>OY748293.1:21802689-22234542 GCA_963556515.1 Nudaria mundana | reverse complement strand
GGGTTCTTTAAGCGGAGCATGAAGAGGCACATCAGTAGGTCGTCAAGTTGAGGGCTACTCTCTATAGTATTGTGTGCTGTGAGAGTGGCCCACAATCGCTAGTCGTCACGACTTACCACCAGGTTATTTTCGGTATTTTCCGTTAGGTTAGGAAGATAATATGGCATATTTGGAGTAACTTAATTAAACACCAAATTCAAGCAAATTTAATGCTATCAGGCAGCTATTGACACAAGAGATATTTACATTAAATTTGATGTTAACTGACAAAACAAGATGACTTCATAGTCAGAATGATCTACATCAACGGACATAATGTATTCGCAATGAACGCTGTCACAATACATAAATACCCATATATTGTGGCCGGCTGGCATCGCGGGATGCGAATTTAATATCTGTCAAGCGCAGAGCGTCCCACGAAGGGACGTTTTCTCGTTATGAAGACCGCAATAGAACTACCTACTTTCACGGAATAAGTATGTGTTAATTTAATACTAGTCGTTTGCCGTGGTTTTGCAAAGGTAGAACAAACAAGGAACTGCTGGCCCCTCGCGAACCTAGTGGGTATCGGTATTGTCATATAACATTAAAAATATTATTTAGGCTTTTAGCCGCAATCAATAAAAGCCCACAATGAAAAAATAAATTAGGGAACCAGATCCAGTAAAGGAAAGATCCAGGAAAGCAGGCTTTATTGAGGGGAACATACATACCTACAGACAGACACAGATAAACGAAAGTAAAATTGTCTAGTATTGTCTGGAAATGAAGACGTTTCTCTCGTTTCGACTTCTATCTGACTCCAAATTAGTTACAACTCTAACTAAAATACTTATTTCTAACCATTACAGTATCTAACACAATGTCCTAATCGAACTGTTAACACACCACATATACAGCCTCGTGCCCAGTGTTATGAGACATCTCATTTCACATGTTTTCTCGGATTGTACGCGATGGTAGTGGCTGTTTTTACTAAAGCTATGTTATTTAAATCTACATTCTGGGATACCTTTCGTTAACATAATATATGTAATCCTAAAATGGTTTGGCACAATGAATTTGGCATACTTTTTTTTGGCATAATTATAGTTGGTCATAATTCATTTTTAGCAGCATTTGTACCGTGGCATAATTATATTTAGGTCTAATATATTTATGCATAGTTATAATTTGCACAATGTTTTTAGGCATAGTGTACAGTCGCCTAATAGTAAATATTACTAAAATTGAATAGGTATAAATTAATGAAATTAATAAAAATAAAAAAGTTACTTTAACCAATATTTTCTAGATTATATAGTGTCAAAGTAGGTTTAGGTGCGGCGGGGGTGGCTCTTGGGCCACCCCTAAGCCGCCTTTTAATTATTTTACATAGTTACTTATTCTGCATAAGTTGATTATGACTATATTCATTATAGTTTGATACGGTTATGCCTTTATAAAGCTATGCTTATAAATTTTATGCTTAAATATGATTATGCTAATTTTATTTATGATTTAGACAAATATGCTAAATTTGTTATGGATAAAAACATTATGCATAAATATCATTAGTCTACATTACCATATGCCAAACTATTTTTTTATGCAAATGGATAGTGAACCCTACATTCTAAGGGATTAACGTTACACTAAATTCTTGTAAACAGTAAGTTGCAGTTAACGATATGCCGAACTCAATCACACGCACAATCACGCTACTTTCTCCAAAGGGGTAAGCAAAGTTTCATGGTTCTAGCACTAACCTTTTGGGAGGTAAGCCGAGGATGGACGGATGGACATGACGAAACTATATCTTTTACTACAAAACCCTAAAAACAGTAGTAATATAAACGCACTGAATATTTCTTAAGTCTTTAGAAAGACCAGTGAAGACAGATACCAGTCCCATTAGAATTACTTTTGGTTGCATGAAGGAGCCTCCACGCGGCGCAACTGGAAGCAGCTAGACCCGGTAACGCAGGGCCTAGGCTGACTAATCCTCTCACCACAATGGCTCAGTCATCTTCTTGCGATGGCCATCCTTTAACCACGGCAATGAATCCAAAAGGCCCCTCTCAGGGCCAAAATAACTTGCTCCACGACTTTAATGTCTTCCGGCCTGCTCTATCGTTCGTTGTCTTTATCAATATAGAGGGGTTTTCCTGGGATACGTCGGTGATTCTGGCAAACTTATGCCAAAGTATGCGATGCGATATTCTTTGCGTCCAAGAAACCCACAGGGATTTGCACCAGGTGAGACCTGAAATAGCGGGTATGTCACTCGTCGCTGAGATTCCCCATGCGAAACATGGCAGCGCAGTGTTCGCCAACACATCTATTGCAATACAATCGACGGCTTGCAGCTCGGATAATGAGGTGGAAATTATAACAATCGATGCAGGTAACTGCACAATAACTTCGATCTACAAACCTCCGAATAAGCCTTTCCGCTTCGCCGCGACGACCAACTTATTGAAGTTGGTCGTCGCGGCGCACAATTTTGTTAGGGTGATTATTGAATCACCCTAACAAAATTGTGCTTGGCGATTTTAATAGCCATAGCCTGGGGCTATGCATCTGCAGACCCTGACGGAGTTGCGGTGGAAGAATGGGCAGAGGCTAGTAATCTGACACTCATACACAACGCTAAGCTCCCTGCATCCTTCAACAGCCGTAGATGGCAACGAGGTTATAACCCAGATTCAATTTTTGCCAGTAATAACATCGGCCCTCTCTATGAGAGAACTGTAGGTGCACCCATTCCATACACTCAACATCGACCAATCGCTTGCCGGATCCAGGCGGCTGTGAAACCAATTAATGTTCCATTTAGACGACGCGTTAACTTCACCAAAGCAAACTGGCACCTTTTTGGTGAACATCTCTACTTGAAACTTAGTGGGTTAGATCCCACTCCAAATAATTACGATCTATTTGTCGACTTCGTTCGGGAGTCCTCTCGTAAACACATCCCTCGAGGTTGCCGCGGGCTTTACGTTCCGGGACTTAGCAATGACTCTTCGAGGCTGCTAAGCTATTATCAATCTCTATTTGAGAGGGACCCATTTTCCGAGGCAACTCTAACAACTGGCGAAGAGCTGATGCGTGCAGTGGGCGAAAGTCGCAAACAATGCTGGATAAAGCTCGTCACCGATGTAGACCTGACTCACAACAGCAAAAAAGCTTGGCACACCATCAGGAAACTTACTGGCGATCCACCCACAGCTACCAATCCCGGTTTAGTCACAGCTAACCAAGTTGCTCACCAACTGGTACTAAACGGAAAGGCCCCACGCCGATTACCAAGATCTAAAATCCCTCGACAAACCGCAGGCAATACAGACACTATCAGTAGACCATTTGAACTGGCTGACATCTTTCAGGGCATCAAGTCATTGAAGTGTGGAAAAGCCGCTGGCATGGATGACATAACGGTTGAACAAATTAAGCACCTGGGACCTGTGGCAGTGTCCTGGCTTTTGGCTATGTTCAACTCGTGCCTTAGTGTTCTAAAGATCCCAAAATTGTGGCGAAGATCTAAAGTCGTAGCAATTCCTAAGCCTGGTAAGCATCCAAAGGACTCAAGAAGCTACCGTCTTATTTCACTGTTGTGTCACTCATTCAAGCTGTTTGAGAGGTTGCTGCTGAACCGCCTCACACCTGTCATGTAAACATTGATTATACCGGAACAGGCCGGATTTCGGCCTGGGAAGTCATGTACCAGTCAAACCCTAAACCTCGTCCAACACATCGAAGATGGCTTCGAGACCAAAAGAGTTACCGGAGTCGTATTTGTGGATCTCACAGCTGCGTACGACACAGTAAACATTAGGAAACTGCTGACGAAGGTTCACGTGGCAACGAAGGATTCGGGTTTCGTGAACATTCTAAGGGAAATTTTAAATAACCGACGGTTTCAAATGCACCTGAACTCCTCGAAAAGTAGATGGCGTGTTCAGAAAAACGGCCTCCCACAGGGAAGTGTACTGGCTCCTGCTCTATTTAATCTGTACACAAATGACCAGCCACACACACCTGGCACCCAGCGTTTTGTCTATGTGGACGACCTTGCGCTTACTGCTCAGGCGCGTAGCTTCGAAGATGCTGAAACATCGCTCACAACCGCCTTGAATGCACTTGGCGATTACTACGATGACAACGCCTTACGACCAAACCCGTCGAAGACTCAATCGTGTGCGTTTCACCTCCGCAATCATGAGGCAACTAGAACTCTGAAGCTATCGTGGCAAGGTGTCAATATTGTGCACTGTCCGAATCCGCGCTACCTTGGTGTTACCCTGGACAGAGCGCTGACTTTCCGAAGTCACTGCTTCAACACGAAGCTAATAATAGGGATCAGGAACAATCTGTTGAGGCGTCTCGCTTTGGCTTCTTGGGGTGCGTCTCCTCACGTTCTCCGTACAACCGGACTTTCCTTGTCCTTCTCCGTGGGAGAGTACGCGTGCCCAGTGTGGCACCGTTCAGCCCACGCGAAGGAAGTTAATGTGGCCTTAAATGACACGTGTAGGATAATTACGGGCTGCCTCAAACCTACGCCACTCAACCTTATATACCCTCTGGCAGGCATAGCCCCCCCCCGGAAGTTCGACGAGACATAGCTTGTGCAGTGGAGAAACACAGGCAACAAACAGATTCCCGACACCCACTGCACAACCACGTAATGCCTCCCGTTCGCTTAAAGTGTCGCCGCAGCTTCTTGAGGACGACCTCTGCCACAAACAGCGTCCCGCGGCGGGCGAGAGAGCAAACGTGGGCCGAAAAACATCCAGTTCCGGCAGGTTTTATCACACCGAAAGAAAACCTGCCACCTGGACATCATCTCCAGTGGCCAACTTGGAAGTCATTGAATCGCCTGCGCACACAAGTTGGCCGTTGTAAGGAAAACATGGCAAAGTGGGGCTATATTGACCAGTCGCGAGTGTCCTGCGATTGTAGTGCCCCATACCAGTCCATGTCCCACTTGCTCTCTTGCCCACTGTGCCCTTCCACCTGCACTGTCGAGGACTTATATGGAGCAACGGACAACGCCGTGGCCGTTGCCAACTATTGGGCTGGGAAGGTCTAGCAGAAACGAGAAACTGTAGCCATTGACTCGAAGAAGAAGATTAGAATTACTGTGTAATCTAATAAAGAAGATATAATATTTTAATTCTTGGCAGTAACTTGTGTCGGTAGTAGATTTTCATACAAAGCGGTGGCGTTGTGCGTGGCGCAAAACTTTCCGATCCCCAGAACAACTTGGCGGATAAAGGAAACATTATGTAAATAGGCTCTAAGGTTCATGATTAACTTCGGAGTACGTCGGGGATCTTATCTTAGGAACGCCTTGCTACCGTTTTAATACACGCTTTTAGTTACACACGGCTTCTTTCTGGAATCTATTATCTTAAAGATCTTTTGTAATGTTGACTTTGAGGAGATTCACAATTACATTTTTGATGATGATTTACAGATATTACAGATATTATGTACAGTAAATATTTTATTACAGTGGAGCGGTAGTTGAGTCTAATGTGCATAGTAGTATTAATATATAATATGGGTCATAAAGGAATTCATAAGGGTTGTCCAGTTTTTGGGTAAATATTATTCAAATCTATTTTTTGTTATGTATTTTGTATAGAGTGTAGAATAAAGTTTATTCTATTCTATATAATATGAGTCTAAACCAAATGGCATAAAGTAGAAATTAAGTTTAATACAGAGAATTTAATAAGGAATAATTTGTACACAAAGTTGAAGAACTTGGCAACAAATCTGAAAACAGTGGAGCACTCAAGCACATATATTAATATGTAACAGGACGATGGTGACGGGAATTAATTCAACTCGTGCTGAAAAAGAAACTTCAGATGAATGGACTAAAGCCAGCGAAGCTTCTGTTCTTTTGAATTTTAAATGATGGAACTAATCAAAATGATACTGAAAATGTAGCGAAGGGTGAAAGGATAAAAGATAGAGTAAGTACCTTATTCTTAATATTAAAAAATACAAATTATATACGTGACTTGGACCTCGAAGTTTTTGATGAACCACTTTACACCCTAAACATTTACCGTGTTACATTAACCGGGGTTACAATCTACGTATCCTACGATAATTTTGGGTTAAAACTCGATGTATCACTGAACACTACTGTAGATCCGGGTGCATAGTTCCTATAGGAATGTGAATGAGGGCAGACTCAAAAAGAGAGGTAAGGGATTGTTATTATTCTTTTTCTAAAACAGTAAATGAAAAAGAAAACATTCATAACGAATAAACAACTTTACAATAGTCCAAAATCAAAGCTCATATCCTTAAACATAGCCACAATATCATGCTTGGTTGCTCACATACCTCAATCAATCTTAAACTTAGCTTACATCAAAGTGTTACATAGTTGTAAGCCAAAACATCGTCCATCCAAAAATTCCATCGGATAAAACAAGAGAGAGAAAATGAAACAAATTCAATTGGTTTTCCAAAGGCACGCATCAAATGGAGGGCCGCGCGAAGAATTTCCAATCTAGCTGCGTATAACGTGTGCCTGCTAAAGTAAGGTTACGTAAACGCTATCTAATAGGTATATTTATCGAGTTTTGTTTTTTGTGAAACTCGTTATATTCTATTATTATAAAGTACTTAAAAGTAACAACCTCGGTAACATACACACACACATATCACGCCTATATACCCGCAGGGGTAGGCAGAGGTGCATTACACACCTACAATTTGCTAGTATTTTGGTCCTAAGTAATAGGGGCAAGCCTATTGCCGTCACCGGGCACACATATAATGGGTTATGTCCAAAATAGCCGAATGAATTTAATAAAAGTAGCAGCAAGGCGAAACCTGACTGGTTTTACCTTCTGGAATTATTTTACAACCGCTAGGTAGTAGAATACCTTTGATAATGCCGTAACGCGAAACCGGTCAGTTTTTTCGTAATCAATCAGTAGAATAATTTACCAGTGTATTTTGTTCATCATGTACTACGTATTTTCCACCACGTGCCGACAATCGAAAGCATAAACTACCCATATAATAAAAAGTCGGCATTGCATTGAAAGTTAAAGCACATTACAAAACCGATACAAAAATATAGCTCTCGCACCGAGGACTGTACTTCCGTGTGAAGCACTCTTAACAATACTATTTCATTCCAACATACGTACCATGGCTGGTCTTCATTTCCCCTCTATTGTTTCATTTTTAAAACTGCCAGCCTCCGCACTGGCTGACCCCAATAGTTGAGTATACATCGATGATTTTGCATAATTAAAACTGTCTAGTGCTCTTTTAATAGTCTCCATGTATGGCGAACTTGTAATATTTATAGTTTTCATTTTATTTCAGTTTTCTGTTGTTTTTCATTTCAGTGTAGTGTATGCTCTTAAAGTGCCGAAGCTCTAAGGTAAAAACTTTGTGGCTTGTGATATTTGTAGCGGAGTTTAGTTTCCATAACAGACACAATAAACCTACGACAAGTCCAGTATAGTTAACTGCGGTGTTACCACAATGTTACTAAGCATTGACCCATACAAATGTTTTGGGATTGTGTGTAGTGTGTGTGTCATCTCACACAGCGTTGATCTATTTTTTTTCTATCGTGTGTCATCTCACATTGCCGTGATCTACTTCTTTATTATCTACTAGCTGTTGCCCGCAGCTCCGCCTGCGTGTTACTTTAGATCTACATAACTTTTTTATTTATGAAGCGATTGAAAACCAAACCGCAAGTTCAAATCAAAAAATCAAATCATTTCTGAGATTAGCGTGTTCAAACATTCAGACAAACAGACAAAAGTTCTAAAAACCATTAATAGTGAACTCCACTGCGGGTGACGTAACCTGTTCTGAAGAGCTCTTCAATCTGATCCCACCCTCTTCCTTCCGATCCCGAACAACGCGTGCCGGGCAGAGATGCCACTCCCACACAGTGGATAGCATGTTCGCGAGAACCGAACGTTTTAACCGTTCGTTTTTCTGCCGAACGATAGTGGCCTGGAACGCCCTGCCTGTGCACGTGTTTCCTCCCACATATAACCCTGGGTTCTTTAAGCGGAGCGGGAAGAGGCACATCAGTAGGTCGTCAAGTTGAGGGCCACTCTCTATCGTATGTGCTGTGAGAGTGGCCCACAATCGCTAGACGTGTGTCGTCACGACTTACCACCAGGCAGGCGGTGTCAATTTGGCGAACCGAATATAAAAAATTAAAAAAACCTACGACAAACTTATTATTTGCGGTTGGTACAGTACTCGGGTCAAGGGATCGAACCGCAAAATTAAGTTTGTTTTTTATTGTATATACTTTTCCGGGATAAAAAGTACCCAGTGTGGTGCCCAGGATATTAAAGAATAATTATTCTAAGTTTCATCGTAATCGAACCAGTAGTTTATGCGTGATGCCTGAACAGACAGACAGACAGACAGACAGACAGACAGACAGACAAAAATTTTTTTAATCACATTTTTAGGTTCAGTGTCAGTCTAGTAACACCCCCTGCCATTTATTTTTTTGATATCTTCAATTACAGAATTTTCACTTCTACAGATTTATTATATGTATAGATATTATACTAACATCATGTGCCAACGTTTGTGAATCAGACTAGAACTTCTTTCGCGAGCAAAACGTTCAAATCTGAAGATATAATACTGAGAATTTCACTTGGCATACTAAATTCTGTTTCGTCGTTCAACCAAAAGGCTCTACTAGCAACTTTCTGTCAAGTAGAATAAAACTTGCGCCAGATTTTGTCTCGCATCTTCCCGCATGGGAAATCTGCTGACTTTTATTCAAAACTATATTTTTCAATAGTGTTTTACATAGACACTTACAAATAAATGTTCATGTGTCGCTTTTTAATAGAGTGTTGGATTTCATATCTCAAAATTTTGAGCTGTCCTTTGTAAGCTAAATTAGCAGTGAAATATATTTTGCTAAACTGAATATAAAAAGTAGGTTTGAAACACAATTAGACCTGCTAGGTGGCGCTGCTGCAGTGCGAAAATCGCCAAACTTGGCGAAAATTTAAAAATTTATAATTATAAAGGAGTAACTTATTATAATAGTAAAGTAATTGCCGATTTGATCGTAAGATGCGACTGCTAAAGTACTTTATAAGTACTAAAATAGTAAATATGTTTATAAACACCCTATGAATAAATATTTTTTGATTTTTTTCTTCTAATTATTGGTAAACTAGAAGATGCCTGCGGCTTCGCCCGCTTGACAAATTACACTTACACAAAAACCTTATCGAGAATCACTATCTATTGGTGAGAACCGCATCAAAATCCGTTGCGTAGTTTTAAAGATCTAAGCATACAAATGGACGGAAGCGCCTTTGTTTTATAATATGTAGTGATTATGATGTAAACCTTTCTCTTTAATCTCTGTAATGAAATCTGCTTGATCGTGTGTGTGTCGTTAGGTTTTAGTCGTTTCAGTTGCGTTGAGAGAAAGCAGCAAGTAGGTATTTATTTTATAATACTGGTATGATGTAGTTATACTCTAAGCATATAAAACAGGACCATGATATTTAGCACCAAATTATACGAAGAGCCTGCTAAAGATATTAAAGGTCACCTGTACACAATTTTGTGCCACAAATTTTACCTATCAAAAATCTGGCAAAGGCCCATATCCAAACTTTTGTTTAGAAAATATGGTTCACGTCTCTAACATGAACATTGGCGATGAAATATGAGGTGAGGCTTCCTTTCTTCAAAATGGGAGTGAAAGAGATAGCAGACACTCAAACTGTTCGGTATATGCTGTTGGCGCCGGTCTCGTCTCTGTCGGCTTTCGACCTCAAGATGATTAATGAAAGACTGAAAATTTTACACTGTGGGGGCAATTTTTCTTTTTTAATTACTCGCAATGGGTTGAACCTTCTTCAAGCTGTAGGGATCGCTGACCAGCGAGTAAATCATACGGAAGCAGATGCTGTGGGTTACATTATTTATCCAATTTTAGAAAGAGTATTTATCATTTAGGTAGCAAAATGTAACCGAATATGAATGTTTTAGAGAAAGTTGATAAACAAAACATTCAAATATTTGTTTCTTAAACATAAACACACAGTATGTTTATTATAAGTACGCATCTATGCCTGACAGATAGTAGAGCTGAATTACACACCCATAGTGGACCAATTATTTAGTTGGCCTCACATGAAATGTAACAAACCGTCAACCGAGCACTGTATAGGTATAATAGGAAATGAATAATTCTAAATTCCGAACCTAACTACAAACAGCCAGAACCGATGTAAAATACCAGAATAATAATAATCTCTGCAATTCGGGCAGGCTGTTTTCTAATTTTTATCAAAAAAAATAATAATTTTGAAGTCAAAATTATTTATTGTTTACTAGCTGTCCCGGTGAACTTCGTACCGCCTGTAATTTTACGTTCAAACCTTTCCTGGACTTCCAGGAATATTTGAAGACCAAAATAATCCAAATCGGCCGACCCGTTTCCGAGTTTTAGCGAGACAAACGAACGGCGATTCATTTTTATTTATACAGATTTGTGATCAAGCAACAAAATAAAATAAACAAACTTAAACGCATAACTAAATGTTTTAGTGTAATCGTAAGTCGCAATTAAAAGAATAATGTTCAATTTTTAATCGAAATACAGGCGGATAAAGTTACATTGATGTGTATTGCATTACACAGAGAAGAAGATACTGAAAATACATTAAACCCACTTAATGTAAAGTAGATTTGGCAAGGGGATTGATTCGGTGGTTCACTTTTGAGTTAAGTGGAAATACAAACGATGCCAGCAAAGGTTTTGGAACAGTTCACAGTTGATACTGAAACTAAATTGATTAATGTTAAGAAGGATTTAGCTATTGTCTTTTTGTCAATATAGGCGTTTGTTTTTTGTCCAACAAAAACATCTGCTTTAGTGGCGTAGTCGGTAGTGGCGCTCGACTCCGGAGTCTCCGGTTCGATTCCCAGGTCAAATTAAATATTTGTGTGATCCACAAATGTTTGTTTCAGAGTTTGGGTGTTTCCTATGTATATTATATATATTATGTATTTAGAAATACATAAGTATGTTTATCAGTTGTCTAGATCCCATAGCACAAACTTGTAGCTTAGTTTGGGCTAGATGACGTTGTGTGTATTCAAAAAAAAGTGTAGTACAAGAACTGAACTAAAGTCTTTCGTGTGCTGTATCTCATATATTCATCAAGGAAACGTGATAGTAAGTAACTTGAAATTTTCACAGAAGATGTATATCTGTTGCAACTAAAACAACAGATACTAAAACACAGAATAAAATCAATATTTAGGGGGCTTCCTTACAACAAACGTGATTTATTCTGCCAATTTTATACATAATGATACGGAACCCTTTGTGCGCGAGTCCTACTCGTACTTGACCTGTTTTTAAATACCACGTAGCAGTAATGTTAGTCAATTTTTGAAGAACAACTCGTCAGTTATCGTGTACAAACCCGTACATAAAAATACCTCTTACAAAGTTTGATATTTATTTGTCTTAATAAGATCAGTAGTTGGTTTCTAGATCACACAAGAAATTGGTGTCAAGCAATGTTCATAAACAACTCAGTCATACAAACCTTTACAAACTTTCATAAGATGATAAGAAGCTAAACCAAAGTTTTCTTCCATCCACCATTTATCAAAGAGACAAGTTATGCCATTTGTTTTCTCTTAATGTCGACTCGGGCGACATCAACCTCTGAGTATCATTGCGATATCATCCGACGGAAACTTTCATTTCTACTTTATTTTATTAGTAATAGTCAATAAAAACGTTCACTGTATCCCTTCGCACGGACATAGCAGTTTGACACTTTTATTAGAGCTATCGTTATTAAAAGCCTTATAACATAACTGATACGAAAGAAAATGAACCTTAGAAGTAGGATATAAGGTTTTGTATAAGTAAGTTTGACGTTGATTGAAAGCGAGGCCAGTAATGAGCTGGTCAGCAGTTATTGATTCACGTGGCTCCATTAGGCTGGTTGTGCACAGTGCGAATTCAGCGAGACTGAAAACTTAGTGATCGTATATGTTAGCCGATGGGGGGTATTTTATGGTCAACCTATATTTTTGTTGTAATTGCCTTTGTTTGTCTGCGATGGAACCTCTAGTTTATGTGACATCACACTTTTATCGCAAATTGTCGACTTTGAAAATATATTTACAATAAGAATTACAATATACATAATTATATACTAAAAATATTTACATTACCGCGTCATTGCCGACTGGGAAGGTTCCCAGAATGCTGGCTGTGTTGCCACGTTGGATGGCGATACTTATTCTTTGGGCCAGAAAATAGCGAGCCTTCTGATCCTGAGAAGCATCGATTAAGCGTTTTGCAATGTCTGTATAAAGGTGGCGAGCACTCGGACCCCATGACCCCAGTGTCTCAACCCTAAACGGCTCAAATATGTAATTACTGTTAGGTTACCATATTTACGCCGTTTGAGGCCTTCAGCCGATGCAGCAGCTTTGAAAATTAATTTTGATCTAGTTGGTATAGTTGCCAAGTTTGTTATTAAACCTACTATATTATATGGTACCAGTTTGTTGTCTTTCAGTAAGATAAAAGTTTGCTTTTACGTCTCTATTTCCTGCAGTATTGTGCTTTCAGTAATACCTCTGTGCTGGTAGGTAATCTATAGGTCATCATTGTGATCATGAAGTCTTAGTTCGTTGTCATAAATTTAATTGTGTAATAAAATTTTACTTATTTAATTTATTTATTTCATCAAGAACTACATCTATCTTTACAGGCATAACCAAATACGGTAGTGTAGTGACAGTATTATATTTATATTTAAATTAAAAACTAAACTATTTGTAACAAATTACATACATTGTGACTCTCGTGAACTCACTCATCGAACAACCAAAGATATCAATCTCCTCAGCCACTAGATTGAGAGTGCGAAACGCCCGAGACAGCGGCGCCTGCCCCAGCAGGTTGGTACGTGCCCTAGGAACAGCCAGCAAGCAAGGGCGCCGTCTTCGCCACACGAATCGATCCGGCACATTCAATTTTATAGCGCTCAATATGATTGCATTGTGTAATTTACCTCTAATTATCTTGAATAGGTACAGAATCAGCGTGAACTCCCTTCTCATTCTCAGCTCGCTATAACCAACCACGCCCAGAATAAACAAGGTTGGGTACATAAGCGGATAAAAGGGGTACACTCCGTATAGCCTTAAATATAAAAACCTAATAAATTTATTTTGAACCCGCTCTAACATAAGACTATATTTGGTTTCATAAGGATTCCAAATAACTACATTGCATTCCAATTGACTCCTCACTAATGCGTTGTAAATATAACCTTGACTTACGCCAGAAAAGGTGAAATACGGTGCTGATACGTGACCTGCGTACTCTACGTACTGTCGCCTATCTCTCATGTAGCTAGCAAAGAACCGGAGCAAGTGTGGGGTGCAGCCAAACCCTGCCAACTTCATAAGCAGCCTGTCGTTGTCGACTAAATCGAACGCCTTTTTGAAGTCGAAGTAAGCGGAATCCACCTGCCCCCCTCCATCTACCACTGACATCAGTTGGTCCACATGGTTCAACAGATTGCTAGTGGTACTTCTCATTGGTCGAAATCCATGCTGAGCATCAGTAAGTTGAGCCTGTACTTGCGAAAAAATACTTTTATGTATGGCTGACTCCAATACCTTAGCTGGTGCGGATAGTACTGCTACAGGCCTGTACCCCTCAACTGTGTCTCCAGATCCTCCTTTCGGAACTGGGACCACTCTAGTGGTTTTCCACCAATTATTATATCAGCGATTTCATCTCATATTTAAATAGTTCAATGTCTTTATTTGTGTTAAAAATACTTTACTACTCTATAAAATATTTATTTTAAAGTTTAACTGAATATTTATTTAAATAAATAATACAAAAACCCTCATAAGAACCACAATCAAATTACACACACCAAATGTCATGTAAAATTATAATCCAACACATAAACTTGTACTTAAAAGTACAATTAAGGATAATATGATCCGCCATACTTAATCCGACCAGTGCACATTGTACCTATTTAACAGGGTACGCCGCCGCCGGGATACGCCCGTAATGTTATGAGTTCGGCGTAATCCTGGTATAATTGTTGTCCGAGAAATGCATCGAAAGTTGGCAGTCGTAACTGAGCGTATTAATATACAGGGTAGAGGGAAGGTACTTTTGAAACCCCGGTTTGAGGTTTCAATGATTTGAATTAAATTAT
Organism: Nudaria mundana; assembly: GCA_963556515.1. Lineage (NCBI taxonomy): Eukaryota > Metazoa > Arthropoda > Insecta > Lepidoptera > Erebidae > Nudaria > Nudaria mundana. The sequence goes on along the minus strand of OY748293.1, from coordinate 22,220,284 downwards.
ATATTAGATGGTTCAGACGTTAATCAGCTAAAGCAATTACGACAGAAATTCAGATTGTAATGAAATTACGTGGTTGAACATTCAAATTTACATCGTTTGGAGTTACCGAATGGAATATTGTGAAACATTTTCGTGAATTATGTCGATTTTCCTCCAAAGAAAAAGAAGCGATTGAGGAAGAAGGGTAATTATTACTGTTTTTCATTCTAGACGTTTCACAAATTGTAGCAACGTTTCACAAATTGTAGCAACGTATCCGCAATGTCACAAAGGTCAGGATGCCGGATGAGACTTCAGTCGGAATGTATTATTAAAATGAAATCGCTTAAGAAAAAGAACTCATTGTTGTTGAAAATGTATTTGAATTAGTTAGAATCTGAGGATAATTTTTGATTGTCAACTTCTGACAGTAAGTTTAATGAAAACAAACATATTGTTTATGTAAACAAAGGTAGGTATTTTCTACCAAAGCATTATAAGAGACAAATAGCAAGTTTGCTATTCAATTATTTTTACACTTCAGCCAAGAACTTGGCTGACAAAACTGCTTTTATTGAGCAATGTAGATTTAGTGTTAAGACTTTGGAATCTGTTCCAAGTAATTTAAATTAAGTTCTACGACAACAGAGGCAATATTACCCTTTAGCAGACATAGTCAATTAATTGAATTAAATTTAGTTACAAATATTAATCATGTAAAAAAATGCCCTCCAAATCAAACCAAATCAAAAAATGTAAATTATATCAACATAGGGCATCAAAATATTGGTTGTTTAACACATGGCAAAGAGTTAGAGTTGGAACTGTTAATGAATTCAGATAATATTGATATTTTTTGTATTACAGAACATATGCGTAAGTCGAATGAGCTCATGTTCAATTTTAGTAATCATCGGGTTGGTAGTGCATTCTGCAGGGTGACCACAGTAAGGGGATCTTTGATTTTATTAAATAAAAAACTTAAATTTAAAGAACGGAAAGATATTGTGTCTCTTTCTCTAGAGTGTAAAGTCAAACTGTCTTGCGTGGAAATGGAGCAATTCATAGTAGTATGCGTGTATAAACCTGGAACCTCGCCCTTTTGCGAATTTGAGGAACTTATTGTAAACTTGGAAAAACTAATAAGTACCTAATAGTTTGTGGTGATTTTAATGTCAATTTACTTGTTAATACGCCTATGAGTTATAATATTTTAAATTTATTTAAATCACACAATCTTACAAACTTATTTTTGGAGCCTACTGGATATTGTGCTACAATAGCCACTTGCCTGGATAATATCTACAGCGATATGTTGCCAGAAAGTAAAAGTATTATAAAAAAGCTAGATTCAGACCATTGTGGGCAAATAGCATCTTTTAAAATCACTAAAGAAAAAGTTATAAAACGTAAAATATTATGTAGACCAATAACTGGTGACCGCTTGGAACGTATGAAGGTTGGACTTTGCAATAAAATTCCATTCTTAGACACTGGCTTAGATCCAAATGTAATGTATAAATTATTTTTTGATTCTTTTTACAACGAGTTTAACTCCATATTCAAGTCTAAGGAGGTCATGATTAGTGATAGTCCTACTTTCAGTGAATGGGCCACTGAGGGTATACACAAAAGTAGACAAAAACTTTATGAACTATACTCAGAAAGACAGCTTAATAGATCAGTTGAATTTCTAGATTATGTTAAAACTTATTCAAAAAAGTTTAAAGCAGATTGTTTAGCAGCTAAATCAAAATATATAAGTGATACAATTCTCAATAGTGCAGACAAAGTTAAATCTACTTGGAAAATTATAAACGCGGAAAGAGGTCAACAAAAATTAAATGATAATAATTTTAAACTTAATATAAATGGTAAAATAAGTTGTTATTTTACCATTTATATTACCTCGAATTTATAGACCTCTGAACCTCCTCGCGCGACTCTGAGCGACCTCGAAGTCTGATGTTGATCAGACTTCGAGGTCGCTAACGAATTTGAAATTTTTTTCTCCCGAATTCCTGTAGATTTGACAAAAACCCTAGGCTCTTCAACCCCCATTGCAGAATCTTTGTTAAAAGCAAACGTTCCTTGTTGTAACGTTATATTTAAATTCAGTAAAGTTAACATAAACACCATCTTAAAAACTTTTAAATCTTTAAATATCAAGAAAACAGCTGAACTCTGGGGCATCTCTGTGTATTTAGTAAATTCTTTTGTTGAAATGGTTGCTCCTGAACTAGTAATAATATTTAATAATTGTGTTGATAGTGGTGTGTTCACTGATTTAATGAAATCTAGTAAATTAATTCCCCTGTTTAAATCGGGTAGTACTTCAGATCCGTCCAATTTCCGTCCCATTTCTGTACTACCTACATTTAGTAAAATTTTTGAAAAAATTATGCTTAATCAAATGCAAAATCACTTTAACGTTAATAAACTATTACATACAAAACAATTCGGTTTCACTCGTGGTCGGTCCACCACTGATGCCGGAATTAAATTATTAGAGTGTATATACAGGGCCTGGGATGAGTCATATGATGCTTATGGTGTATTCTGTGACTTATCTAAGGCCTTCGATTGCGTTCAGCACCAGACTTTAATTAAGAAACTTGATCATTACGGAATCCGGGGGACGGCCTTGAATTTCGTTAATTCTTACTTAAGTGATAGGGTCCAGAAAGTAGTGATCAGTGGTAAACAGTCACCTGGTTCTCCTGTAGCAATGGGGTACCGCAGGGTTCAATTTTGGGACCTTTTCTTTTTCTAGTATATATTAATGATCTCCCTCACCTCATAAGAGACACCCACGAGGTAATTTTGTTTGCTGATGACACTTCTTTAATATTTAAAGTTAAACGTGGACAGCGCGAACTTGACGATGTAAACATTGCCCTCTCTAGGATAGTCCACTGGTTTTGTGCTAATAATTTATTATTAAATGAAAATAAAACTAAATGTGTAAGATTCACCTTACCTAATGTAAGACTTGTTAAAACCAGTGTTAAGGTTAGGGATGATATAATAGAATTGGTCGATGACACTGTCTTTCTGGGCATAACGTTAGACTCCAAATTGCAATGGGGGCCTCATACCGGGAAAATTTCGGCCAGGCTTAGTTCAGCAGCCTATGCTGTCAAAAAGATCCGACAACTTACAGACATTAAAACGGCGCGTCTTGTCTACTTCAGCTACTTCCACAGTATCATGACATATGGCATACTACTGTGGGGTAACGCTGCCGATATTGAATGCATCTTTGTGTTGCAGAAGAGGGCTGTCCGGACTATCTATGGATTGGGGTCTCGGGAGTCATTAAGAGATAAGTTTAAGCATATTAACATCCTTACAGTGTATTCACAGTATATTTATGAAATTGTATTGTATACCCACAAGAACAAAAGTAAGTTTGTGAAAAATAGTGATAATCATAATCTAAACTTAAGAAATAAGGATAAACTGGCTGTTCCTAAATTTAGGCTTCATAAAGTGAGTAATTGTTTTGCGGGGAACTTTATTCGAATGTACAATACATTGCCAACCGAAATAGCAAATTTATCTGTTAATAAATTTAAAAAACTAATAAAACGTAAATTGTGCCATAAACCTTATTATAGCATTAATGATTTCTTAGATGACAAGGCTGCCTGGTTGTAACACGAATTGCTCCTTTCTAAATAACTCTGTATTAGATTTAAGATGAAATATTTTGGAAAAAAGCCGAACTGAGTTTCTTGAGGGCTCTTCTCAGTCTCGTTGCATTTTGGAACCCTCGGTAGAGTCACACCAAATTTTGACGAATCTAAATAATTTTCTAAAAATTTCAAAGATAATAAACGTTATTTTATTTTATTTTATTTTATTTTATTTTATTTATTCTAAAATCACAAGCAGTAATAAAACAATGGTAAGTAAAATGTTTCACAAACTGTCTCAGAGAGAACAGCTGCTGTTCTCTCTGAGACAGTCTTGATAATGCCTCGTTTAGAGGCGAAACAATTGTCGACGTTTTGTTGCCTTTTTGATTCTGCGAAAAATTAATGCTATTATATAATTTAAAAAGTTTTTTCTTAAAACATTTTACTTACCATTGTTTTGTCATGGATTTTCGCCAAGTAACGCCTGTTTCTATCCAATACAAGCAGTAATACTAACAATTCTAAAGAATGTAGGTTATAAGCGTAGTAGTATTCCAATTTAATATCAAATGCACTACGCATAAACAGTAAGAAGTTGGAACGATAAGCAACATGATTGGCGATTAGAGTTGGCAAAATTTGACAATAAGCGGGGGTGTGACTAACAGCGGAAGGTAGCAGTAAACTGTTGTATGAATTAATATTATAGAATTTATCTCACAGACAAACGGAACTTAATCGTAATATTACTAAAAGTACAATATCTTGTTGCTCTTTAACGTTTTGGCAGTAATGAACCAATATATTATTAGTTTTTAAAAATATGTAACTATAACTTCTTATTTTAATATATTTTTAAGAATCCGATAAGCCGTTTAATTATTTTAACAGACAGATAAATTAAGGTAACAAGTTTATAAAGAACCGATAGATGAAATCAGTAAAAAAAAACAAACCTTTTGATCGACTAAGCCCCGCTAGTTAAATAGACGATTGGCTCCGACCACAAGACACTATTGTGTCTTTTGTACATTATAGTTTAGTCGCTCACAGTCGGACAGAAGCTTTTGTTTCCAAATGCTGATTGTATCACACTGGTTCGGTTGAACGCGGAATATTATCAGAACAAATTGGTATAGTCACGGCATAACATTTGTTATTTTTATTTATATTCCTAATATTGTTCCATAGTGTGACGTACATTATTGTTTCATAATAAAATTGGACGTTTAGGTGGTTTAGGTTCCAAGGTCGCGGTGGAACTGATTTGCTAAATGTTTTATACAAATTGTACTTATGAACCGACTCCTAAGTAGGAACCTATAAAAACATAAGATATTCACCTTTTCTTTATGGGTATTAATTTATAGCGACATCAGGTAGTTGAACGGTTTGCGATAACGTTCTTGTTTTTCTACTTCTAATTTGCAAACCTACCTAATTAGACTCATTAGAAAATTTATATTTTATTTAAACTATTATGGTTACAGATTACTATTTTATTCTTGCGAAAGACAACCGTTGCCTTTTCCCGTATATAAGTCCATAAGTCAGTACATGTTGTTACCATTTCTGAAGATATATCTGCCAGAGTCTCGTTTGTCCCTGTAGAACAGGTTAAGATAATTGTGCAATGTCCTATAATATTGTCGCACGTATACAATTTGATGATGGAGTTTCAAATTTATTTGTTTTTCGGTTACGCTTTAATGCATCATTCACCTTGGTTTTATACCTTAAACCCATTGTTCTACAAACTCTAAACAACAGTATATTATAAATATAAAACGTGTGTCCATTTTAGCGAACAATAGCAGAGGAAAGTTGTTTCGTATCATAGAACGAATGTAAATTGCTGAGCGAACAAACTCAGGCCATTTGGCTAAGTAAGTTCTGAACTGCGATGAAGCCGTAAACTTGTGGGATTTCCACTTTATTAAATAATAAATAATGTAACTACATGTTGTTATTTGCGATTATTTTGTTGTTGTTACTTTGTTGATGTGATTTTAATGAAGCATTGTTAGCAAAATAAAGGTAGATACCTACTTAATACTATAAGTTTTGAACATACCTTACCCGCCATCCCCCATAATAGGGGGTGACCCTATAGTCACTAACCGGGAACTTTTAAATTTGTGACGGCTAAAAATCTGTTGATCGACAGGTGTACCCACATTCATACAACTCTTACGCACCCAGATCGAAGTAACATGGAGAAAGTACCCATCGAAGAGTTCATAATTTCATAGATGTCAATTGTCAAGCACAGCGGCATCTTTGAATTTTCGTTGTGCAACACCTTATACCCATTTATAACTGATAGAATTTTAAGAAACTGCATTGATAAAACATCCTGATTTACCGATTCACATGCCACAATAACACTTTGTCTACTTGACACTACTTTCCACTTAAATTACGTTAAATTTCTCAATAACAACTATCTCATTAACTTCTTTCTCAGACTACTCACGAATCTGCCGCACTAATACTCAGATTTCTATTAAAAGATTCACATTCACGATATCTCAATTCAGCTCTCAGAAAATATGCAGCTTCAAAAATTTTAAGTCGAACCTTTTCCGTGTGGCGGCGCTAGAAGAATACTAATTCCCAGAGCGGCCAATGGTGGATTAACCCGTACAGACTACGGTGTCAATGAGACCTAGAATTTTGCGCCGCTGTTGCCCACTTTTTGTTTCCTTTGTTCCGTATTTATCGGACGTATTCTTTGAGTTTTTGGACGTTTTGGGTTTCAGTTGCTGTGGATTTTAAGAAGGACTATGTTTTGGAGTTTTTTTCTTTTTGTCAATATCTTAGTAACTTTGTAGAAAGAAGAAAGTAGTAGATCGCTTGGTGACACAGCCATCAAAGGAATATAATAGTCAACTATGATTGTGTAGTTTGTTTTAAATGTAGTTACTTGACCACAGAGACTACAGGTATGTAACATCGGTCCTGGCTGTTAGAATTTAGGTGATACAATATATTTTATTTACCAAAAATATTTACACTATAAAATATCGTTTAAAAAACCTCCGCATCCTTGCTGACTGGGAAGGTTCCCAGAATGCTGGCTATGTTGCCACGTTGGATGACGATACTTATTCTTTGGGTCAAATAATAGCCAGCCTTCTGAGAAGCATCGATTAAGCGTTTAGCAATGTCTCTATAAAGACAGCGAGCGCTCGGACCCCATGACCCCAGTGTCTCAACCCCAAACGGTTCAAATATGTAATCACCTGCTAGGCTATTCACGACATTGGAGGCCTTCAGTCGATGTTAGAATTTAGTTTCGAAGTTCAAAATTTGTTATTTTATGATAACAGTAACGACAACAGGCTTGTACCTACTTAAGTGGGCCCAACAAACTATCGACAATCTCCCGCCCCTCTATATAATAGGCGTGTGTGAAAGTCCTTCGTAATATTTTTTTTCTTCTTATAAAAAGTTTCATCAAAATAATTTTAGAAAAAAAAATACCGACTTTAAATACCAGCATGGGACCAAATAATTGTCAGATTGAGACCAAATTGAGATGGGTCCACATAGGAAGCATTAGATTTCAATTAACAAAAAAGGAGAAGAGAACTTCCATCTTTTTTAGTCGTTTTAAAATAAGCCACTCATCGTCCTGAATGTCACTATCTATATAAAACGCAAGCATAAACAATTACTTAACTAAATAACTAAGACAAATGACATAGTGTGTATGTCACGCAGCCTTGTAAAACTATATTTAAAGAATAGGTGTAGTTCTCTGCCTGTTACATCACCGCAAATAAATTAGACTTTTAAAAAGAATATTTAAATTAAAAAAGCTCATAGTACAGTTTTTCATTACAAAGTAATCCAATCTATATTTTAAACGGTCTTAAGCTTTCCCTTTACCCACAATGGACGTCTGGATTATAATAGTAAGCAAACCAATGTAATATAACATGGTCAAGATTAGGGAGTTATTACAGTAAGACGCTAAACAAACAGAAGAGATTCAAGAAATTTCTTAAGACGTAAAGACGTATCAACTGCGTCCAGCTACTAATTTGAACGCAGTTAATACAACTACAAACGCGATCTAAATATATCATCGGTCAATAAAACGGTGCGCACCGCCCCGCAACCGGACCGAAAACGGATCGTGTGGTTTCTGCCTACTTAGTAGTAACGGCTTATAATGTTAATATGAGTTCTAATTCAATTTAGCTTGCAACAACCATCTTTAGCCTTATTAATTAATATTTTCTACTATGACCACAAAAACTATTTTCTAATAGAAAACCTATGAACGGAAACGTTCACTGTAGAAAACCCTAATAAAGTAGGTAACTTTAACGTTTAAATCTGCGTACAAATTTATATAATCTTACTTGCTCCGGATGCTCTATGCTGAGCAGAGGAACTTAGTTAGGGACAACAAATAAGACTTGAAACATGAATTTCACTTATGCTAGTCAATTCCAGTAAGCTCCGAGCACTAGAACATTTAGAAGGGATTAAGAAATAATTTGTCCGTAATAATTTCCAGGGCGAAGAATTAAAGTAGTAATTAATTGGTAGAAAATTCGTTCCGTAATTTATTGCACTTTCTGTCTCACTGGGCGCCTCGACTATAATTCTATTGAGTGAGGTGAAAATGGAACAAAGTCCATTAAAGGTATTTTATGGTTTTCAGTTTATAAATTAGATACCTGAATAGTAATCTGAACAATAATTTGTTTTACACATTAGTATCTAGCCTTAAGCTATAAACTTGTGTCATCGGACTCAAAAAACCCATCGTGTTCACCACAACAAGTTTTATTTTGGGTGGAAATCGAACCTATGACCTCCGAGTCCATTAGTTACTTTAAGCTTTAAGACTGTATCTAACCACTGGAGCCTCTGCAATGTGTTAGCCTACACGTTTACCAGTCTTTATATATCAGTATCTACACTGTTTCAATAATCCGAAGGAGTATTTCGTCTCTACGGCAGTATGTTCGTGACATAACACAGTAAGCTCTTTGGTTTGAATTTAAAATTCCATGATTAGTTATCTACAATTTTCTGTCTGAAGGTTTGATACTGGTAATATATTCATTTAAGTATTAGTCTACAGTATTTTTAGTATGTAAACGACCACTACAGTTTAAATACCTATATTAGTCTACAGTATTCTATCGCCTGAACATTTTACAATTTTTTTTCAACTATTTGCACATAGTTTGAATTCGTTTCGTTGTCAAATTTGTGGTTACTATCTTCTTCTACATCTTGCATTGTTGTTTCGACCTCAACTACGTAATACATAATCACATTCTATATTAGGTTAGTTTTATTTTTTGTAGTTTGATCCGTACTAGTTCGTAGTACGGATATTAGTAGTATTATTTATCTAGAATCAAAGAAGAAGAATCAAATAATCAATTTCGTTTATTCCGGTTATGGAAATATAAAGAGCACATATGAATATTATAATAATACAAAATTAAGTAGGTACATAAATAGACCATTTGAAAATTATTCTTTCGCTGGTTCGGTAAGCTGGTTGTACTGAGAAGATACCAGCAAGAAACACAGGTAAATTATCCGAGAAGTTAGATTGTTGCTTAACTAAAAAATGAAATTTTAGGAAAATCAGGACTTAAATCATCGCATTTCTTGCTAAAACAATACTGTTTTAGTAACACCTTGTAGTAAAACCCGTAATTAATCCAATACGAATTTCTATTACAAAATAATTTGACTCCAAATAGTGTTCAAATACGATTAAAACAAAGTCAAAAACTCTGAAAGCGTACAATAATGATTATAGAACGCAGGCCTCTCATCCTGACTGACCGATCATTTCAATGCAAATATACTATCCACTCAGCACGGAACCGACCCACTACGTTTATGAATACAGTTAAACCGCTTCTGACATTCAACTGGAACTAATTTCACCCAACAATGTAAACTTAGGACGGGAACTTTTGTTCACTAGACAAAAACGACTTTATTGAAGACAAGCTAGCAAGACGAAAAAACTCTTAAATTGTAAAACTTAAGTTAGAAATTTAAAAAGCACTGGAACGTACATTTATTGAATATTTTTGTTCAGAAACTGCTGTGTGGCATCTTTTCACTAGTCTCTGAAGGATGGAAACTTTTTACAAGTATAGAATTCAGTTTTATACTCTTTTTGTTCTCATTAAGTTTTAAAAAATCATAAGTTGAGATATTGTAAAATAAACTGGTACAATAACTAATTCAAGAGGTATAATTGTGGTTTAACTATGTTATTTTCGTGCCCCAGTCGTACTTAATTAGGCTATAAAATATTATCTTCATTTTATGGGTACAATTTAGGCAATTATTTTTGGACTGACTACAACTAAAGGTTTAAATATACACACAGGCACACGTCTTTATCCCCCGAAGGGTTAGTTAGACACATGCATTCAATATACTTACACTAATATAGAGCGAGCCTGTTGCCGACTTTGGGTACTTACTTGTCTATCTGTCAATAGGTGAGACTACAGGTGAGAATCTCTTAGCACGCAAGCAAAGTAATAAGACATCTTTTACCATGTTGCAGATATCCTATAGTTTATCCACAATATTCGAAAGTTTTGAGTAAATAAATTGTAATAGTTGCACGTGAGCTTATTTCAGATAGGTTGGCCGCGCAGCAATTAGGTGGGTGGCATACATCCAGCGCTAATATAGTATGAACCTCATTAGAGAGGCACTGACGGAATTAGGCAGGGATAACTTATTTAACCCAATATCAGCCTGTTTGCACTTAATAAATAAATGAACCAAACTATACCTACGTTAAACTATACCTACTCATTAATTTGAATAGGTTAAAACCACAGTTAATTAAAATAACAAGTAGCTTACCCACCTTTTAATGTCAAACGTACTTTATGTTAACAGAAATACACATTTGTCAAATAGTCACCCAAGATTATCGCTTTTTATTTAATATTATAGTAAAAGTAGGTACCTATTTATTTTTGTACCAGATAGGTACTTTTTTTTGTTTTTAAAGTCAGTGCACGCGCGGTTGCTCCTACTTCCATTGCCGGGCGTCTCTAGGAGGAGGACCAGGAGCTTCCAGTGGCGCCCGGCGAACTTTGGCCACCTGTGTGGCCTCTTCGGGGTTTGGTCCGAAAGAAAATCGCACGTCGGTGAGTGAATCTGGTTGCGAACTGCTATAACGACGGCGGGATAGCCACCCGCCGTCCTCAGGCCCCGATCGTAGATGTCGGTGGCCTTGGGCGTAGATGAGTTTGCGGCGCCCTCGCCGCTGACTTCGGAACTTAGGGGAGGGTACACTTTCTCAACCCTTCGGCCGCCGAGAGAGGCGGCGGCGAGCTTGCATAAGGACACGGCCGTGTTCCACCTACTTGCGTTGGAGACAATGGCTTGAAGCATGGTCTCCATGCCCAGACCCACTACGTCGTCTCGGCGCTGACTCGCCCACACTAAGCACTCCACCAATGCGTGGAGTGGGGTGTCTTCGCCAGAGGCCTCGCAGTATTGACACTGGGGTGTGATCTCACGATGGATGCGAAACAGATAACCACCGAAGCATACTAGATAGGTACTGAGATAAATAAAGGTAAAACAACAAATAAAGCCAGCCTTACGAGGTCATTCGAAACTAATGTTACATTAAACATTTGTATCCAACGTTTAAACTGTTACCAAAATTACTCACCAGAAAGAGCTACTAATTTTCAAGCCGAAACTGTAGTTTTATAAAACCACGTAGGCACAACAGTAGCAGATTACAAGGGCTTAGATAACGTTAGTACGGAAATAAAAGCTGCCTAACTAGTAATTAGCGGACTGTGGTCGGTTCGTGGTCGGCTTCCATGCAAATTCGACTAGCACGCGTGAATTTGTGTGGTTCCTAATCGCGTGCTATGGAAACTATTTGATACGAACAAATCGGTTTATATAAAATCCTGTTATCGCCAATGTGCAGTTTTGTTTGTGGAGTACATGCGTTTAGTTTTGGATGTATTTTAAATTCTCTACAGCTTTCGTGTTCAGATGTTATTTCTATGCTATGATAAATAAGTTCATTGAAGGTAGTAGCGATTTATCTATGAAGACTTATATAAAAACATAGCGTATGTTACATAAGAACAATTTATCATTCTAGAGAAATTAGAAACTTAAATAATTAGTCTATATAGAAGTTCTTAAATTGATTATGTTACATAAAGAGAAACAATAAATTATATAGTTATAACATATCACGTGAACTCGAGGTAAAACGTTTTACTTACTGCCACACCTGTCGTTATATTAAATAATGTGTCAAAAGTCTGCTTCATGTTACGGCTAATAGCATATTATTGTCCCCGATTGATGAATGAACTTCACTAATCTATTGCACTGAATGAACATGATCGAATGAATGGATATAAATCGTATTACCTGTTTTCAAACAATGCAAACATTGAACGAACTAGTTTGTTCGATTAATTAGTAGCTAAGCTTGAATTTCCAGATACACTTTTAACTAAGGGGACCCTATCTATGCGTTTTTTAACATATTTAAATTTTCAATTTACAAAGGACAGTGCCATAAAATCCTTTTTTCGCGCACCGTCCAACACACAAATCGTCCAATTGACCAATCCGTCCAAAACGCAATCTGTCCAAAACGCAATCCGTCTAAAACTCAATTGGTCCAAAACGCAATCCGTCTAAAACTCAATCCGTCCAAAACGCAATCCGTCTGAAACTCAAGACGTCCAAAACGCAATCCGTCTAAAACTCAATCCGTACAAAATTCAAGACTTTTTTTTCTTGCAAATAGTGAACATTGCCAGCCACTGAAAGGATAGAGCTACGATAATTCCTTTTTATTTTTTCATTTTTAGGGTTCCGTTGCCAAAGGGTTAAAACTAAGACTTCGCTGTCTGTCTGTCTGTCCGTCTGACCGTCACCAGGCTGTATCTCAAGAACCGCGATAACTACAGAATTGAAATTTTGGGTGGGTTTTAGGTTGCCTAGATAGCAGTGTTAGACGGTATGCGTAGACGATATGAGTGTTGGACGGTATGCATATTAGACGATATGAGTGTTGGACGGAATACATTTTTTTTCGTTGGACGATTTGCGTGTTGGACGGTGCGCGAAAAAAGGCATAAAATGTGATGTAGACCAAAACCTCAGAGTCGATTTAATTATTACTTATAATTAATAGACCTTTATTTATACTGTCCTAGCGGACGCTCGCGGCTTCGTCCACTTGACGAAATATACTTTTATACTACACAAAAACCTTCTTCGAGAACCACTATATACTTATACTCGTACATTGGTGATATACATACGGATGAAAGCGACTTAGTTTTATAATATGTAGTGATAGTGATGAAGTGATATCACTTGATGGAACTGGTGTAGACATGTTGAGCAAAGCATCTATATATTTAATACGACAATTCGTCGGTCCGTCTGTCTCGTTTTTCAATTATAATTAATAATACATACATTTGCATGAAATATTAAACTATTCTTTTTTTTTTTGTTTTATATGTTTGAGGCGATACAAAGTTCGCTGGGATAACTAGTTATATTTTATTGTCTACTAGTTTTACTCTTATTTACTATCAAGTATCACCTCGTTGCATCATCAGATACTGTAATATTACTACCAAATTAGTTTATCAAATCATACAAATAACAAATACATATGGTAGGTAAGAACTTTATTTTACAGTCACTCCAGCTGGACTAGCACAACCAAAATCGACAATACCTACATCCAATGAAAGCGTAGTTAATTTAAAAAATAATGTTAAGTTGATCAAGTGACAAACAAATTTTACGTTAACATTAGTCATTTCGATGTAAGCTTTGTATTTGTGTGAGTGGCCACGAAAAGTAGAGTAAGTGAAGACCCAAGTGGTCCCAATTTGGTCACATTCCGACAAATATTTGGTCCCATTTCGGTCACTTGAAGTCGGATGTTGTCTCAATTTTTGTCAACCGTAGTACAACCGGAATTGTAGCTGTGTGTACAACACATTTGTGTGTAAAAGAGGTCACAAATACTTTTACGTACACTGCACTCACACAAATCCAAAGCTCCGCTTACGCCTCGCGACCTGTATCATAAAATGCTACAGTTAGGTAAATGTTTGTGTATGTGTGAGCCAGTTTTGGAAACATTTGAAAAAGGAAAATAATAGCAAAAGAATATTTTTGAAATTGGAACCAACAAATATTAACAATCCCCATATTCAGCACAGAAGCACGCATGTTTAATTGTCAAACGAGGCTGTATACCCCAGTTGTCAGTGCCCAAAGCTTTGTCCTTGATCAAACAAAACATGGGTTCATTTGCTTGCACTGCACGTCATTAAATAATACTCAAAACAGTGTCACAATTCAGTCCTAGTTTATTTCTTTGAATATTTATGAAAACTTTTTTGTATATTCAGTTCGTTGATTCAGAACCTGACTAGAATATTTATTGAGTATGAGCCTAACACCAGTTTATATTGTTTACTAAATGATACGCCCACGTGAAACAGTTTTGAACATAGTTATTTTTCGCCTTTTTCCCCGAAGGGGTAGGCAGAGGTGTGCAAACACACCCACATCTCGCCAGCTATGTTAGGTCCCATGTAATAGGGGCGAGCCTATTGCCATTTACCGGGCACAAGTTCCAGACTCTGGGATAATTATCTGGGTAAAATTCTAAAGAGAATTATACATTATCCACCAGACCTGGGAATCGAACCCGAGACCTCGAGCGTGGCAGTCCGTACATAATATCATTGTGCCATCGAGGTAGTCAGACACTTAAATGAATTATAATCACACGTGTTTATCCAAAGCGGTTGATTGATACATGTACTGTACGCGCTATTTGATTTTTTTTCACGTTAGGTTACGGGTATGTACTCTTAACTTGTCCGTTTAACAATACATCTCCGATTTGACCTACTAAGGTTTTGTCAATCCTTTTATAAATCCTGTGTACGTAAACGATGCATCATAAGTACCTATTTCTTTTTCTATCTTAGTTAAATACATCTTAGAACACATCGCAACGTCACAGAGTAGAATAAACAGTAGTATAACGATAGACGAATAGAATAGGTAGTGAAATAAACGTTAAAGAGTAGAATAGAATTCTGTTAATTCTACTCTGTTTCAACATTATTACGCTTATTACGCTTATTACGCTTTCCCAGTGATCCGTAGACCTTGACTACAATATGGGTAGGTACATATAGTATGAAAATAAAAGCATTATATTTTCAGTAGTCGAGCACAATCTGGCAACAATACAATAACCTTCTTTTGTGATAACGCCCAAGCGTGTTTATTGGTTACTGTTCTAATCCGGATGATAATTGCGAACTTAGCTAACAGGAAAATAAAATATTGCCTCTGGTAAAAATGTTTTTGTGCTACGCAGAATAATAAAGATTATTTTACGCTTTTGTTTCAATAAAAGTTATTGTACAGGCTGCGTAAATTTTAAAACAAGTTCATGACCAACAATGAGCTAATCATTGTGCCACCTGGTTGACTTGAAGAAAATGCTTAGTGACATTAAGCTTGCCATTGTACACTTCCGTGGCTAAAGATTAAATGTATGTTTCAAAGTCGTGTTGGTTAAGAGATTAACGGCTCAAGAACGGCTATCTTAATTTAAGTAATTCATTAATAATTACAAATTTAATTTCGCTAATTTTTTTTTTGTTTTTTGTTCGTTATTATCGTGAGAAGGTTCTTTTGAAAAAAAATTAAGTTGTACGGTACATAACAAAAATTCGTGCAGTATGAAGTTCGCCGGGACAGCTAGTAATTCAATAAATCTTACAAGTACCTAAATTACGAAAAAGTGACAGACAGACAGACAGATATACATCTCGTATTCATATAGGAGTAGGCAGGGATGAATTTACACCCAAATTTTGACAGTTAGTTGGTCCCACGAAATAGGGTGCAAGCCTATTGCCGTTACAGAACACTATAGAAAATCCATAACAACTCTGTTATTCAAACCAAAAACCAAAATTTCAAATATTATGACCACCAAGACAGATGTTGAATACCTACCACTAAATATAATCTCTGCAGTCCAAGCATAGCATGAAGAAATGATGCTGCAATAACAATTTGAGATCCCAAAATTAATGCAAATGCATTGACATGATATTCATAAGTGATGGTTCCGTTAACCGTTCCGTTGGACCACGTTTGGAATATCCAAACGAAACTTCAGAGGTTACAAAGTATCGTAACGTTGATACTATACAATGGCCTTATGTAAGAATGCCCCAACAGATTAATTAATTTATTAAATTAAACACTGCGAAACTTAAACTGCTTTATACTCTCTTCACAATTTCAGAATTTCATTAACTATGGTCCAGCAACAAGAGTAAATCGGTGCACAACATCCTGCCGCCATCTTGGATTGTGCTAACGGGTTCATTTCCTGCGCCTATACATTTCCGGTCCATTGGATGTTGCCAAGTCATATAATTTTTAAAGCTCCCTGTACATTTTCGCAAAGAAATGTCACGAGACGTAATTATTTCGGGGAATTAATTGTGTTTATTTGTTATTGTTTGGGGTTCGGTCATTAAAGTAAAGAAAGCGTGAAGTTCTAATATAGCTTGTTTAATTAAACAATTTTGGTGAACTGAGTGTTAATTTTAACCCCTGGTTGTTAGATAATGTTTCGACCGCGGAGATATTGCGGTTACTTGCTTTACGTGTCGTATTAAGAAGTTGTTTTACAATGTTCTATTTTAGCTTATACCTAAAGTAAATTCTTAGAAACATGTATATACTTCAATTATTTGTGAGATTGCAAAACATACAAGTTTTGTATAATCCTGTAAAGTAACTTAAAGACCTATTACTACATCATGATAAGACATTTGACATCTTCCCTCCAGATTGATAAATACGTGAATCTTTTGTTTTAACTGTGACACTGTGGATGCAACACACACAATGCAGACTGTATGCACAAGTACATACAGTCTGCACAACAACTTAAGAAACTTCTTCCAAATAGCGCCCTTTTAAAACGGCGACACAGACAAACGATGGGGACGGTCTACATGACAGAACGATCCCATTTGAACGTCCCCGCCTTCCAGAATTATTATTTAATTGTTTGCTTTTGGGAACACCGTTTTCTTTTTTATTATAAGTGATGGATTAGGTACAGAGGTAGATAAATTATATATCAATTTGTGTGGAGCTGGTGATAGACGATAAAAGAGATAAATCAGTTTTTTTATTGTCGGGATATTTACCATGTTATGTTGTTTCGAGTTTCTGAAAGACAGTACCTAGATATATATAAACTACTCTTTAAACTGTTTCACTATCAAAAACCATTACTTCAGTTCTTCAGCTATTCGGGCGATTTTCTTGGCAAGTGTTTTTCTACCGGCAGCGTGCGGATCTGGTCCTAATGCTTCTCAATGTCAATGTCAAACATACAATAATGACATGCGTTTCATGTCAAGCGGGCATAGAGCAACACGGTCGTCGTATTACGGTTGTCGTATCAAGCGGGTCGTACGCATGCAGATTGCTATCATTATGGGAACGGGTCTGGTCGCGAATTGATTTGACCTTGACGCGAATGCGGGCCTGTTCCTCCCTCCCGCGCCTGGTGGAAAAACGAGTTAAACATACCTGTGAGTATACGTCATACTTGCATGCAAGAGTACTTAAACACGACTTTTATACAAAACTATATTAAATACAGTAAATTCATAAGACTACCTCTGTTGTTTCAGGATGTGCATTCCTCACATACTTCAATCCAGAAAGTGCTTCGAGCGCACAGACGACGCTACACGAAAAACGGACACTACCAGGGGTGAGTGATAGTACTTAAGTTAACTATACTTTTAAATACAAATTTAAGAGCGAATGTTAAACAATTTATTAAACTTGAATTTACGTTTTTGTTTATTGTAGCGAATGTTGGTAAGGCTTCGTGAATTAAAATAAACATTTTTCAAACAAAATTTATCCAAAAAAGTAAACTGTTATTTACCAAAAATACTTCGTAAAAATATTAGTACCTATTAAAAGGGAATGTAAACTCATATTATCTTTTTTTACGCTGAAAATGAAAGACAAACTTACCCAAATATTATGTTTTCATCCCAGCATTGATTTACCTAAAAATTGAAAACATTGAATCACTATTTTTGGTGTAAAAAAGAGGTGTTTAAAAGACTTTGACCTTATAAACCTTAAAAAATATAACTGGAACTGTAAGTTCTTTTAGTGCTTACCAGAGGCTGTCTGCAATGGACGTAGGTGCGACAATAAAAAAAAGCAGGCCTTATTATTTACCATTATTCAGAATATCATTTATTTTCAATGAAAGAATATTTTAATTGTATAAAATAAACAAGTTGTCACCCATATGGTTGAACAGTAAACTTTGCGTTTGCGAACATTTAATACTACTAGGACAGGTAGAAAGATAGACAGACAAAAGTAAAACATTGTCCAGTCTCGAAATGTACTAGACGCTTCACTCTGTCAATAAGTGATCTACAACAACACAACACAAAACCATGTTTGATCCCCGAGGCCTGAAGTGGTAGATGGAGTCGTTTGTTACATCTACATTTCGTCTGTCATTGTTGATCTGCCGTAATAGGGGACGAACCTATTGCTGTTTTCGGACACTTTCAAATATTATAAATATATATATCTAGATTATTAAAATTCCTAATCCCTATAGCTATTACTAGAGAAATAGCACTCACGAAACTTTCCTATACTTTGAATATGCAGCGATAACGTGTTCCGCATAAAGTTTGCAATTATGCATAGTTGCTGCCAAGTCGTCTATATGGCTTATGCACAACTAAATAACCGATACGCCCCTGAACTGAGACCCTAAGAATGCAACCTTCGCTAGAGGTTCTAACAATGTCTTAATTAACTTAGTCCAAAGTCGATTTTGTTGGACTTTATTAGGTATATCAGGCAATTTGAAAGTAACAAGCACATCTTCGTCGCGATTCGATTCTTATACTTTTTTCCTCCAACATAACCTCGGAAAAAACACTGTTAAGGTTGTTCTTTTTTTCACAATAAAAGGAATGAATGATTATTAAATTAACGTTGGATAATTTTTTTTGTAGTCCTTAATAATTTTTGTTATTTACTTATTCCTGTTTTCTATGGGAATAATATATTACTAAGTCATCATTTTAATTGCCAATCTACACCATTTGAATAAAAACACATCTTCTAAAATGTTTTATTTTTATGATGTTTTGTAGGATCTAACATGAAAATGTTTTGCCTTATAAATGCTATCATACCTTATTTCTCACAATGATAATTAAGATACTTTCTTAACTTTCTCATAAGTGTTAAAACGATAATAATACACGTCCATGACGTATTTAAATTTTTAATCCCATCCCTAATCTTTCCATAAAATCATACTCCTGAGTTCTGAACGTCCTCTTTGAATATAAATTGTGTCATTTTAGCAAAACCGTAATGGAAAAGCAGATTAAATAATTTAGCTGAAAGAAATTTTGTGGAAATAACGGCTTTCATAAGTAATGAGGTTAACACATCGAGCGTTTGTGGCTGTTCGTGTATTTCGCGATGTGTAATGCAAATGGTGTTCTGTCTTCTGACATTCCTTGTGAAAAAAGCAGGCAGGAATTAACACGACGAAATATCACACGGCAGTCCGGCTTAGTGCACAAGAAAGTACTTCTTTGGACTTAAGCATCTGAAATCTTGCGAAGGAAATGTAGGTTAAGATTTTTGTTTTGCATTTTTACACAATATTAAAATGCGGCTTATTTTTATCATCTCTTGAAACTTTTCAGACCGTCTTGTTTGTAAGTAGTTGAAATTTCTTTTTAAATTTTAGTTTGTTTTAAGTTAATGCAAATCGTAAACTAGTAAATGTAATTACAGCCAACCGGTTGGCAGAGATTATAGGTAGGTATGAAACATCGGTCCTTCTTTTTTTTTAATTCCGGGAACCAACATCTAGGTATCTAAGTTCAGAGTACAAAATAGTTGTTGTAACAGCAATTTAATAGGCTTGACAAAAACGCTCCTGGCAGTATGTGAGTGTGTATACCTATACCTAATCCTCAGAGATTCATTAACAGAACCGGTATTTCCCGCAGAGCCGAATGTTCTATAATATATCATAAACTTTCAAACTCAGGTACATAGAACTATATAATTCACACCTTCTGCTGTAAATATTCCCTATACACGAAGGGAGGTAGGCAAAAATAAATCGTTGAGATAAAATTTTACCGCAGACAAAGATTTATGAAGAGAATTTTTGGGTGAACATTTTTTGTTTAATATTGCCGGTCTGTGTATAGGTATTATTTGATACTTCTCCTTGTTACACTAAGGTCGCTAACCTCTTGTTTGAGTTATACAGTTCATAAGGTGGATTTTTCTCTTGACTTACTTACTGTAGAAGGCTTCCCCACCTGCCATCAGACGGATGAAGCCCTGCTCTTCGCCAGCGCCATGGGCAATACTGATGAGTACGTACCCGGGACGCCCGGCAATGTACTCAGCAATGCCCGCGGCCTTGACTAAAATTAAAAAACCCTGCACTGTGTCACAAACGTAGGACGTGAGAGTACTAGGACATGTGACCTTGGGTGATAAAGAAATGATTGTGTGAATAAAATAGCACTTATTCAATCACCCATTGGTTAGCCGCAGGGCACCGAATAGACAGGGCCGTTCGATACGGCCACATTTCGCTAGGCACTTTTTGATCCCACGTAATAAGTGATCCTTTTGGATTACTATAATTGACAGAGCTTTATCTGTCTGTAAGCAGGTGCATTGCATGCAGGTGAGGTTGATTTGGACCCCGAAAATGATGATCCCCTAGCAGTACATGGGGCACACTAAAAGATTAGCACTTCTAGCTAATTGGAACTATTTGAATTTCGAATGTTATATTTTTTTAAACGTTGCAACCTTCTTAGTAATAAAAAAACAATAGGCGGGAAATCATTTGTCAATTGTTTTTTATCACACATCAAAGTTCTCCGTATGCAACGAAAATGGAATTAAGCCGAAAAGATTTTAGAGCGATGAATTTTTATGATTTTAAAAGTTCTCTCTCTCCGCAAGACTGTGCCGCTCGTCTTCAAAATGCTTTTGAGAGAGAAGCACCTTGTTTGAGCACCGTGAGGCGATGGTTTGCTGAATTTGAGAGAGGTCGAGTTTCTTTACATGACGAATTTCGTGAAGGGCGGCCATCAAACGCCGTCAACGAAAATAATGTGGCTACTGTTAAGCGGTTAATTGAAGAAAACCCACGGATTACCTATGAGACAATTCCAGGACTATTGGGGATTGGTATGAGTCAAATCCAGAACATTTTACACGAAGAATTGAAAGTTCGGAAACTTTGTTGTCGTTGGATCCCTCATGAACTGACAGCGGAGCAGAAGCGGGCTCGCGTGGAATGGTGCTCACAGATGCTACTGAAGTACGACCACGGACATTCTAATGCTGTTTATGACATTGTCACAGGAGACGACACGTGGATTTATTGTTTTGAACCCGAAAAATAACAGCAATTTTGTGAATGGGTGTTTGAAAATGAGAACAAGCCAACAAAAGTGAGGCAGGCGAGAAACGTTGGTAAAAAATGATCGCGTTTTTTTTCTCAGCTACGGGTCTCATCTGTACAATTCCACTTGAAGATCAAAAGAGTGTTAATGCCGAGTGGTATTTTACCATTTGTTTACCCAGGGTGTTAGAAAAAGTTCGCGAAAGACGACCCAAAAGCCGCGTTCTAACGTTTCTTCACACACGGCCAACAAAACAAAGTCATATTTAGCTTCCGAAAAAGTACAACCCGTCACCCATCCTGTGCATAGCCCCGACCTAGCACCCTGTGATTTCTGTATTTTCCCCAAAATCAAAGAATTGATGAGAGGTTTCACTTTTACCAACTCCGAAGGGGCAGTGATAGCGTTCAATCAGCACGTAGAAAACATGCCTTCAGATCTGTGGTCCTCCTGTTTTTAAAAATGGTTCGATCACATGAAAAAATGTTTAAAATGTAAAGGAGAGTATTTTGAAAAGCAATAAATATAATATTTTGGTTTTAACATGTTGTTTTTTTAAGTTACGCAAAACTTATAGTGTGACCTACGTATAACACTATAACGTGCTATGAAGCCTACATTTTTTTGAACCTCAATCTATATATTTAATACGACAATTTGTCCGCCCGTCGCGTTTTTAATTTACATAATTTTTTTTTAAAATATATATTTTATATATAGGTATATATATATATATATATATATATATATATATATATATATATATATATATATATATTTTATATTTGAGACGATACAAAGTTCGCTGGGATAACTAGTTACATTTATTTCCTTAGTCATTCTGTTGATGTTGCTTTAACCTTTGAACCTTGAGAAACATAACGTGGACACAAAATCGACCCGCAAATGTGAGACCTGCATATTAAAGTACTTATCCCATTCTCACGCACGAAGAGATGATAAACTACAAAGTCCATTGATAACGTCTAGTAGGAAATAAGGTCATAATGTTATTCATGCTCGTATGTGAGCTACTTGCATTCTCGTTGTACCCTCTGGTTGAACTATAAGTGACTGTATTCTTGTAAGTAGTGAAGTAGATCAAGCATTTGACTTATGTACGTTTGTACAGTTTTGATTCTACAACCAACTATCTATATCGTAGTTCTCTTCCGAATAGGATCTTCCATGGAGCTCATTTTGCTTCATATTCTTAATCAAACCGATTAGGTACTTATATTTTATTTTAAATCGGTCACAGATGAAAGTCACATAATGCAATGTGGCTGTTCTTACAAAAAATCATATTACTTACTATTTTACATAGCCCATCGCTACTTTCACTATTTTTTGTACCAAAAATGTCAGTAGCTAAGTGTTGACGCATAGAACAACTGTGATACCTGTTTGTAAAGAAATTATATAAATGTAAATGCATAAAAATAGATATTATAAAAGTAACCAAAACATCCGCTGCACCACTCACTGCAGAGCTAACATAGGTACACCGAATCTTCCATTATCTTCGCCATACGAACCACGTACTTGCCTATGTTTGTATGATTTCGTAGCCGTCACGTACGCAGATAGCATATGTATGCATTGTTCTCGACTACCCTTAGAGACCGACTCAAATTTACCTACGAAAATATTATATGAACGAATGCGGAATGGGTTTTTGTGATAGTTTATGCCCGTCTGAAAAGTATTTGCAAATGACTCAAGTAGGTTTGTATTTTTAGTAAAAACTAGAAATATTTCAAAAAGAATGAATTTACAACAATTTGCAGCATCTCTCAATGATGCTTTGCTTCTTTTGTTCGTAGCATGATGGTTTATAACTTGCATCGATAAAATGGCACTTGAGATTAGCGCGTTAAGCAAGTTCTGAAGCTTCATATCTTAATATAGATAGACCATCCGAAAATCCTTAGCCTAAATCCAACGGATTTCAATCCCAGTCGGCAGTATACATATACACGGCTTTAACATAATAAATCCAACAGTCAAATACCGCGGCTATTGAATTCTTAACCATTTTTAAACACCCTTAATACATGTTAGGGGAACACAAATTGTTAGGCTTTTATTCGTAACTTTACGAGTGAAGTTACAACACGAATATTAAGCTTTGTAAGTGAAATTTTTATTACACGACGTCTCGTTATGCCGAGAATGCCGTGATGGTCGTTCGGATATTTTTATGAAGGATTTTGCGTATTTTTCGTATAGGAATGAGTGCTTGTAGCGAGATCTTAGAGTCTGAATGACGTATGTATTGTGCATTAAAATGAGCAATACCTACCAAGACGAGGTCGTGATATAAATTTTTTTTATTACTTGGATAGTAAACGAGTACACGGCCCACGTAATGGTAAGTGGTTACCGTGACCTATAAACACTTGTTAAACCAATATTTCTAAAGCGTAACTATAAAGGGAGCTCGTGGCTAAGTGTTAAAAGTTTATGTCAATGTCCTGTATACTCGTAGTATTGCTAAGGTCAAGCAACACTATTCATCTTGATCTAGGCCTTCATATTTAAAACCCTACCCTAACGACGCGGGATTCTCATCCCGACCAAACCCCCGAAGAGGCATACCGGTTGCCATTTCAGGCGGCAGTCGTCACAGGTAATTGCAGCTCTCAATATGTCCAACTGGTCTAACTACAGAACTTTGAAATTCTGGATTCTGATTCTGGAGGTCAGATAGCAGTCGCTTTACGGAAAATATCGAATAGACTGAAAAATCGACTCAGCTGGTTTGGGAAAAAAGCTCAGTGGATAATGACTCATCTCACGGGGAGAAGAAATAAGGGCAACAAAAGGTGTTGTACGAGACGAGTTCTTGAGTAAACGCCTAAGGCAGACACGATGTCATGGAGACCTCATTAAGAGCATACCCGGCAAAAAGGCAGTAGTGATAACATGAGTCTGCCTTACCCACCTCGTTAATAATCTTTAAGATTCCGCACCAAGTGAAGGCGAAAATGGAGATGTTGATAGGACCTCTTAACACCCAGTCGAGTACAAGAATATGAGAGGAGAGGAATAAGTTTATGTAGGTACCTATATCCAAAAATGGACCATATTACAGGCCATCAAGAAGTCGAACATGAAAGAAAGAACGAACTAATTAACCTATATTAGTTTAAAAATAAAGTTATTCAGTACCTATTCAAGCATGAGTTTTAAATGCCATACTTGTAACAATAAACTTTTATTGTTACAAGGATTTAAAACCGCAACGGTAATAACAAAAAAAAAAATTATTGCCCAGAAGTAAGTCATAACTTTCTGCAACCATAACGTGAATTACACTTGTTTAAAAGGCACTTTAAGTTTGCAATTCCGTTGCACGCACACTTGGCAAAGTGAGGCTGTGAATTGAAAAATGTAAATGATAACAACAATGCTTTTATTTGACTATATTTCACTTAAACACTGGAAAGGATCCAGTTGTAACTGCAACAGGTCATGCGTGTTTAGTTGTACTACGAAACATTTGAGGCGGTAGTTGAAATTTGGAATGAAATGAAATAAAATTTATTCACGTTTAAATATACGAGTACATACTTATTAGAAATAAATGACTTCTGCCAAACTGTATAATAGTTTGTTGGCAGATGAAGCTCCCTGTTTACATTTCGTTTTCCTTTTAAATTACATACCTTATCGTTAAATTTTATTTCTACTAATTCTTACATTCAATAGACCACAACATACATACATTTAAACAAAGAATAACATGCATATTATAGATATATCCTTTACCTATAACTACACTTGAAATAATTAAAAATTTTATATACGTAAATTTTACATGTTTTGACATAATTATCATATTTAATAACAACTTATTTAACACCCCTTACATGTATATGCACATGCATATACATAGGTAGATATTTGATATGTAATTTATAAAATTACACTGCAATATTTACTGTTATAATTAACTTCATTGTTTTAATAGATGGTTCAATGATATTTTGAACATAGAATAATGGTCATAAGTCAGTTCACAATAAGGAAAGAAGTCTTAGTAGTTATATTTGTCAGAGAATTTCCACGGAACGGGAAGTGACAATGACTTGAGTTCAGATCTTTCGTGATTTGTTGTGAAATATTTTCCTTAACGAGATAAACACTCAATAGCCCAAAATTGTTCTCTCGTTTTCTCCGGATATTGTAAGTTAGGGAATCGCATCTAAATTTACATAATTTTGTGTTTTTATGATTCGTGAAAATTACTATTACATTTCGTAAAGTTACTACGTTAGTACTCGTATTATTGTACTGTCTTATTCTATAAAAACGACAGCAAATAATATTGCGTATAGGTACCATTTCCTAGCAGTTCTTTTAGCTAATTAGGTAAGCATATATTAATACTTATGATACCTAAATAAATTTTATTCCTAGGTACTGCTTCACTAGTATGCTTTATGGTGAACGCACAATGAGAAAAAAAAACCATCATCACTTTACTTGTAGGGGAAGTACCCCAGAATAAAATATTTTTCATAATTTTATTTTAGCACTTTGTTGGAATAAATGCAAAATTTCATCTTTCTAACACCAACCGTTTGGGAGGCAAGCCGAAGACGAACGAACATAACGAAACTATAAGGGTTCCGAGAAATTTACTACAGAACCCTAAAATGAAAAAAAAAAATGAAATCTCATATCACTTCGCACACATAACCGCATCGAATCTTATTCCATATTCGGACGATTCCACGCGGATTCGTTAGGTAAACCTACTAATTATTTTATCCGAAAACAGAGCCATATCCAATATTTACTAAGCAATGTAAATCGTGCGTTGCCAGACCGCATCTAGCGATCACGAAGCGATAAATAGCCACGATGCGGCATGTAGGCAGCTTAGCGGCGTGTTTTATATTGCTATGTCTTGCTTGTTGCATGCCACATACGGAGTAATACCGCATCTGTTTTGGCTGCAGCTTTATTATTTAAGGGATAAAGATTTTAAAATAAACGTTTGTTTTCGTTTAGTTTCAAAAATACACGAACAGAACCGCGGTTTTTTCTACAAAGGAAATCAGAAGCTTTTCACCCACATGTCATTTTAGCAATGTTGAGTTGTTTCTATGTTTTACGTGGCAAGCATGTGTCCGTTTGTAGAAACTTAGATTAATTTGCCAAAGTCTTCGACATTACTTAGGTCTCCTCAAATTCGATACCATCCTCGCCATCCTTTTTGAAAATGTGTACATACATATACATATTATTTACAAAACCCGTCGTGTTTTTGTAAATAATCTCGCTAAAACACTGTGTCATTTTAAATATCGACCACTTTGTGTAGTGATGTGGTAATTACACTCATGTTGAAACATCTCTGATAGTGCGAACCGTTGGCGCGTCTGTAGGGAGATGTAGGGGATGTGATGACATTTCATTCGACGTCACTGCTTGATTCCCACCCTCCACGGATGTAGAGTTCATTCTATTATTCGAATGTATTTTATACATACATACATAACGTCATATAACTTATCTAAAAGCATAAATATTGTCGTTATTAGACTGTGCTTTCCAAAACTGGGTTTTATAACCTAAAGCTTTACTTTCCAGTACAATATTTCACTTTCTTCATATGCCATAATATGTAGCTACGTATGTCTTATGAAAAAAGCCACCACTGATGAGACAGGAACATCTACGAGTTAGGAACCCGGCAAAAGAAGATAGCTACATGCTTCTGTAGAATTACCAATAGTAGGTACTTGAAAGCTTTTTGTTCCGTACTAGCGACCAGCCCTCGCTTTACTGCTCTTCCGTTGAATAGTTTAAAAGATCTAAACAAAAAAACAGCAGAACTTACTTCATCTTATACTAAGTAGAGACGACCAACTAAAATGCAAAAATGTGCCCGTATAGTCCGTCTCTTTTGACCCCTTCAGGGATAAAGTAACTGTGTATAAACGCAGAAAATGATTTAATAAATTCGATCAGAAATGAAATCAATCCTATACAATACGCGTTGTTGGTCACTATCTGTAAATAGCACAGAACCAACTGAGTTTGAAGCGAGTAACGATTGTTTATATTTGACGTGTGGTGTATTAAACTATTTTACTACGTTACTCTGTAGACATGTATACAGAAATAATTTGATAAATCAGAACAGGTATGTACTACCGGCAGGCCTATGTCACTCGCCTAACAATCGCAAAAAATACGTGACGTCAGCGACAACTTGAAGTTGTAAGTCAGTAAGGGTTGTGTCTTGTTTGTGATACGGCATTGACCATACAGTTGATATTGAGGCATTACCGTCATAATTATTGGTCAAATTATGCTGGTACTTTCCTGACAACCTTAATATTCGAATTATGTTCTCTGTAAACACAAGAATGTGCTTAAATTAACGTCGGAGTGAAAGTTCTATATGTAAGTACTATTCCCTATTCTGTGCTACCGGATAGAACCAGTTATGAAATGAAATGGATAGATAAACTTAAAGTAGACTTAAGCTACTAGATTTAGCAAATAGGATGGTGTACAAAGTGTATCAGATCATAGACTAATACCACAGAATAATAATTATATAGGCCCTAAAATGCCCAATTGCTTGTCTGTTTGAAAATGATAGTTTTGCAAGTTTTTTGGGAATTACTTACCAATTGTTGTAAAATTAGTGCATAGGGTTCAACAAAATTACCAGGACTCAAATCATGGTCACCAGCACGTGGTGCACGACCTGTTAACAGACGGATGAGGCACTGGCAAATAAATATAGTAAGTACATGTAACCGGCAAAGGGTGACTTTACCCTATTACGTGGGAACAAGAGAGTGGCTGGCAAAATGTGATATAAACACCTCTGTCTACCCCATTGGGGATCAAAACGTCTTTAAAATATTCCAATATAACAGACTGCTGTTATTGTTATTATTGAACCCTCTTTGGATCCCGACCAACAAAGTTACTGACAAAGTGTGGGTGTGTAACTGCGCCTACCCCTTCGGGGATATGGGAGTGATGAATGTTGGTATCTCTGACTCTGAACCCTCTTTAACTATTATTAGTAGGTACATACTAATAATTAATCCTTAAACAAAAATCCAAGAAATCTCTCTTATAAAATTCGGATTACATTTTTTAGAATTTTCTTTGCAAAGATCCAACCGTTAGCCATTTCTTTGTTAGGTAGGTACATATTTGCCATTTCTTTCATATTTTAAAAAGGCCGTTTCTCCGTCATCATAATAATTTCATATCAAAGAAAATGTAAAATAAATATAATATCGCGAAATAGAACTGTTGAAAGAGCCTCTTTTTTGTTAATTTATGTAGAATTATAAAATAGCTATCTACTAAGTAATAATTTAAAATGTTAGAATAAAAAATGGTAATTTATATTTATTTACAATAAGAATTACAATATACATAATTAAATACTAAAAATATTTACATTACAAAATATCGTTTAAAAAATCCTCCGCGTCATTGCCGACTGGGAAGGTTCCCAGAATGCTGGCAGTGTTGCCACGTTGGATGGCGATACTTATTCTTTGGGCCAGAAAATAGCCAGCCTTCTGGTCCTAAAAAGTATCGATTAAGCGTTTAGCAATGTCTCTATAAAGCCGACGAGCTCTCGGACCCCATGACCCCAGTGTCTCAACCCCAAACGGCTCAAATATGTAATCACCTGCTAGGTTAGCACATTTACGCCGTTTGAGGCTGCTGATGTGCTTGGAAGGAGTGAAGGTGCTAAGGTGTCAACGCATGTAAAAAAATATCACCTATTTACCTTACCTTTTTACTTACATTACTGCTCATTTATCAATTTTAATTTACTAAAAATATAAGAAAGAAAACTAAAGACACTTTATTGCACGCGATCAATACCTAATTTTTTTCATTAAATAAAGCTTATCATATACCGTAAAACAGAACTGTTTAATTACTCGAATCTATTATATAAACAATAATCTTTCTCTTTATTAATATACCCGGTATGAATCATGATATAAAAATCCGTAGAAATTATAAACCAGAGTATGTTTGAAGCAAGTCAACTCTGAACCATGCCATAACTCGCTTCCTCTTACTACGTATATCTATAGAGCTGTATATGTTGTGTGTCGAGTATATTCATGGTATGTTAAATATATTGTTATTTAACAGGTTATTTAACAGGTTATTTAATAGGTATTTAATTGTTTGCATATCGCAAACAATTAAATACCTATTAAATTAGACTAGAAATAGAAACCGAAAATGATATCATTATTGTAACGAAAAACTTCATAGTGTTACCACGCTAATAATAGCCTCATGAATAGGTAAAAGTACTAATACCTATTCTGCGGTAAAAGTAACTTTTGACTCAGTTCAGTAGTTTCAAAATTGTAGTGCTGCAACTTAAATTTTTAAAACTACTTTAATACTTTTACCTAATAATTGGAGTCATATTCAAGACGCCGGATTTTTTTAAAATTTTAAACTCAATAAGACTAATTGTACAATAGAAACACACAACGTGTAAGTTGGAAATTTTGTATTAAAAAAATATTTAAGTTAATTTTAGTACCTTAGTACGTACCAGAGACGCCCGCAGCAATGGACATAGGAGCGGCCGCCGTGTATTCTAAGAAATCAAAGTAGTACCTAAAAAAAGTATTTTACGTCATAAGTAACTATGACGTGTACTTTATGAATCATCACTACAATAGGATACGTTTACAACAGCTCTATAAATATACGCCCAACATCAAAGATTTGTGTTTAAAATTTGGTCTTAATTTAGCTTTACAGGCGTTTGTACGTCAGTTTAGTTCACCAATGCGTCTAATATCGACGGAACGCACGGAACATTGGTTTTTGAATATCTTCCTTGTTCAAATTTCTATAATTTACGGTTGTGGTATTCTGTGAAGTGTCCGTTGCTGTTTTTGTCACTAGAAGGTGTTTAAGTGATTGTGCTCAGGTGACAATGGATTACGACTCGCTGATATACTCGCAAATTGCGAACTACTATGACGATTTGGTGAGTTTTTTGATATCAAATAGTAGCAGTATATAAATAAACTGTTAAAAAATGAAGTGAAAGTTGTATGAATAGTTATAGGTATACAATGAGGCAATTATTCACGTTGAACATAACTATTAACTGTTCTAATTTTAGTGTTTACTAGAAGTTTCAAATACTATTTGTTACATACACTGAGCATGTTACATAGTGGGTTCGAGTCCTGCCGATGACATTTCAGTGTTTGTGATTTATTTTATAATTTCTATCTTAATATTTATAAACTGAACAAATATGTTAAAATATGAAAAAAAAACTCACTTTCACTTTTATAGAACTGTTTTACTAAGTTTGAAACCGGGAAATCTTGAGATTTCCACAAAAAATATAGGTACCTAATAACATAAATTGCATAATAATGATAATATTCCAGTTGTTAGTCAAAACATTCACAGTTAAAATGTATTAATAACTATTTTTATGTCAAATTCCTAGAATTGAGTTTTAACGAGGCCGCCATGAAAACTGAACAGATTGGTATTTATCAAACACATTTCAAACAGAAATAAAAATAAAATTGCTGATTCATTCATAGATATTACGTGTTAGTGTTCACACTTCTAAAAACGAATGTCCGTTGTAAATAGAAGCTTTATTTACGGAATTAAACGGAGAACTTTAAAAATTTAATTCATTTTGTTCTCCAACATCACAGTTAGTTAGTACCTAACACAAATCACTCAATCATATTTATTATTAGAGTTTGTTTTGTTGATCGCGGATCTCAGGAGCTACTGGGTAGAACTGAAAAATGGTCTGTGTTGAATAGTCAATTTATAGAGCAGGGCTTAAGGATAAATAACATTACACTACGATTAATAGAAGCGGAACAGTAAAGCAAAATGTTCGCGAGCGTCTGCTAGTATAAAATATCTTAGTAGCTCAGCGACTGGGTGCTGCGGGGTGCGTTGCCTGAGGGCGTCGGCGTAACATACTACGCCGACGATACCCTGGTCACGGCGCGGGGTGCAACGTACCAGGAGGCAGCACTCAAGGTCACGACGGGTGTTGCTCAAGTCGTGGGTCGGATACGGCGGCTGGGACTGGAAGTGGCCTTGCACAAGTCCGAGGTTCTGTGTTTTCACAGACCTCGGAACGGTCCACCTGAAGGTTCCAGCATAAATGTGGGAGGCGTTAGCATCGGCATGAAGCCCTCGATGAAGTATCTAGGGATCGTACTTGATAGCCGATGGAACTTCGGACCACATTTCCGAAGTTTGGTCCCCAAGGTGACACAGGCATCGGTCGCGCTTTCGCGACTGATGCCCAACCTAAAGGGACCCAACGCTTCCTGCAGGAGACTGTACCTGGGGATCGTGCGGAGTATGGCCCTATACGGGGCTCCCGTATGGGCGGCGCGGTTGACGGCCAACAACTCAACGCTCCTTAACAGACCGTTGAGGACCTTGGCCGTCAAAACAATAAGGGGCTACCGCACGATCTCCGGAGAGGCTGCATGTCTCCTAACCGGGACCCCTCCATGGGACCTGGAAGCGAGAGCCCTTGCGTCATTGTTCCAATGGCGCAAGGAGGCGCTGGAGCGGGACCACAGGCCTGCGTCTCGAGAAATCGATGACCGGCGGTTCCAACTCCGCCAGGATCTCATGGAGTCATGGAGGGTGCGACTTGAGCAACCCAAGTGGGGTGCCACCATCATCGCGGCGGTGAGACCGATCATGGACGATTGGCTGCAGAGGCAGCATGGTGACCTCACGTATCGTACGACGCAGATCGTTACCGGGCATGGATGCTTCGGTAGCTATCTGTTTCGCATCCATCGTGAGGTCACACCCTGGTGTCAACACTGCGAGGTTTCCGACGACGACACCGCACTCCACACGTTGGTGGAGTGCTCAGCGCCAGGACCTCGTAGTGGGTCTGGGCGTGGATACCCTCTCGCTGGAGACCATGCTTCAAGCCATGGTCTCCAGCGGGAGTAGGTGGAACGCGGCCGTGTCCTTCTGCGAGCAAGTCGTGCTCGCGAAGGAGGCGGCCGAGAGGGAGAGGGAGCGTGCCCTCCCCGCCGAGTTCCGTAGTCAGCGGCGAGGCCGCCGCAGACTCATCTACGCCCAAGACCATCGACCTCCATGATCGGGGCCTGAGGACGGCGGGGTCGCCACCCGTCGTCCTTACAGAAGCAGGCTAGAAGGGTTGCGTGCTGCGGGGCCTTTGCCCCATAGCACGCAACCAGATTCACTGACTGACGCGGGATAAAACCCTACCCCAACGACGCGGGATTCTCATCCCGACCCAACCCCCGCAGAGACCACAGAGGTGGTCAAAGTCCGCCGGGCGCCACTGGAAATACGTTCTGCTTGTAACCAGAGACGCCCGGCAACGGACGTTAGAGCGGCCGCGGCCTTGGTCGCGGAACTATAAAAAAAAAAAAAAAAAGTAGCTCAGCGAAACGAATAGCTTCTTAGACCGAGTTTCGCTTAAGACCAAAAATCGTATTCAACAATACAAGGACTAAATAAAATAATAAATTAAATTTGATAAAGCGTCCGTAGCCTACCTGGTGGTTAAAGGCTTGCGTGTCATCACCACGACTTTGATCCCAGCCATCAGATTCCTAATTAGAACTTTAAGCTTAGCTGAAGAGCTTCACGGAAAAGCTTGGAACTCGATTTTGCAATTGATAGAATATTTTCTTTTAAATGTTGGTTGTTCCTACTAAAAAATATTGATGTTACCTACGATATGTACTTGCCTATGTTATGTGAATAGAACTGTTGAAATTGGGAAGTGTAATGATGTGGGCAGCGAGCCAGTGCCACCTCCAATCTTATGAATAGATATCGAATCGACTATCTGTTGGAACTGACTTTGTGCTCCCAAATATGGCAGCTACCTATGTATATTTCTCACAAACTAATAAATGAAATCGTGTGTTTTAATTAATTATATCTGCATGAACGAAAAGTTTTTAGAGTACCCGGTAGAAGCAATAGGCTTGCCCCCTATCCCGTGGGACTAACAAAATGTTGGTGTGTAACGCACTTGTATGTACCCACTCATCTAGGGTGAGTTAATAGTAATGGAAAACACTTAAATTCCAATAATAACATCTATGTACTAACGATCACACAAATATTGACTTGAACCCGGGTGTTAAAGTTGAGAATTCTGTGCCGCAACCATATTCGTCAATTCGATTAAATGTTGGAAGTTATGGAGATCCTTGATTAAGGATAGGACCGCGTTGGGTCTATGCCTAGTTAGTTAACAGTATAATTAGTTTAGTAGGATAATGTAATCTTACCCTTCAGTTAAGTAATACAGTTGTAGTTTATAAGTTTTACATTCCCATTTACCCACAAGAACAAATTACGATCAATCAATACTTGCATAAAATCGCACTGGTTTCCTCCACTTACCTTTGTTGAACCCACATAATAATGAATATGAATAATAATAGCGCGCAAACCTATTGCCTTTTGTGCTTTTGGTAAGTTTTATCGGAGAGGTAAGTCTCATGTCTGCGCAGTGACGTCCATGTATTATGATATGCTATGCTATGATATGCTATGCTATGCTATGCTATGTAAAATGTATTTTATAGATTTTATCTTTTTTATTTGATGTGGACAAAATAAAAAGATATGAAATTGTCAAAAACACCGTTTCGGATCAGCCATGTTAGTTTTTTATACATTTTTAATATAAAGTACCTACCGAAACTTAAATTTTAATTAAGAAAGTCGATTATTACATCAATAATTTCTCTTTATTAAATGTCGAAACTATAAGTATCGTAGACATAGATAGTAGCTATGCTGTACCTAGAGCAAAAGGAGATGTATGAAAGTGAAGTAAAAAAGGCACAGATCGAGAGTTGGAAGGCCTTCTGCGGAAAGCAGGACAGGGAGGGAGTATGGGAGGGCATATATAGGGTGATAGGGAGGGCCATAGGAGCAAGGGAAGAAGATCAGCCTCTAATTCATAATGGTTCATACCTGGATTCCTGGGGTTCGGCCAACCTCCTCGCTCAAACCTTCTATCCAGAAGATAGAGTTGAGGAGGACAACGAGGGGCATCGTGTAATTAGAAAAAAGGCAGCGGAGACAGACGTAGATGACAGCAGCGAGGGTCATCATGGAGATGACCCACCTTTTACACTTGCAGAAATGCACGATGCTCTTCACAGGTTTAACCCCAAGAAAGCTCCGGGGGCGGACGGATTTACATCCGATATCTGCACTCACGCTGTCAGGGCCGACCCCTTATACTTCCTGGAGCTGGTTAATTAGTGCCTCCGGCACGGCTACTTTCCTAAGATATGGAAGGAAGCCGTGGTGGTGGTGCTGAAGAAGCCAGGCAAGGACTCGTACACAGTTCCCAAGTCGTACAGACCAATTGGCCTGTTGCCCGTTTTGGGAAAGGTGTACGAGAGGATGCTGGTCGCCCGACTCAAGTTTCATCTTCTACCGCGGATGAATCCTCGCCAGTACGGCTTTATGCCTCAGAAGAGCACCGAAGACGCCCTCTATGACCTCATGGGGCACATAGTGACTAAACTCGACGCAAAGAGGATAGTCACTATGGTGTCCTTGGACATAGAGGGTGGCTTTGACAGCGCCTGGTGGCCGGTCATAAAAGTACGGCTGGCGGAGGAAGGGTGTCCGACAAACTTGAGGCGGGTAGTCAGTAGCTACCTTAGCGAAAGGAAGGTAAGGGTAAGGTACGCGGGCGAGGAGTGCAGCCGCTCTACGGACAAAGGTTGCGTCCAAGGCTCGATTGGAGGTCCCTTGCTGTGGAACTTGCTATTAAACCCATTGTTGAATGGACTGGAGAGAATGAGTGTGTATGTGCAAGCGTTCGCGGACGATGTGGTGTTGGTGTTCGACGGTGACTCAGCTTTAGAGATTGAAGGACAGGCCAGTGCCTCCCTCGGGTATGTGCGGGAGTGGGACATCGAGAATAAATTGAAGTTTGCGCCCCATAAAACGAGCGCAATGCTGATCACAAGACGTTTAAAATTCGATGCCCCACGCCTGCACATGGGTGGGGTGGAAATTTCCCTGTCCGAGGAGATAAGAATCTTAGGACTCACCATCGACCACAAGCTAACTTTCAACACTCACAAAAAGAACATTTGCAAAAAAGCGATCGGCATCTACCACAAGCTTGCGAGGATGGCCCGGATCAGTTGGGGGTTGCACCCCGAGGTGATCCGGACCATCTACGTAGCCGCTGTGGAGCCGACGATACTGTACGCTGCCAGTGCTTGGCACACAACGGCGAATAAGCTTGGCGTCCAAAAGCAGCTGAACATGGTGCAGCGCGGTTTTGCGCAGAAATTGTGCAAGGCCTACCGGACGGTCTCCCTGAACTCGGCACTGGTCCTGTCCGGCCTACTCCCTCTGGACCTCAGAATTCATGAGGTGGCCTCATTGTATGAGGCCAAGAGAGGAGTGGACCAGCCAGGGCTTGAGAACTGGGAGACTGAACGGATGGCCCGAGCAATCGAGGCTCCTCACCCCGCTATGCACACCGCCTTGGAGTTTGCGGATCTGGTAGACGAGGAACAAGTCGACAATTTCAGACATTTAGACGTTAGAATATTTACGGACGGGAGCAAGATTGAGGGCCGAGTCGGTGCAGCGTTATCGTTTTGGAATAACGCGGCCGAAACTAAGGCCCTCAAACTTGCTCTCGCGCCGCATTGCACCGTCTACCAGGCCGAGCTCCTGGCGCTGTGCACAGCGGCCAGTGAAATCCTCAGGCGTGGCACGACCACGTTCGGCATCTTCTCCGATAGCAGAGCCGCGCTTCTGACGGTAGTTAACCGTCATGCCCTCCATCCCCTGGCGGTGGAAGCTCGTTCAGCCATTCAACAAGGCATGGCCCAGGGTAAGGAAATTTCCCTATTCTGGGTCAAGGCCCACGCGGGGCTGGAGGGCAATGAGCGAGCCGACGTACTCGCCAAAGAGGCGGCTCTGAAATTGAAGAAGGCACCGGACTACGGTTTGTATCCGATTTCATTCGTGAAGCATGTTCTGCGTCAGCGCACGCTTCACGAGTGGAATGAGAGGTACAAAGAAGGTACGACCGCCTCCGTCACCAAGCTTTTCCTCCCTTGTGCAGGGGAGGCGTATAGTATCGTCCGCAAGATGCCGGTCGCTAGCACAACAACTCAACTGCTTACGGGGCACGGTGGGTTCGCAGAATACCTGCACCGTTTCAGGTGTAAGGCGAGCCCATCGTGCGTCTGCGACCCGGACGTACACGAATCCATTACACACCTCATACTAGAATGCCCAGTCCATATGAGTGATAGATTTAATTTCGAATCTTCACATAATATAATATTAAATATAAATAACCTGCCCACACTAATAAGAGAACATAGAAATGAGTTTATTGAATATGCAAATAAGATTATAAAAATAGTGCACAGAAGAAATGGGGGAAGATAAAAGTAGATATGGATCAATATTATTATAATATAAGACTACATATATACGTTATAGTAAATAAGAAACATGTTAATAACCAAAAGAGAAAATAGCAAATAAGAATAATATAAACAGAAGTGTGAAATGGAAAACCCTGCATAAGTAGTTAATAAATTGAAAACTAGAAAATACCACATTGTTAGAATTAAGATTTGATAAATTGCTAAATTTACCACATTAATAACTTTAGACTCAACTAAAAAGATATAAAAATTTTAATTATGTTAAAATAAGATAGACTTAAGCAGAAGTGTTATATAATTAACAATAAAAATAAAACATACCCTGATATCCCACCACAAAAGAGAATGAAAGGAATAGTGTGAAAGTGCGAGAGGAATGAAAGAAGAAATGGTATGTTACTAGAGAATCAGAATAAAAGATGATAGATTAAGGATAGTTAAAGGAAGGAGCCCTGTGAGGGCTATTGCTCAATTATTTAGCCTTGTTAAAATTTAAAAATTGTTTTTAATAGGCTTTGCCATTGGCAAAGGTGCGTAAATAAACAAAAAAAAAAAAAAAAAAGACATAGATAAGAATGACCACACAACGAACACAAGTAGGTATACTATTGAATCCGCGATTATTAGTTATTTAATTTATTATTGAAATCAATAAAAATAAGAGTTGATTTCTAAGGGGTGTTATATAGCCTACGTTACAAATATACCTGCAGTAACCAAGGAAAGATTTATAACTGGCTAATTGCCATTTGCACTGATACTTTTGTTATTAACGGAATTGTTAGAGTTCAATATTTCGACAGTATTGGAAGCGCCGTGTTCACCAATGTACTTTTATAGAATGTTATATTTTATAAGTTATACGAATAATTTACTTTCCGTTCCACTCCTTACAGTAATGTGGTTCTATTGTGGGAAAGTTTTACTAAAACATAATAAATTAGTTGCTAACTAGCGTGATTAAAAATGTCGGCTTTCGAATGTTAACTAATTTTAGAATGTTGTTATTGCAGTGTTGTTTTGGGAGCACGTGCTAAATACATTTATGTTAGTTTGAGTTAATGAGGGCAAGCTCTGTAAGTGCTATGCTAAAAGACTCATATCGTTTCCTTATACTTGCATGAAACTGTATACTCGTAGATAACAGGTAGAAATTAGACAGACTCAAACTTTTAACCGTGAAATTAAATGAACACTTGATATTGATCCTCAACTAAGTAAATTTCTACAGGAGGAATAGTACAAGTAATATGGTAACCTATTGAAATCTCGAATTTCTATTACCCGAATCTTCAAACCCCGAAAACGGTTGGTAGACCTTTTAAAAGACAGATGTAATGAATGACAACTTTTTAAAATTCCCTTTTAATTTCCCAGGTGAATCAATATCCAGGTGCACTAAAACCAAATTTTCAAAAAGTGTTTCATTGTTTCCCATCGTACCATTTTCCAAATAAACTATTACCAAATTTTCATAATCTTTTTATTTGGTTCCCATACAATCATATTCCTGATAAACTATTGCTA
Source organism: Nudaria mundana (assembly GCA_963556515.1). Lineage (NCBI taxonomy): Eukaryota > Metazoa > Arthropoda > Insecta > Lepidoptera > Erebidae > Nudaria > Nudaria mundana. The sequence goes on along the minus strand of OY748293.1, from coordinate 22,182,049 downwards.
GATTTTTATATTTTTTTTATTTGGTTCCCATACAATCGTGTTCCAGCTAAACTATTGAAATACATAATATTAATTTTTGTTTCCTATGCATTATTTGCCTATTCAGATAAGTTTAAGTGTCAAATTCGACTCAGTAGGTTAGGTTAGGTTAGAACTGCGACCCCTGCCTGCCAGAACCGACTCGCTATTGTTTTACTTGCCCATTACAGATAGGTTAAGGTTATTAAATTAAATATTAAATAAACAAACCGATTTATGTTGCCAGATGACTAAAATACCGAACAAAATTGCAAACATTTAATAATTTATTTATTTATTTAATATAAAAGGATTTAGTTTTTCTGGATATCGTTTATTTTAATTTAAAAGATTTTGATTTTAAAAATCTGGATAATGTTTGTCTGGATATCAATTAACTGTATTTAAAAAAATTGTGTTTTAAAAATTGGGTTTTCATATGCACGAAAACCCAATTTTTAAAACACAAATTTTTGGATTACGGTCATCTGGATTTTGTACATTTAGACTTCGTGTGTCTGGAACTCATTCGTCTGGATTCTAAAACGTCGTACAAATGAATAAATGGGCAAATGAAATTCTGAGTTGCGATTATTGGCAAACAAAACTTCGGAATTTGTAAAAACGGGATTATGAAAAAATGTCCAAACGTTTTCGGGATTATGATATTCTGAATATTAAAATTCGGGATTAAGATAGGTAACCAAGTATTTTTTATAATACAATACATACGAGTACAATAACTAGTGATATAATTATTATTGTCATTCGTTTTTTGTATTAGGGATATTATGAACGCAAATTTCGGCTGATAGCGTTCCTTTTTGATAGGAAATAGGCGGTGCGTTGGTTCAAGTCTGCACCAGGACTTTGTTTTGCGATTAATTTTATCAAACTACAAATTATTTGAAATTATTAGCAATCATTTGTTTAAAAATACACATCACAGAACGTGGTATACATATACACAATACAGCAGGCATGAATAAGGGGCCTTTATCGCTAAAATACGTTCATCTAATCGTAACACCTGAATAAAAGGTACTTTTTCGTAGGTATTACTATTTACTCGCTAAATAAAAGCTACTTTTTAACATGGTTTGACAACAAAGCCTTGTTTTTTTCTCTGGATCTATGCCACCATTGTTTAGAGTTTAGTCATTGTTTCTCGAGCGAAGGTCTAATTGTTATTGAGCCTGATCAGTAGACGTCGACTAATTGTGCTCTAATTATACCATTGTGAAAGATTGTGGAGCTTGTGGACGCTGCACGGGTGTAGACATACAGACATGTTCAATAATTGACTAGTGGTTGGTTTCTATGTACTCTGGGTTTGCTAACCCTATAATATTTTTAAATGGTGCAATACATGACTAGAGTTAAAAAGGTAACTACTTAATTCCGAATCAGCTAACTTTACATTAATTTTTTTAACGCGAGCTTAGCGTTGCCAGCTATAATAAAATATTATCATATCAGACAAATATAAAGAGCTAAATATACTTAAGATCTATTTATGATAAAACACACAATCATAACTCAAACGTCCCAACTTAAAACTCTCTTCTTAGCCCTGTTTGGACGCTCCAATAACTTTTATATTCATAAAATTTCTTACTTTCGTGACTCTTCACAGGCAAAGAGGATTATCTGATTTTCTCATCCATATAAAGGAAAATCAATATATAAAAAATACTACCATAGGAAGTTGTGACATAAATTCAATAATATTATGAACCATTAGTAAATGAAATCTGCAGCAATATGTCAAGTATAGGATATGAATAAATCTTTGACAGTAGGCAGAACGCCAACGAACTGTCGCCGGCAAAGATCATTTTATCATCCTGTGTGGTTGACACGTGCTGATCATATCAAAGTTTTTGGCCTCTGTGTATAATATTCAATGACACTGCTATCTTCAGAAGTCCTAATACAGAACTGCCTTTGTATATTTATTTACGTAATGCGTGGAAAATTAAAATTTAAATAATAAAAATTTAAATCATGTAATTAGAAAAAGTGGCTGTGTTATTTATTACTGTAGTCTTCTCTCATATACTCTACCTCTTGTCTTGCGAATTTGGCAATAAATGAGTAGGCCACTTGAGCGCTTTCGCCTCAGAGGCCAATAAGTTTGATGATATCTTCTTCACAAGTATTTGCTGCTAATTGAATGCGTCTTCCTGTCATGTGTGAACATTTGACACAACTTATCGACGTCTATTTAATGCATTTAAATCTATTCTAGTGCGTGAAATTTTATTCAATTCAAGATAAAGTTTGTTAGTTTTCTAGAGGTGTTTGCGACGACATGATAAAAAAACCCATAATGACCTCTATTGACTTCTACATTGATGGTTCACAAAGAAAGATGTCGCATTAATTCATCTAAAAGCGTCAATGTATTTGATCTAAACTCATTGGTATTTTTTACTCTCCTCATGAGGATATATTTCCGTCTCATCTGTAACTAGAGCTAGTCGATCGATGGTAATTCGTAAACACTACGTCTAAAATATTTTCCAGACATACAATATTTCACTCTTCACTATGCGGTATTTGTGGGTTAATTTCAACATTATTTACAAAAAAAATTAACCCAAAAATGCTACCTATCTGGCGCAACATTTAGCATCACTCGTTGAACATTCGTTATTTTTTCATTAGCACACTAGTAGCAGGTACAGTCAAGTACATTGCAATGAAAGGGACGCCGACTCCCGGTACATTCACGGCCATAAACGTTATCGAAGTAATGCGCCACGTGGAGTAACACATTTTTATGGGCTTACAGTTTGCTTTAAATATTAAAATAGAATGCTGCATTGCTTGCTTTAGAAATCTGATATTGATGTGAACACTCCTTTTTAATTTAGTAGTTTTGTATCTGGCAAATACACTTAGACCGCAGAATAGGTTCGTCACCTGTTATGTGAGGGTTAACGAAGTGACTGGCGAAACTTGCACATAATAAGCGCTTTTACCCCTTTGGGAATAAAGACGTGATTTGTGTCTGACTGTATGTATGTGTCTTTGTAGCTGGTGTTGTCGGTCACCCTATCGTTGAAAACTACAATAGGTCCAAACCATTGAGTAGTTTTAAAGATTAAAACCTACATACATTTTTTTATTAATGTATTACACTAACAACACATTAATTATATTACAATCTAGCCTATTGACTAATTAACAACTTATTTTGACCTAATATGCTATGTAAACAATAACTAAAAACGTGTCGAATAACACTTTACTTAGAGTCTGTTAAGGCGAAGACACTTAGTTCATGTGTTCATAACGCAGCACTTTTCACCACATTTATTTAGTTCGTAACGATAACATACATATCAACAGCAAACGACACCCTGTGTGTTCCAGTGGCTAGCAAACCCAGTACAAAATTTTATGTGATAAACCCGATACCGAATTAGTTTTGTATCAGTGTGTTATTTTATCTATTCTAATGTAAAGCCAAAGAGTTTGTTTGTATTTTTAACGCGCTAATTTCAGGAAGCTCGAATCCAAATTGAATATTTCTTTTAGTGTTAAATATAAGTCCAATCTTCTTACGTCGCCCACAATCTTTTCATGGCCGGAGGATAATTATTGTCGCTCTGTGTTTCATGATAAATCTATACTTATAATAAATCTGTAGAAGTGACAATTCTGTACATTGAAAATATCAAAAAAATAATGTTACTAGACCGAAACCGAAACCAAAAACGTGATTAAAAAATTTTTGTCTGTCTGTCTGTTTGTTCAGGCATCACGCAATAACTACCGGTTCGATTACGATGAAACTTGGTATAATTATTCTTTAATATCCTGGGCACCTACTGGCTTACTTTTTATCTCGGAAAAGTATATGCAATAAAAAACAAACTTAATTTTGCGGTTCGATTCCTGGACCCGATTACTGTACCATCCGCAAATAATAAGTTTGTCGTAGGTTACGTCACCCGCAGCGGAGTTCACTAAGGGGCGCTGCACACGGCTAAGATACTATAATATTCTTATCTTAAGATACAATATCGCTCGCCATACAATTCAATGGACATCAGACACGACAAAGATAACAAATAATATTTCATATTTTCGTATCTTAAGATGAATTTGTATGGTATTATAGAGAATAATAGAAGATATAATAGAGAAACTGTTGTAGGGGGGCTTTATGAACGCAATAAAACCCAAAACAATGGTTTTTAGAACTTTTGTCTGTTTGTCTGAATGTTTGAATACGCTAATCTCAGAAACGGCTTAACCGATTTGCATTTTTGATTTGAATTTGCGGTTTTCAGTAATGCGTTGTGGTTTATTCAACTTAACATTTAAGGTTTGGTTTTCAATCGGTTCATAAATAAAAAAGTTATGTATATCTAAAGTAACACACAGGCGGAGATGCGGGCAACAGCTAGTAATAAAATATAAATATGAATGTTATGTTCAGAAACATAGATTAATTAATATTTTAAATAATGTTAAAATTAATATAGTTTAATAATTAGTTATATATATATAGTTTTAATAGAGTTTATAATTTTCCTCAACAGTTGCCTTTCATAAACATTTCATCGTAAGGCAACGGGTTTCAAGTTTTTTTTTCAAAATTACAATATAGCTGCTACTTATTAAATTAATTCGGCTATTTTGGACATAACTCATTCATTATATGTGTATTCGGTGACGGCAATAGGTTTGCCCCCTATTACGTGGGACTAAAAATACTGGCAAATTGTGGTTGTGTAATGAGCCTCTGTCTACTCCTTCGGGGATATAGGCGTGCTAAGTGTGTGTATGTTAATAATAATATTATATTATGTTCTTGACGAATGATATACAAAGTTCCAATAAAAAAAAATCCAGCAAAATCAATTAAAAAAGGAAATTGACTGTCCTATAATTAAATCAGGCAATTACGCATTATAATCGGATAGTAATTTATGTTCATGTATGCATGTTCGTCGATAATTAAAATGGCTTGTTATTAACTACGAAGGGCGCTATTTACTGTCCGATTTGCTGAAGGTACTCATTATCCCTTATCGACAATATTATAGATAGTCAAATCTATTTACACAAATAAAATTGAAGTATTTGTGCGTAAATAGATCACAAAAACTGATGTCATCGGCAGGACTCGAACCCACGGCCCTTCCCTAACAGGGGGAATGCCCTGACCACTGATCTACGATGACCAATACCGACAACATCGATGCTTCATATCATATTCATCATTTCTAGATCGCGCTATTAAGATTAGCGATGATGATGAGGTGAGCCTGCCGATGACATCAGTTTTTGAGATCTATTTATAATTTCTTTCTTAATATTTTAAGAATAGTTTAAGCAAACTCATTGCTTTAAAATACAAAAATATATTTGTGCGTAATTTCAAAGGAATTAACTTTTCACTCATCACTTCCATCAACATCTCCGGGGCCTAATTCATCTTCCCCTACACGCGGTGCACCTGCTGACAGATATTATGAGGTTTTGGCAAGAATACTTAGTGTCCAGAAACCAATGAATGGCAAAATCGCACATTTCGCCATTCACTGTTAGTCCTAGGAATTTACGCTTCTATCGAGGATAAAAAGGCGATTTTGTGTTGTGTATCAATCTGGATTTTTAACCAACTAGACATGAAAATCTTCCCATAACTTATGTCTTAGTACAGTTATATTATATTATCTGTGGTACAATAATTACAACTGAAACTACATAGGTAATTCATTTATCAAAAAAAAATAGATTTTAACTAACTTATTCTAGGATGTCGTCCACAAGATGCCACTAAACTAAATGATAGAATGTAACGACTGGTGCTGTACTTGATTTAGAAAATCTAGAAATTTCTACCTGATTTTATAAGTCTATAAGAAGTCAATTGCCTTTTTGTTCTTGTGATGAAAGCTTACGAGTTATTAAATATCATGCGTCAGAGTTAATTTATAAATGTATAGAGAGAATTCTAAGAACTAAACCAGGCACTGGATCTCTGGAACTGTGCCCAATAGATGAGATAAGTAAGGTTTAATGAGTTTCTACTAAGTAGTCGCTGGCAAGTGTAAGTTGATAAATATTAAAACTAGCCGATAAAAGACGGGACAAGACAATATCTAGTTGCTTGTAACTAATTGAAAGATTGAATGGTGTGACACTCCTGCCCGCGCAGGGGGACCTGTCGTATAGATCTACCGGTGTCGGTGTAACACGAATGTTATCGATGGAATGCTTACAATCACTTGGTATTACATACCTACAGCACGCGAGGGTGAGTATAGACCTAAGCATTTACTTGAACATTTAAGTCTTTAGCCACCCTTATATTTTAGTTAACGAAGACTACTTTTTCCGAACCCGATTTCTCATAGGAAGACATTACCGTGGAAAAAATATTTATGTCGATTCAGTAAATGAGCTACCTAAGAACGGTTAAGGTAAACGTTCTTTCAGATTTTTTTTCTAAAATCGTACTGGTAGTATAGTCATAAAATATAGCGAATAGCCAGTGAGCGAAGCATTTTTTTTTTTTTTTTTTTTTTTTTTTTATGTTAGGACAATTCACGCAACGCCATCTAGTCTCAAACTAAGCAGAACTTGTGATATGAGTACTAGATAAACTGATATAAATACTTATATACATTTTTTTTTTAAATACATACATATTATACATAGGAAACACCCAGACTTCGGTACAAATGTATGTGTCATCACACAAAGTTTGTCACGACCGGGAATCGAACCCGAGACTCCGGTGTCGAAAGCGGATGCACTACCAACCACGCCACCGAAGCAGTCAAACCAATCATTATTCATTATTATTCAATCATTAAAACCAATAACCCAAAATCCCTGGAATACATATAAAACAAACTAGCAATACTTTCTATTTTTAACCCTACCAATGCAGCCGATTGAACCAACGGATTATTTATGACTGTACTTCATGGTCCGTGATTAAAATAGAAATAGTGGCTATCGGTAGTCGGCTGTGGGAGTACTAGTATTACTGACGATCGAGTTAATACAACATTGAGTAATAAGTACGGATATTGTACCGGAATTCACGTGGCTAGTGTACGTCAATGTTGGGTGAACTTTTATATGAATCTGGACTTGCGCTTGTTGAAGCAAATACGAGAAAGTGTAACACATCCGTAGAATATTATACATTTTAAAAGAATTGAATTTGAATACACACACTTTTGTACACTACACAAATATTTCAGAGGAAAGATTTGATTGTTTGAAGCGAATAGGCTCCGTGACTAATAATCCGATTTTGAAAATTCTTTCACTGATATGTAGCTACATTATCTCTGAGTAACATAGGCTACTTTTTATCCCGGTAATGTGTTCCCACGGGAACCGGGAATGAGAAAACTGTATCACGCGGATGGAGCCGCGGCGATCTTTTAGTATACGAGTACAATAAATATTATTTGTTTTGATTTATTTTTAACTAGTTGATCTCCTCAGCTCCGCCCGCGTGATTTAGGGAACACATTACCGGGATAAAAAGTAGCCTAATTTACTCGAATGTAGCTTTCCAGTGGTGAAAGAATTTTTGAAACCGGCACAGTAGTTTTTGAGTTTATTCATTACGAACATACACTAATACAAATCTTTCCTCTTTATAATAGTAGTATAGATTTCGTTGCGAAAAATAATCAAAGTTATAAATCAGTAAAATAAATAAAAAACACTTTAATCTATCACTGGTTGAAATATCTCAATTTTATCATATCACTAGTGGTCCCGGCGAACTTCGTACCGCCTGAAATTTCGCTTATGAACTTTCCCTGAACCTCCACGAATATTTTAAGACCCATATTAGCCAAATCGGTCCAGCCGTTCACGCGTGATGTCGTGACCAAGGGAAATAGGGATTCATTTTTATATATCATATCATTATTCAGTGTCATTCAAGGGGCGAATCTGGGACCTTTACTGTTAGTCTTCCTGCAAAAATATTTCAATATTGTAGCAATTAAATTACCTTCTCTGAAATCTGCTTATCTTTAACCGTGTAAGTCATAAAAGTCAAGCAAATGCTCGCTTAATGGAGTCGGGGTCAACCACCGCTAGAACTAGGAGCCAGTAACACATTTCTGGTTTTATTTATAAACACTTTATGCCTTCACGCAATCAATCATCATGAATTATTCTCATAAACCCAGTAATATTTAAATTTGTTAAACCGTGGTCATTGTAATCCATTTATTAAAAATGCAACAAAAATGGTGAATGAAATGTAATTATTTACTCTAGAGCGGATATACCTATTTTTAATATATTAATTCATATAAAGTGCAAGCCCACGACTCCACCGATTTTAGTAGAATGAAGTTTTTCGTAGAATGAAATGTAACTGTACTAAGTGTCATCTGTACCTAACTTTTTAAACAACAACAAAACAAGCCCGAGACACTTAAGTGTTAAAAAATATAAACAGTCTTTTTAATTAAGTTATCTATGTCACATAAAAAGGTGTCCCTAGTTAACTGTGGAAGCAAACATCTTAAGCCAACGTAAGATAAAAATAAATAAAGAGGTTTAAAAATCACATGAAACACAAAATATGGGTTAAGTCACAAACTGAACGAGTGATTATAATAGTTTATATTGCCGAGTTCTTCTAAGTTCTACTTTAGGCATAGCCTTGTAAATAAATATAAATAAATACATACATAACATACATAAAATCACGCCTCTTTCCCAGTGGGGTAGGTAGAGACCACATATTTCCACTTGCTACAATCCTGGCATACTTACTTCTTTCGCTTCCTCAACTTTCATTAATGTATTCATGCATGCTCGCCGGTTATGGGTGCTTTTAACCTGGCTTTAGTCAAGACATCTGCGATTTGGTCGCCATAAGTCCGCCTGGTCGACCCTTACTATCTTGTCCATTCACACTCGCTTCATATATCTGTTTTGTCAGTCTCCTGTCATCCATCCTCTCTACATGACCGAACCATCTAAACATCCCTTTTTCAATTTTGGCCAATACATCTTCTGTCACACTACAACGTTCCCGTATCACGTTCCTTACTTTATCCACTAGTGTTACCTGCTAAATAAAACCCAAATAAATACCCTATATATATTTTCGGGCATTCTCACACAACGTCATCTAGCCCAAACTAAGCTATAAGCTTGTACTATGGGATCTAGACAACTGATAAACATATTATATTTCTAAATACATACATATTATACATAGAAGATACTGAAACCAATATTTGTGGATCACACAAGAATTTGATTCGACCCGGAATCGAACTCAGGGATGACATCATCTCAGTCGACGACGTCTCTTACTCATAGTACTGCGCCACCGAAGCAGTTGGCTGTAAAAGTAAATGTAGAAGTATGGTAATGCGGTAAGAAATGTGTAAAGTTTGAATGTAGGCTTTAAAAACAGAGGTATGCTCAACAAAATATGTATGGAATGCGTGAAAGAAGATGACAAGGAGGTATTTGCTGATGAGATGACGTGTGACAAGGATGTGTGGACGTGAAAAACGTGATGCTCTGACTCCATATTGGGATAGGGGCATGGACTTGATGAACAAGATTACTAGTCAAAAGTAGGCGTAATCAGGTATGATTGTATAAATGAAAGAATGAACTAGGTGATTAAGTTTATTACAATGAATATCTTTTAATCTTTTAAAGTAATATGCCATCATTTCTTTTTAGTTTTTTTCTTATGAGCGTATTGCCAAAGTGACGCTGGCGTGATGGAAATCCTCATGTCACACTACCATTGATAGTGGATCTCAAATTGGCAGCTCAATGATGTTCACGCTGAACCCAGGGTTTTATTCTGAAAATAGTAGGTAACATAAAACGCTACAGCTTATAACTTGACCAAGACATTGCTTGCTTGCACTCACATCTCCCGGCTAGACTACGTACTACGAGTACGTTTGTTTTTCTTTTAATTAAGTTCAATTGAAAAGCTCCACATAGAAAAATACTCGTAGAGTTAGTAACAAACGGCTCACAAGAAGCTTAGTATAGAAACAGGGCTGTATGGTTTGTTGTATACCCCTTTTGAATTGTATATTAACTTGCTGATAACCGCAGCTCCACACGCGTCGTAGGGGTTGGGTTCTATCCCTCGTCAGTGAGTGAATCTAGTTGCGTGCTCTGGGACAAGGGCCCCGGAGCACGCAACCTTCCTAGCCTGCTTCTGTAAGGACGGCGAGTAGCTATCCCGCCGTCCTCAGGCCCCGATCATGGAGTTCGATGGTCCTGGGCGTAGATGAGCCTGCGGCGCCCTGGCCGCTGACTGCGGAACTCAGCGGGGAGGGTACGCTCCCTATCTCTCTCGGCCGCCTCCTTCGCTAGCATGAATTGCTCGCAGAAGGACGCGGCCGCGTTCCACCTACTCGCGCTCTCAGTTACCTATACAGTTATCAGTTACCTATACAAAACACCCTATGCCCAGTTACCTTGACGCTAACTGGGCATTTTTATATTTACAAGAACCTCATCCATTACGGTAATAGGTTAGCCTCCTATGACTTAGGACTGATAAAGTGCTTGGCGAATTGTAGACGTAATAAACTTTTTTTTTGTGGGTAGGTGTCAAAAAGTAAACACATCTAAGAATTTTAAATCTTGATTTTAAAAAGATTTCATAGTCATTTACAGTATTTATTTACCTAATACAGTGTTAAATCAAGTAAAAGAAGTGTACTCACGTTTGTGATACTTAATGTGACATAAATAACAAGTGTTGAACACCACCTGCCAGCTTGCTTACTGACACATAATATCACCTACTTCAGAGTGTTTCTAAACGCTAAATAACACATTCACATCACAATGGCTCAGCTCCAGGAAGTACTGAACGTGCAGAGGAACCTTGAAGAAAGTTTCACCAAGAAGATGGATGAGCTGCAAGCGCAGTTAAAAGCGGGTGGCACTGCCAAGGACACTGTGGCCAAGGTGGCTGATGAGTTTCGCTGCTTCCGGGAATTGATATTTAATGTCCTTGGGCTTCTTCGCACACAAATAGCAGAATGTGCTAAAACCACAGATGCAGTCGACATGTGGCAGCGCAGAAAGGCTCTGGTGTTTACTGGTTTCAGTGAGACAGATAAGGAAGATTGCACAGGTATGGTTCTTGAAGTCCTGCAAACTAGGTTGGCCTTGAAGAACATAACAGCCACGTCGATTAAATCCTGTCATCGTATCGGGGCTACAGGGACCGACCGCAACCGTCCTGTTCTTGTTCGGTTTTGCAGTACAAGCGCCAAGGCAATGGTCTGGAGTGCAAAGGCGAAACTGAAGGGATCCCCAGTGGCGGTCAAGGAATTTCTCACCAGGACCCGACAGGCTTTATTTGTGAAGGCGCGGTTGCACTTTGGAATGCCGAGCTGCTGGACCCAAGATGGTATCATCATGATCAAGGTGGAGAGTGGGCACCGCTATAAAGTCACCACACCCGACGAACTCAAAGTAATTATTGAAAAGCATCCCAAATCTTGTTCGACCGCAAATGCCGAGGGAGCTAAACATAGCGGTGCGTAGTGACAGTATGTGTGATAAACATTCTTTACACTTCGTCCATTCTCACAATCACCTTACATATGTCTTTTTACTTATTACGTATGTTGAATTAAGGTACTGTCATCACATCACATCATAATAATATTTTTTTCAAAGTACATATGTAATCTTAGTTTCTGTTTTGATGAATAATATGGTACTAAGAAGTTTATTGAATGTAGGTATATTTGAGTTCAGTCGTACTGTTCTCTAAAACATTAACTTCGTTCAATTGCAATTTGTATAATAATTTAAGGATTGAACTTTAAGTTTATAACTTTGTTTGTAGGTACCTACTACATTGTCTATTGTGTTGTGAATGTGAGGTTGCCTGTCGGTCGGTGTCATTGTTAGTCTGTTTGTCACAAGCAATCTGACAGTGACAGATGACATTGGCAGACCTAAGATTGGTTTAGTTTTCAGGGATGTATTGTGTTACGAGTTGTTATTGTATTTCAGTTTTATTTTTCTTTTTCTTTCTTCATCTAGGAATTGTCTGTGTAGCAATTGTGTGAGCAGCTGCTGGCGGGTGGTGCAGAGACTGCAAGTTTTTTTATTTAAGAGGGTGCAAGGGTACGTTGATTTAATATTTGTTATTATTTATTCTTAAGTACTTTAAGATTTATTAATATTTTTGTTTTATATTATATTTAAGTACATATTTATATTATATTTACTTTTTGTTTAATATTTATTTTATTCATGAGTTACGAATCTGATGAAAATGTTTCGTTTCATTCTACTTTAGAATCTGATACTGACAGCTTTAGCTCGGTGGTGACAGACTCTTTAAGGGAGGAACTTCGTGGGTGTCTTGAGTCAGAAGTGGGTCGGTCCCTCAATGTGTGCCATATAAACGCTCAAAGTATCCCTGGTCACTATACCGACTTCTTGGATACGTTTGATGACTCCCACGTGCATGCCATCTTGATCTCTGAGAGTTTCTTTAAACCTAACCTTCTTTCAGTTTATTATCCATTGGCAGGCTTTATTCTCGTACGTAATGATAGGTTGGGTAAGGATATGGGAGGGGTTGCCATTTATATCCGCAGTGAGTGCGCACACAACATAATAGCCGCATCTCCTTCCCAGTATTCCGCTACAGCGGAATATCTCTTTCTTGAGGTCTGGGTAAGGGGTGTCAGAGTACTCATCGGAGTTGTATATTGTCCCCCATCTGTTAATTACTTCACCGACTTAGAACTGGTTTTAGAATCGCTGGCGTCTGATTATGAGCATCACATCATCATGGGCGACTTTAACACAAATCTCCTTGTGGACTCCTCTCGAGCAGCGAAGCTTCGTCATATAGTTGAGTCGGCCAGTTTTCACGTATTGCCACTCCAGGCTACGCATCACAATAAAGATGTCGCTGATACCTGGCTTGACTTGATTTTAACTTCTACTCCATCGTTGGTTCGTTGTCATGGGCAGTGCATGGCTCCGGCATTTTCACACCACGATCTACTGTATGCCTCCTACAGAATCAAACCACCGAAACCAAAGCCAAAAATATTGCAAAGGCGCTGCTTCGGCCGCATGGATGTCGATAGATTACGAGCTGATGCCGCTGCCATTAATTGGAACCCTTTGAAGACGGCCGATACTATCAATAATAAAGTAGAGGTTTTTACGGACAGCGTCATCTCTATGATGTGTATGCACCAGTTAGGAGGGTTAGAATGAAGCGTAATCCTGCGCCGTGGATGACAGAGGAGGTTAGGGCTGCAATGAGATGCAGAGACCGAGCCTTTCGCAAATTTAAAAAACTAAAGACTGATGTAAATTGGGATCGGTATAAAACTGCCAGGAGTCGGTGTAATCAGGTGATACGGAACTCAAAACGCCGTCATATCTTTGATAACGTTTCTTCCCGTTCGCCAGCCGAGGTTTGGAAGTTTCTTGGGTCCTTGGGCATTGGTAAGTCGAGGCGGCTCGAGCTGCCGGGGACGATTGGGTTGGACGCCATCAATTCTCATTTCTCCACCTCACACAAGATGGACGACCAAACCAAGCGTCAAACGGTGGATTTCGTTGCCGGTTTGGCTGATCCCAGCTATGCCCCTTTCAAATTTTCTCCTGTGTCTTTGGATGAGATAAAAAAAGGTTGTACTGTCCATAAAGTCGAACGCGGTTGGCTGTGACAACATCAGTCGTCGCATGATTTCCAACTCCTGGTCTAAGATAGGGATAAAATAGGGATCTACCAATCCTACACATTATCAACTTTTCCCTTGCAACCGGTCAATTTCCCGCCCTCTGGCGCAGAACCTATATTTGTCCGGTACCTAAAATAGCAAATCCGTCTCTCCCCAATCACTTCCGCCCCATTTCCATTCTTCCTTTTATGTCCAAGGTCTTAGAGATGTGTGTGCACAGCCAACTGTCCAGATTTATACGTATAAATAGCATACTTAGCCCTCTACAATCTGGGTTCCGACCGGGGCACAGCACTACTTCTGCCCTGCTGAAGGTTACGGAAGATATCAGAACTGGGATTGAAAACGCAAAAGTGACAGTGCTGGTCCTGGTTGATTTCTCTAACGCATTCAATTGCATGAGTCACGACATCTTGCTGGCTGTGCTGGCGCATCATATATCCTATGGGTATTGAACCCCCGAGGCGGAGTGGTTCAGGAGAGCCATGTCGCAAATCTGTGATGCGGCGATGCCTAGGGTTACACCCAGACCGGCCAGGAAGCAGGTGTACTGGTGGTCGCCGGAGATTGCAGAGCTGCGCGCAGCATGCATCTCCGCCCGCCGCCGGTACACCAGGTTTCGCCGGAGGCGTCGCCGCCCAGACGACGCGGCAGCCCGAGAGGCGGAGCTTTTTCAGGCATACAGGGAGGCTAAAGGTAATCTCCAGGAGACGATAAAGCGGGCCAAGACGGCGGCCCGCGAGGAGCTCCTGGAGACCCTGCAGCAGAACCCATGGGGGCGCCCGTACCTACAGGTCAGGGAGAAACTCCGACCTAGGGCGCCCCCACTGACCCAGAGTCTCCAGCCGCAGCAGCTGGAGCGGGTCATGGGCTCCCTGTTTCCGACGAGCGCGGAGGAGCACGTCCCTCCGCGCATGGCTCCGTCTCTGCCCGACGCGGATTGCACCAGCGAAGACGACGTACCCGAAGTCAGGGTGGGGGAGCTAGGTGCGGCAGTACTCCGGCTTAAACGCCGGAAAATCACTGCCCCCGGACCCGACGGCATTCCTGGCCGTGCATGGGTCCTGGCCCTCGAAGAACTCGGGCCTCGACTGATGGGGCTCTTTAGCGCATGCCTCGAAAGGGGCCAGTTTCCCAAGGTGTGGAGGACGGGGAAACTGGTCCTGATCCGTAAGGCGGGGCGGCCGGTGGACTCACCGTCCGGATACCGGCCGATCGTGTTGCTCGACGAGGTGTGTAAGCTCTTTGAGCGCATTATCGCGGAACGCCTCGTCGAGCATCTCACGAGTGTGGGGCCAGACCTGGCGGATAACCAGTTCGGTTTCCGTCGGGGACGCTCCACCGTGAGCGCGATCATGCGCGTGAAGAGCCTGACGGAGGAAGCAGTCTCGCAGGGCAAGGTGGTGGTGGCGGTGTCTCTTGACATCGCCAACGCGTTCAACACCTTGCCATGGAGCTGCGTTAGGGAGGCGCTCGTGTATCACGAAACGCCTCTCTACCTCCGTCGTATTGTCGGGGCCTATCTCTCGGAGAGGGCCATAGCTTTCCCCAGCTGGCTCGGGCCAGCTCGGCGAGATGTGTCGTGCGGTGTTCCGCAGGGGTCGGTCCTGGGGCCGCTTCTGTGGAACATCGGCTACGACTGGGTGCTGCGGGGTGCGTTGCCTAGGGGTGTCGGCGTAACGTGCTACGCCGACGATACCCTCGTCACGGCGCGGGGTGCAACGTACCAGGAGGCAGCACTCAAGGTCACGACGGGTGTTGCTCGAGTCGTGGGTCGGATACGGCAGCTGGGACTGGAGGTGGCCTTGCACAAGTCCGAGGTTCTGTGTTTTCACAGACCTCGGAACGGTCCACCAGAAGGTTCCAGCATAAATGTGGGAGGCGTTAGCATCGGCATCAAGCCCTCGATGAAGTACCTAGGGATCGTACTTGATAGCCGATGGAACTTCGGACCACATTTCCGAAGTTTGGTCCCCAAGGTGACGCAGGCATCGGTCGCGCTTTCGCGACTGATGCCCAACCTAAAGGGACCCAACGCCTCCTGCAGGAGACTGTACCTGGGGATCGTGCGGAGTATGGCCCTATACGGGGCTCCCGTATGGGCGGATAGGTTGGCGGTCAAGGGGAACGTGACTCTGTTAAACAGACCACTTAGAACCTTGGCCGTCAGAACCGTACGGGGGTACCGCACGATCTCCGGAGAGGCTGCATGTCTCCTAGCCGGGACCCCTCCATGGGACCTGGAAGCGAGAGCCCTTGCGTCATTGTTCCAATGGCGCAAGGAGGCGCTGGAGCGGGACCACAGGCCTGCGTCTCGAGAAATCGAGGACCAGCGGTCCCAACTCCGCCAGGATCTCATGGAGTCATGGAGGGTGCGACTTGAGCAACCCAAGGGGGGTGCCATCTTCATCGCGGCGGTGAGACCGATCATGGACGATTGGCTGCAGAGGCAGCATGGTGACCTCACGTACCGTGCGACGCAGATGGTTGCCGGGCATGGATGCTTCGGTAGCTATCTGTTTCGCATGCATCGTGAGGTCACACCCCGGTGTCAACACTGCGAGGTTTCCGACGACGACACCGCACTCCACACGTTGGTGGAGTGCTCAGCGTGGGCGAGTCAGCGCCGGGACCTCGTAGTGGGTCTGGGCGTGGATACCCTCTCGCTGGGGACCATGCTTCAAGCCATGGTATCCAGCGGGAGTAGGTGGAACGCGGCCGTGTCCTTCTGCGAGCAAGTCATGCTCGCGAAGGAGGCGGCCGGGAGGGAGAGGGAGCGTACCCTCCCCGCCGAGTTCCGTAGTCGGCGGCCAGGCCGCCCCAGACTACGCGACTACGCCCAAGACTATCGTCCTCCATGATCGGGGCCTGAGGACGGCGGGATCGCCACCCACCGTCCTTACAGAAGCAGGCTAGAAGGGTTGCGTGCTGCGGGGCCTTTGCCCCATAGCACGCAACCAGATTCACTCACTGACGCGGGATAAAACCCGACCCCAATGACGCGGGATTCTCGTCCCGACCAAACACCCGCAGAGACCACAGGGGTGGTCAAAGTCCGCCGGGCGCCACTGGACATACCCTCTGCTAGTAACCAGGGACGCCCGGCAACGGACGTTAGAGCGGCCGCGGCCTTGGGCCGCGGAATTAAAAAAAAAAAAAAAAAAAAAAATGGGTATTGAACCCTAAAAACGTGATTTTGTGTGTGTAAACGAGCCATCTAAATAGTGCTAAATGAAGTATAACTGTGCCATTTAGGTATTGCCTATCTCCGATTATTAATACGAGTACTTCGCGTAGTTCTATGATACGTATTTGGTACACTTTAATAGATATTACACAACAAACACATAGCAATTCCTGCCTATTTAGATATTATTATATACTTGCATTTTAGGGATTGGACCAAACATAAAATACAAGCGACATATTAAACTATTTACAGATTATGTGGCTGGTTTAATGGCTATAATATAATGAGAAACGACGGTTATTTCTTTAAATATAGTTTTTAAGTTATTTAGTCTTTTTTTTAGTTCCGCGGCCCAAGGCCGCGGCCGCTCTAACGTCCGTTGCCGGGCGTCTCTGGTTACAAGCAGAACGTATTTCCAGTGGCGCCCGGCGGACTTTGACCACCTCTGTGGTCTCTGCGGGGGTTGGGTTGGGATGAGTATTCCGCGCGTCGTTGGGGTCGGGTTTTATCCCGCGTCAGTGAGTGAGTCTGGTTACGTGCTATGGGGCAAAGGCCCCGCAGCACGCAACCCTTCTAGCCTGCTTCTGTAAGAACGACGGGTCGCGATCCCACCGTCCTCAGCCCCGATCATGGAGGTCGATGGTCTTGGGCGTAGATGAGTCTGCGGCGCCCTCGCCACTGACTACGGAACTCGGCGGGGAGGGTACGCTCCCTCTCCCTCTCGGCCGCCTCCTTCGCGAGCACGACTTGCTCGCAGAAGGACACGGCCACGTTCCACCTACTCCCGCTGGAGACCATGGCTTGAAGCATGGTCTCCAGCGAGAGGGTATCCACGTCCAGACCCACTACGAGGTCCCGGCGCTGACTCGCTTATTTAGAGTCTAAAGTTTCACAATTTACAAGGTTGTGTTTCAAGGGGAATCAACTTTTGTTAGTTCTATTGAGATAAAGGTAAAGTGTGTCTTCTTATACCTATATTGTTTTAAAGTAGACTACTTATTAATAAATTCAAGCTACTACCACTTTTAATAGAAATTGCTTTGCGATTGAACTCACGTCGTCAAAACGTAAGATTATAACCACCAAGCTATGGACTTATACGGACGAATACCTAAGTAACTACATACGTGCAGAAAAATATAATTAATATTGCTCTTCGCTCATCACTTGCGTCTTGATAATACCCTTACGTGCTCCTGATCACGGTACATTGCTCTTCTAAGACTGAGTCCCTTCGCCCTTAATTACAATTTCGGTTGGCGGCATCGCTTTCTGAACATACGATATACTAAAATACATTTATGAATGTGTAATTGGGTTATTAAGTCAATAAGAACTACGAGATAAAGAAGAAAATGAAAACGACGAATGGGCTAAGATTATTTTAACAAAAAATACAAATCTTATTAAAATCGAAAGATTGTACATCATGTTGTTATTGAAGAATAACAGTTATGTTAGGAACCGTGATGATCACACTCAAATGATTATAATTCCTATAAAATATTCTAAGCATGGAAATTATTATTACAGCGTTCCAGCGTTATGGCGTGATATCGGTATGCGCCCTCATTCTTCACATTGACGTGCCAGACCAGACAATGCAGTCTTTATTAATATAGTTGTACGTGTAAGAAGATAGACAGACATATAAATGTTTTGACGTATACGCGTATACACGCTGTCGTGTAAACATTTTTGAAGGCTAAATTCGGAATATTAAAAGGGATACGCATAAGGTACGAACTACGAGGTTAGAAGTTTATTTCCACGCACACTCAGAAGGAGAAATAACCTCTCTTCTTCGGTCTTTATAGTAGTATAGCATAAAGTTCCTCAGCAGTTACTAAACAAAACTTCTGCTACGCCACTTGTTGGTATAGTATACATGCTTTTTTTTTCTTCTTTTTTTTAATTCCGCGGCCCAAGACCGCGGCCACTCTAACGTCCGTTGCCGGGCGTCTCTGGTTACAAGCAGAACGAATTTCCAGTGGCGCCCGGCGGACTTTGACCACCTCTGTGGTCTCTGCGGAGGTTTGGTCGGGATGAGAATCCCGCGTCGTTGGGGTAGGGTTTTATTCCGCGTCAGTGAGTGAATCTGGTTGCGTGCT
The DNA here is from genome assembly GCA_963556515.1 of Nudaria mundana. NCBI lineage: Eukaryota > Metazoa > Arthropoda > Insecta > Lepidoptera > Erebidae > Nudaria > Nudaria mundana. Next base: position 22,162,997 of record OY748293.1, on the reverse strand, counting down.
ATGGAGCAAAGGACCCGCAGCACGCAACCCTTCTAGCCTGCTTCTGTAAGGACGGCGGGTGGTGATCCCGCCGTTCTCAGGCTCCGATCATGGAAGTCGATGGTCTTGGGCGTAGATGAGTCTTCGGCGCCCTCACCGCTGACAACGGAACTCGGCGGGGAGGGTAGGCTCCCTCTCGGCCGCCTCCTTCGCGAGCATGACTTGCTCGCAGAAGGACACGGCCGCGTTTCACCTACTTGCGCTGGAGACCATGGCTTGGAGCATGGTTTCCAGCGAGAGGATATCCAGGCTCAGACCCACTACTAGGTCCCGGCGCTGACTCACTCACGCAGAGCACTCCACCAACGTGTGGAGTGCGGTGTCGTCGTCGGAAACCTCGCAGTGTTGACACCGGGGTGTGACCTCACGATGGATAGTATACAGGCTACGGTAACCGCACCTAGTAAAGTGTAGATAGATTTGCCTGTAGTTTGATACACAAGTGACTGAAAGACGAAATAACACGCTTTCCCGGGAATATATTCGTGTCAGAATCGGGGACAACAAAGGCTTACGCGGGTACAGAAACATAATATAGAGGCTAAAATAGCTAGTACACAAAGTTTAAGTTTTAATTTTAGCTACTTTTTTGTTTTGAAAGAAGTCGTATACACGGGATGTTGTTACATTGTTTAATGAGCTAATTAAAACTTTTAATTACCACTCCCTGTAATTTTAATGAAGATTTTTGGAGTATGCCATCTCTTATGCTAACTTTAAATTGTACATGGAATATGTTACAAAAGTTTTAATGACAAAGTTACCGGTTATTAAGCTAGAGTAAAATGGTTAATTTCGATTTTATTAAAAGGTTTTATTTAGTTTGCTGCAGCTGAGTTTACTAAAATAGCATTTATTCAGCTTACTACTAAGATTGTAGGCATGTTACACACTGAATCGCTATTGATTTTATCTTGTAAATGTTGGTTACTAATAACAATAAGCTTGCCCTCAATTACATGGAAGCTACAATGAATACGGTGCGTGGCTGATTTACTTGTGGGCAAAATATCTTACTAGAAAGTTGATATTGAATTAGGCACTGTGACTTCCGGATGACTCCGATCATCATACACTGAGGTTTTCCCAAACCAGTCAAAGTAAGCTTGTCAGTTTAATTGCGATGCGGCTAAATTTTGATAGCTTTGGTAAAGCAACTGTATATGATCTTCATATTGTAATGTTGTATTTTTTTTTGGAATAGTTTTATTTTTAAGGACATTTCGATTCCCGTCTAATAATAATAAATAGGCCGATTTGATGGCCACTAACTGTGTTGTCGATATTCCATTTTACCGTATAAATTCCAGTTGAAATTGGAATAATATATTGGCAACATTAAATCTTGTCAGGTGGGCTGTGATTGGACGCCGGAGGTGGCGTGACTTTGAGACATCCATTCTTACAAGCAGACTGTTCCGCATGGTGTTAATATTTCAACTAATTAATTAATATTTCAACGTTTGGTAAGTTTTGGCGAAAGTCTTGTTGTTGCTGACGTTTGTTAGCGTGTCTGCCGTATAATTTGATAGAATGGTTTGTGGTTGGTTCCAGGTTTTGAGTGTGCACGTGTCGCCATAGCTGTCTTACCAATTTAAGCACACGAATCTTTGCCTGATTTTGCCAGGATTAACTAGACACTGACCTGCACGATACGCATGCATACTGTTACATATATCTGAGCTGGATTTAATTGGGTGAAGCTTGGATATTCGCCTCCAAAAGGTAAGTGCATATAATATGTACAACGTGGTAGGCGTTTATCCCGTGGCCATAATACATGGAATAAGTTTTTAACTCCTATTCCAGGAGGTGTACGGTAATACCCTACTGCCTGGGGTGTAAAGCCAGTTTCCTTCTACCTGTGGTGGACAGGACCGGAACAGAGACGGTGTCTGTCGGCCTGCAGGAGAGGCGGAGCTCACCGGGTAGTATTCTAGAAAATCTTACACTTAATTACCACAGTATCTCCCTAAACATAAATCTATCGTTACCGACCAAGCACACCAACCTAATACCCTGTATTAAAGGATAACATAGTATCTAGGATAGACTTTAAATTGTATCCTAGGGTAAAAGTAGATTAATACCTTGGTGAGGGGGGACCCTCAGTTTCCCTATATTGTCTTAAGGGATTTTGCAATAAATAATATAGTGGCTCAAATGAATATTTTATTTCCATCGTTAACACCCTAACTTCCATAATTAAAAACATTACAATATCCTATTGGCGATATCAAAGTTCTGTAGTTAAACTAGTCGGATTATTTAAGACGAAGTCGTATGGGAACCGAGACCGATGGCTTAACGTGCACTCCAAAACTAAAGATTGCGATAAAACTCAATATTACTTACTACTGCTATTTCTTGGATCTAGACAAATACTGAGGTATATCGAGTATTTGTCAGAATCACGTCCGCATAAATATACGGACGAGATTCTGACAGATGCACCGAATGCATAATAATGAGGATGGGGTAGGACCCGAAGTTCTGTTGACAATTGATTATTTGATAATTAAATGAATTTAATTACAAAAGAGATGGAAAACTCAACACAAAACCCAATACCAACCCGTCTAGGCAGGGTGATATACGTACGTATGTAGGCCGAATTCCTCCATCTTTGGTAGAGCCCTATGCCCAGCATTGGGCATCAAATGGCCTGAGATTATAAATATTCGAATTTTTTAAATCAAAACACCTCAATAGGCAAAGCATGAATACGTCTATATGTTAAAACCACAAATTAGTCTCGTAGTACCCACTGCAGTCTACTAAGGTAAGTAAAATAAACGATTTCGCTAAATGGTTATTAATGCCCAGACGTCTTCGTCACACAAACGTGACCACAACCTTTATATAAACGACTTGAAAGCTTTGAAATGTCGACAGAATAATGTTGTAATTTTTGTATTTAAAAATAAATAGAACGTTAAATTGTATTTGCAGTGGCAAAGACTGTATGACTTTGCTTATTTCAAAAAAAGAGGTTTCTCAATTCACCTGTATTTTTTTTAAAACGGTTTATTTTTAACTGAAAGCTATTACTTCCCTTTTGGTCTTATTTAAATTTGGTCCAATTCCGGTAATTTGAAATCGGATTTTTTGTATCAATGCTTTTTTTTTAATTATGATTAAGATAAATTGCAAAATACAAAAATGTAGAATCCTGCATCAGTACTAGTAAGCTTGTTAAGTACCTACTGGCTAACGCACATGGCTCCGCTCGCGTAGAATAGTTTACGATATGGCACACTCTAATTTGTTAATGTTATTAAAGTACTTAGAGACTAACTGTTTTCTTATAAAGTTTCCTACTTTAACTGTTTTCTTATAAAGTTTCTAATATAATATAATTTTGATAGATAATACACACATTTTAAGGGTTCCGTAGTAAAAGTCTCGGAATTCCGTCCGTCTCCGTCCGTCCATCCTTGACTTTCCTCCCAAACCGTGAGTGCTAGAAAGACAAAATTTTGCACGGATATGTGTATTCATATTCCGACAAAGTGTTGAAATAAAATTATTATTTTTTTTCCTATACCTACTTTTCTTTAAACTTATACTTTTATTTTATTGTACATATTAAATGGTACTTACTTTAACAAACTCTACTTGTTAGTGATATAAAGTTAAATTTCTAACACATTTGTTAATGTTCAACTTAAGTAATTTATCATTTTCACACCGAAGTCTAGTCATTAGAGCTACATAAACACGATCATTTCAGCCTATTGGCAAGTTGTTTGTCCGCCAATTCTTCAATGTTTCCTCGTATTGTTCGATCAAATCGGACTGAACAGTTTGTATAGGCGTTTTATTTAATAAAAACGTCATGTCTAATAACGTGTGGCTATTGATTACGGTTATGAACGATAGATCTTACTTGTAGTACAAGTTATGAAAACATAGCGACGAATTTCTTCTAAATATTAACAAAAAAGTAAAGTTTGTGAGTTTGGATAATTTTTAGGGTTCCGCACCCAAAAAAGAAAATGGGTACAGGCGCGTTGTGCACAGATGGGCACGTACGCAGCATCGTAACTACTGGAATCAAACTCTTCTTTTCCCCGTAACTAAATATATTTCACAATAATCATTTTACAATTCTTTGCCTTAGATCTCAGCCACCTCGGCTCTCGGTCGATTGACATCTCTTTCTTCAATTTTGTATTATTGAGTTTTTATTTTATAATATTCAAATTCTCAGATTTGTAACCAGCCAATACAAGTTTACAATATACCTACTTAATGAGGTCGTATGCGAAGCGTGCAAGCACCTTCACAGTACCCTATTACTAATACTTCGCTGTCCGTCCGTCCGTCTGCCACCACGCTGTATCTCCTGAACCGTGATAGCTAGAAAACTGAAATATTCGCAGATGATGTAATTCTGTTTTCTCTATACCAAAAAGGGGGCACCTATACAACAAACGTAATTTGTTTTGCTATTGTTAAACATAATGGTACGGAACCCTTAGTGTGCAAGTGCGACGCGCACTTGGTTTTTTTTATAATCAAATTATATATACGTAGCCTACGGCCGCGGCTGGCATATTATTATTCCTGAGTCCTATAGGTAGAGTGCTTGTAGTCCGGTCAATTTAGACCAAAAAATGAGAGTGAAGGTGCATAAAGTCCCAACAAGCTGAAAATTTGTAAAATTGTTCAGAGCATTCGGTATTTATTTATTTACAATAAGAATTACAATATACAAAATAAACATAATTATAGACTAAAAATATTTACATTACAAAATATCGTTTAAAAAATCCTCCGCGTCATTGCCGACTGGGAAGGTTCCCAGAATGCTGGCTGTGTTGCCACGTTGGATGGCGATACTTATTCTTTGGGCCAGAAAATAGCCAGCCTTCTGGTCCTGAGAAGCATCGATTAGGCGTTTAGCAATGTCTCTATAGGCGGCGAGCACTCGGACCCCATGACCCCAGTGTCTCAACCCCAAACCCTCAAATATGTAATCACCTGCTAGGTTAGCATATTTACGCCGTTTAAAGCCTTCAGCCGATGCAGCAGCAGCGCCGGCACATCCGGATATGCTTGGAAGGTGTGAAGGTGCTAAGGTCAACGCATGTAGCGTCCCACACCAAAGGCCTTCCCATCTTCCACGGTAGCAACGACATACCGTCCCGTCTCTTTCCATCGCTTCGTGCTAAACCATTTGGTTCACGTACGGCCGGAAGACCTGCGGTGGAAAGAGCCTGCGTTTCGGCTACAAGAAAGGCCATGGTGTCCCAGATTATCGACGGCTACTCCACAGGTTCAATGATGCGGGGATACACAAGGTGTACCCAGCCGAAGGCAAGTGGCAATGCAGAAGGTTGTGTCGTTCAGAGCATAATTATAAATAAAATTTAAAAGTTCCATACCATTGTGTGTGTGGAAGTGTGGACAATTTTTTATTTGAGGTCCAAAAAATGACTTTTTCGCAATTTTCAGCAAAACTGTAAGTTTTATAATAAAAGTATTCTAGATAAAAATTGTAGATCTTAAAATTATTTATAAAAATGTATCAATACTTTTTTCTACGAGCCACCATTTCTAAGATATCTATACAGGGTGTTACGAAAGGGTAATATCAACCTGAAGCCATCATCATCAGCTGGTCGACCATAACCCGTTTCGATATATGACGACCGCCAAATGAGAAAAAAAAAGTTCATCAAAAAATTTTAAAAAATATTTCAAATCAAAACAAACGTGTCCCAACGCTACGGCTTGACGTAGCTACAACTAGACAATGAGCGCGTGGTACGTATGTACAATGCCCTTGGCGGTGGATGGCGCGGGCGTCGCGGTGGCGTGGGCGTCCTTAAAGGATTATTTTTGTTTATGTAAATAAAATTTTGACCAACACATAGTTATGTTTCCCCAGATCCTAGTCCGTGGTTCGACAGGTGCACCACATGCAAGTGATAGTAAAATCTCTGTCCCCAATTTTAGAAAAATCTTACCTGTTTACAGGAAAGGTTAATTTCTTGTGTAACAGTACTAAATGCGGCTTCGACTCGACTGCGTACACAGTATTTTTAGGTATCAAAACTCACGGTACAACTCCCTCCTACACAAAGCATCATCTCGTAATACTCTTCGTTACTCAGAGCCATTACTACACAACACAATCACTATCACACACACTTGACACAACTCACAAATTAACACACTAAACAATTATTTAGCTACCTCACTGCACAAAGCGAAGAATGCAACTGAACTGACCTGTGACCTTGCGAAATGATTTTAAATAAAATTCTAGGAAACTTCGTGACTCGAAGCGCTCGGCTTCGTGTTCGTGCGGCGTCGCTTGATGCGAAACAGAGACAAAATGTTCCTACCAGGAATGAGACGGAAGGATTTTCACAGGCGCGCATTATTTATACCTATTATTTGTACCTATTTTAATGTCGATGACCGAAGCAGCTGATTTTAGCTAGTGTTGTTTAAACACCCTGCGCAGTCGCAGGGATATCGGTGTGCCGCCCGCGCGGGAGATAATGAGTATTTTCTCCCGCATGAACGCGGCCATGCGGGGGAGTAAAAACATGTCGGGGAGGAAGAAGATTGTGGCTTCACTGGTGGATGAAGCCCAATCCTCCCTCGACAAGCTCCTCGAGCGGAGCGTCACAGAGGAGGAGGCGAAGCTCCGCAAGCAGGTTGCGAGCCTGGAGGTGGAGCTCACTGCCTCCCGAAAGGAGATGGAAGATCTCCGTCGGGAGGTCGCTGAGCTGACCAAAGCGGTCAAGGCACCTCCAGGTCCCATGCCGCCTCCTCCTCTGACGGCTGGACCAGCGCCGAAGACGGCGCCTAGGACCGCGCCCACCATGGCGCCCGGCTCGCCGCCGAAGCCTGTACCGACTACGGTGCAGGTCCTGACGGCGATCGAGAGGCGCCTCGCGGTCCTGGAGGACCGGGCGTACCGCCCTCCGCTAGCGCGTCCCGCGTTTTCATACGCGGCGGCTGTCGGCGGTGCTCCCGCTCCGGGTCCAAGCGGCACACCCGCTGTCCGCCGCCCCGCTCCGCCCCCGTCCGCTTCAGCGAACCGGATGCCGGCCGAGACCGCGGCCCAGGCGCGGAAGGCCAAGGGGCGTGGTAAGAAGAGTGGCACCCCTGCCGCCTCGTCTTCCTCTAACGTCGCTCCCGTTGCTTCCTTACATCCCTCCAGACGGGAGGGATGGGAAGTAGTGGGAGCCAAGAAGAGGAAGACGAAGGCTGCCAAGAAAGCGGCCAAAGCCGCCGCGGCGAAGGCGCCGAAGAGGCCCCGCCCCCCTCGCTCCACCGCCGTCGTCCTGACGGTGACGACGGTAGGTGTGGAGAAAGGGGTGGGGTACGCCGACGTACTGAGGACCGTGAAGTCCTCAGTCAACCTCTCGGCCCTCGAAATACAAGGGGGGCTCCGGTGCAAGACGACACGCACCGGGGCTCGCCTCCTCGAGGTCTCCGGCGCCTCCAGCGGCCCTAAAGCTGACGCCCTAGCGGCTCAGCTTAGGGTTGCGCTGGACGAAGAAGCCGTCCGCGTCACCAGACCCACCAAATGCGCCGCATTGCGCATCACGGGTCTGGATGACGCGGCCACGACGGAGGAAGTTGTCTCCGCCGTCGTGGAGGCGGGCGGCTGCCCCCGTGACCAGGTGAAGGCTTCAGATATCTCCTTCGGCTCCACTGGTCACGGGATGACAGTCGTCCAGTGCCCCGTCGCGGCGGCACTGAAAGTGGCGGACGGACGAAGCCTCCTCGTAGGGGGCTTCCTAAAGGCGCAGGTGCACCTCCTTCGTGCCCGGGAAACCAGATGTTTCCGGTGCATGGTGGTGGGGCACGTCGGAGTGCAGTGTACAGCGGAAGTCACCGTGGGCGATCGGTGCTTCCGCTGCAGCCGGCCCGGTCACAAGGCAAGTGCCTGTGACGCCCCGCCTCGCTGCTTTAGATGCGAGGCGGAGGGCAAGACCGCGGATCACCGGGTCGGCAGCACAACCTGCGCCGCCTCGAAGCCAAAACCTCGTCCGTCCGCTGAGAGCGGTGGGGGTGCCGCCCTTGCGCGGCCAGTTGCTTCGCGGCGGGATGCGGTTATGGACGTCAATTAATGTCTGACGCCCGTATCCGTATCCTGCAAGTGAATTTGAACCACTGCCGTGCTGCTCAGGATCTTCTGTACCAGAGCATCCGGCAGTGGTCCATAAACTTGGCCGTGGTCGCCGAGCCGTACTACGTCCACCCGGGAAGCCCGGTGGACGAGGACGGCTCGGCCTGTTGTATCTTTGGGGGGTCCGCCGCAGACAACTCGCGCCTTGCGATCATTGCAAGGGGCCGCGGGTGTGTTGCGGCGGACTATGATGGGTTGGCAGTCGTGGCCACCTACATCTCGCCGAACATTGACGAGTCTCAGTTTGAGCTATGGCTCACTGAGCTCGACGTCGTCTTCGCTGCGTGCCGTCCTCGCCCTGTCCTGCTCCTGGGAGACTTCAACGCCTGGAGTGAGGCGTGGGGCTCCCGGGAAACCAGGGACAAGGGGAGGCTTCTTGAGGACTGGACCAGAACACGTGGTCTGGAGGTCCTCAACCGGGGGAATGTCGCCACCTTTTGGCGGCGGGGGGGGGAATCGATTGTGGACGTAACGTTCGCATCCCCTGACCTCGCCGCCCGTATTACAGGCTGGCGCGTGGAGGAGGGTGAGGAGACGCACTCGGATCATCGGTACATCCGGTTCGATGTCGTCCCCCCACCTGACCTCCCACAGCCGGTGGCAAATCCCCCGGATCCGCGTTGGGCACTTCACCATCTGGATCGGGAGGCTCTCCTGGAGGCATCCATCGTGCAGGCCTGGATTCCAGCGCCGGACCGGCCTGCCGATGTGGATGCCGAGGCGGAGTGGTTCAGGAGAGCCATGTCGCAAATCTGTGATGCGGCGATGCCTAGGGTTACACCCAGACCGGCCAGGAAGCAGGTGTACTGGTGGTCGCCGGAGATTGCAGAGCTGCGCGCAGCATGCATCTCCGCCCGCCGCCGGTACACCAGGTTTCGCCGGAGGCGTCGCCGCCCAGACGACGCGGCAGCCCGAGAGGCGGAGCTTTTTCAGGCATACAGGGAGGCTAAAGGTAATCTCCAGGAGACGATAAAGCGGGCCAAGACGGCGGCCCGCGAGGAGCTCCTGGAGACCCTGCAGCAGAACCCATGGGGGCGCCCGTACCTACAGGTCAGGGAGAAACTCCGACCTAGGGCGCCCCCACTGACCCAGAGTCTCCAGCCGCAGCAGCTGGAGCGGGTCATGGGCTCCCTGTTTCCGACGAGCGCGGAGGAGCACGTCCCTCCGCGCATGGCTCCGTCTCTGCCCGACGCGGAGAGCACCAGCGAAGACGACGTACCCGAAGTCAGGGTGGGGGAGCTAGGTGCGGCAGTACTCCGGCTTAAACGCCGGAAAATCACTGCCCCCGGACCCGACGGCATTCCTGGCCGTGCATGGGTCCTGGCCCTCGAAGAACTCGGGCCTCGACTGATGGGGCTCTTTAGCGCATGCCTCGAAAGGGGCCAGTTTCCCAAGGTGTGGAGGACGGGGAAACTGGTCCTGATCCGTAAGGCGGGGCGGCCGGTGGACTCACCGTCCGGATACCGGCCGATCGTGTTGCTCGACGAGGTGTGTAAGCTCTTTGAGCGCATTATCGCGGAACGCCTCGTCGAGCATCTCACGAGTGTGGGGCCAGACCTGGCGGATAACCAGTTCGGTTTCCGTCGGGGACGCTCCACCGTGAGCGCGATCATGCGCGTGAAGAGCCTGACGGAGGAAGCAGTCTCGCAGGGCAAGGTGGTGGTGGCGGTGTCTCTTGACATCGCCAACGCGTTCAACACCTTGCCATGGAGCTGCGTTAGGGAGGCGCTCGTGTATCACGAAACGCCTCTCTACCTCCGTCGTATTGTCGGGGCCTATCTCTCGGAGAGGGCCATAGCTTTCCCCAGCTGGCTCGGGCCAGCTCGGCGAGATGTGTCGTGCGGTGTTCCGCAGGGGTCGGTCCTGGGGCCGCTTCTGTGGAACATCGGCTACGACTGGGTGCTGCGGGGTGCGTTGCCTAGCGGTGTCGGCGTAACGTGCTACGCCGACGATACCCTCGTCACGGCGCGGGGTGCAACGTACCAGGAGGCAGCACTCAAGGTCACGACGGGTGTTGCTCGAGTCGTGGGTCGGATACAGCAGCTGGGACTGGAGGTGGCCTTGCACAAGTCCGAGGTTCTGTGTTTTCACAGACCTCGGAACGGTCCACCAGAAGGTTCCAGCATAAATGTGGGAGGCGTTAGCATCGGCATCAAGCCCTCGATGAAGTACCTAGGGATCGTACTTGATAGCCGATGGAACTTCGGACCACATTTCCGAAGTTTGGTCCCCAAGGTGACGCAGGCATCGGTCGCGCTTTCGCGACTGATGCCCAACCTAAAGGGACCCAACGCCTCCTGCAGGAGACTGTACCTGGGGATCGTGCGGAGTATGGCCCTATACGGGGCTCCCGTATGGGCGGATAGGTTGGCGGTCAAGGGGAACGTGACTCTGTTAAACAGACCACTTAGAACCTTGGCCGTCAGAACCGTACGGGGGTACCGCACGATCTCCGGAGAGGCTGCATGTCTCCTAGCCGGGACCCCTCCATGGGACCTGGAAGCGAGAGCCCTTGCGTCATTGTTCCAATGGCGCAAGGAGGCGCTGGAGCGGGACCACAGGCCTGCGTCTCGAGAAATCGAGGACCAGCGGTCCCAACTCCGCCAGGATCTCATGGAGTCATGGAGGGTGCGACTTGAGCAACCCAAGGGGGGTGCCATCTTCATCGCGGCGGTGAGACCGATCATGGACGATTGGCTGCAGAGGCAGCATGGTGACCTCACGTACCGTGCGACGCAGATGGTTGCCGGGCATGGATGCTTCGGTAGCTATCTGTTTCGCATGCATCGTGAGGTCACACCCCGGTGTCAACACTGCGAGGTTTCCGACGACGACACCGCACTCCACACGTTGGTGGAGTGCTCAGCGTGGGCGAGTCAGCGCCGGGACCTCGTAGTGGGTCTGGGCGTGGATACCCTCTCGCTGGGGACCATGCTTCAAGCCATGGTATCCAGCGGGAGTAGGTGGAACGCGGCCGTGTCCTTCTGCGAGCAAGTCATGCTCGCGAAGGAGGCGGCCGGGAGGGAGAGGGAGCGTACCCTCCCCGCCGAGTTCCGTAGTCGGCGGCCAGGCCGCCCCAGACTACGCGACTACGCCCAAGACTATCGTCCTCCATGATCGGGGCCTGAGGACGGCGGGATCGCCACCCACCGTCCTTGCAGAAGCAGGCTAGAAGGGTTGCGTGCTGCGGGGCCTTTGCCCCATAGCACGCAACCAGATTCACTCACTGACGCGGGATAAAACCCGACCCCAATGACGCGGGATTCTCGTCCCGACCAAACACCCGCAGAGACCACAGGGGTGGTCAAAGTCCGCCGGGCGCCACTGGACATACCCTCTGCTAGTAACCAGGGACGCCCGGCAACGGACGTTAGAGCGGCCGCGGCCTTGGGCCGCGGAATTAAAAAAAAAAAAAAAAAAAAAAAAAAAGTGTTGTTTAAACAAGTGTGTATTTTATTCGGTAATAATGATTTTATGAACATTTTTTTTCTTGTCTGGCGGTCGCCACATATCGAAACAGGTTCTGGTCGACCAGCTGATGGTGCTGGCTTCGGATTGATATAACCCTTACGTAACACCCGGTATATACAAATGGGAAATGTAATTTTTGTCCCCCCCTTAGCTCTCGAGAACTGCTTATGCTACAATGATGGTTGACCCCTCTATGGATAGCCCTCGATCTGGAGGCAAGCCAAAAAATAGAAAATTTGACCTAGCCCTAAGGGGTCCAAAGTTATAGGCCAAACCCTTGGCCGAAATCTTGGTATCCGCCAAGACACCATACTGGTTTTCTACCGACACAAGTATTAGATATTTTTCGGTCACATAGAAATTTTTACTAGTATTTCTTAACTTGGACTGCAGGGGCAACCACGCTATCGGCGTATATCGCCCGAGGCGTTCGGCCTCTATAATTGATTGATACATCCAACGGGTTGCCCCTGTTTTGTTTAGATCCGTGCTTCCCAACAACGCGGCAAAGTTGGGAATTGGATTATTTGTATTTAAAAAAATAGCTGTGGACTGCGGCTTTCAAGGGTTAATTTATCGAGTGGCGGTTTACAGGTTGGATACTGGGAAGGAAATTAAATACATTATTGAACGATAAATTTATAAAATAATGTTGTAATTTTTTTATTTCTCTCACGTCCGTTGCCTAGTTGCACGTTTAAACGCTGCTATTAAGTAGGTACAAAAGTCAATTGAGTGAGAGTCACTTACGAATTATACGCTTTTTTTTTTTTTTTTTTTTAATTCCGCGGCCCAAGGCCGCGGCCGCTCTAACGTCCGTTGCCGGGCGTCCCTGGTTACTAGCAGAGGGTATGTCCAGTGGCGCCCGGCGGACTTTGACCACCCCTGTGGTCTCTGCGGGTGTTTGGTCGGGACGAGAATCCCGCGTCATTGGGGTCGGGTTTTATCCCGCGTCAGTGAGTGAATCTGGTTGCGTGCTATGGGGCAAAGGCCCCGCAGCACGCAACCCTTCTAGCCTGCTTCTGTAAGGACGGTGGGTGGCGATCCCGCCGTCCTCAGGCCCCGATCATGGAGGACGATAGTCTTGGGCGTAGTCGCGTAGTCTGGGGCGGCCTGGCCGCCGACCACGGAACTCGGCGGGGAGGGTACGCTCCCTCGACGAATTATACGCTTAGAATTATCTAGCATATAATTCGTAAGTGAAAAATTCCCAACATGCAATTTCTAATTGAGGTTTCCATGCGAAAAAGGAAATCCTAACATGTAAATTGAAGACCAATTTATAAACAAATTGCCAATTTGTATATCGTTCGACAAACGGTTTAACTAAGAATACTCTTTCAAGTAATAATCTAAGAAGGTAAACCTTTAAATTCAATTCAAATTATATTTTTAATTCTACCGCTTTTTGTTTTAAATCGTTATGACTACCTATACATTGCGTATGCCTTATGGCGTATGTTTTAATTACCTACATCTAAACAGAAACCTAAACTCTATCATGTGAAACTGAAAATTATAATACGAGATAAATCCAAAGCCTGGTCACCCCCTTGTAATACAATGACCTCCCACTCTAGCACAACTAGATATCTATGTCCGTACAGGTTGCCAGGATTATTTAAAATCATACACACTGAATACCGATCGTCAATCACAAGCATACCTTTAAAAACTAGACTAAAACACGTTCCAGACTTCCAATCGATCGAATTTCATACAACCGTTAATCCCAGTAGTACCTACATTCAAAAATCTGTAGCGGAATAAAAAGGTTGGACCATTATGTGGACAACAATGGGTCCCGACTGAAAAGTACCCCGGATGCCTGCTGCAACATTATAATAAAAGGTAACTGCGAATAGGTTTCCGGGATAAAATTTTATTGTGAACCATCGACAAAGGACCCTCAGAGCGAACAAAAGTCCGTACAGATCGCGGGAACAATCCGGGGTCTCGGTGACGAAGTTCGCGCTACTGTAATATTATAATTATATGTATCCGCTATAAGAAGTTATTGGGGCAATTTGCGATCATAATAATTCATGTATATTTGAGGTTTTATGTCAAATAGTGCACAGTTGAAGTAGGGAAAGCTACACCACACCTCTAAATATTTTTGTTATTGTCTTACATAATAATAATACACGTCAAAAATTGACAGAGCAACCGACTTCGAATTACATGGGACTAAATTGAAATGGGACTAGTAGACACTTGGGAAGTTAGTAGTTTTCATTTAAAAAAAATATTAAACCAAACTATGAGGTAACAAACATAAAAAAAAACAAACAGTTGAATCTCCTCCTTTTTTGGAAGTCGGTTGAAAAACGAACTGCATTATTTAAATACTATGACTCAACTCAAATTACCTCTAAATTTGTGCTCCTCATAAAACTTAATGTAATAACGGTGTTTTAACATTGTATTCCCAAAGGCAATGGCTTAATAATTTGGGCGTGGGATCGCTAATATCAAAATGGATTCGTGCGTGAGGCCTCTTTGGGGAATACGCCTATTAACAATCGAAATGGCCTGCGTGACACAACACTACAAAAGCCGATAAGCTATTGCTATAAAATTTATCGGTTTTCTTTAACTTTTAGGCTGTATTGAAGCATTTCGCAGAATAATAATAGACTGCGATTGAATAGAGAGGAAAATACTTTGAACGTAAATCTGTATGAATAATTTCACAAAGGTAGTTGCTTTTGGAGTGCGATCACGACTGAAATATGGAGACTGATTGCAAGTCCAAAACCTTAATCGCCAGACTACGGATGCTTTACGCACCTAAAGTTTAACCATCCAATGAAGGTAGTTAAAACACGTCGCTGCGTCGGAGTCGTCAACACAGTTAGGTACACGTTGACTGTGCCGCCTATTTTGTCAAATTCACTTGGTACGTACACTGGTGTTTCTTTTAAAAATTAACTTATACGAGAGGACTTATATGCTTAGATGAAGGTATTGATATATTGATCACTCTATGTTAAAAAAGGAATCCTAAAATTCAGCATGCATTACATGCAATGCACGGACGTCACAGTTCGATTCTTGTGCATTAATTGTAATGCATGAACGTCATGAACTTTGATTGTGTTAAAATCTATATAATGTAATAGTTAATAAAACAAATAACGTAGTTTTTGCTACTAACAGTTCATAATTAGAAACTACATTAATCTTATTTGTCTCCATTATCAAACAAAGGATGACGAAATTCCAATTTGCATCAAGTTATGACGAACAAATTTTGTGAGTCATGGTGACTAATACTCTTGAAGACATGAGCAGTCTATTATATTTTGCAAGAGAATTAATAAGCTTTGTTCATAGTCGTTGAGTTGGGGGGAACTCGATTTACTAAATATTGCAAAATAGTATTCGGAACCATAGAAGAAAAAGTACTGTTAATATAATATGTACATCATTTATGAGTGAAAATTTTGAAAGTTAGAAAATTTGTAATTATGTTTTTTTTTTAATTCCGCGGCTCAAGGCCGCGTCTGTTCTAACATCCGTTGCCGGGCGTCTCTGATTCACATGTAGCAGGTATTTTCAGTGGCGCCCGGCGGGCTTTGACCACCTCTGTGGTCGCTACGGGGGTTTGGTCGGGATGAGAATCCCGCGTCGTTGGGGTAGGGTTTTATCCCGCATCGGTGAGTGAACCTGGTTGCGTGCTGTGGGGAAAAGGCCCCGCAGCACGCAACCCTTCCAGCCAGCTTCTGTAAGGACGGCGGGTGGCGATCCCGCCGTCTTCAGGCCGGATCATGGAGGTCTATGGTCTTGAGTGTAGATGAGTCTGCGCAGACTACGGAACTCGGCGGGGAGGGTACGCTCCCTCTTCCTCTCGGCCGCCTCCTTCACGAGCATGACTTGCTCGCAGTAGGACACGGCGGCGTTCCACCTACTCTCGCTGGAGACCATGCTTCAAGCCATGGTCTCCAGCGGGTGAGGAGAGGGTATCCACGCCCAGACCCACTACGAGGTCCCGGCGCTGACTCGCCCACGCTGCGCACTCCACCAACGTGTGGAGTGCGGTGTCGTCGTCCGAAACCTCGCAGTGTTGACAACGGGGTGTGACCTCACGATGGACGCGAAACAGATAGGTAGCTACCGAAGCAAATAATGATGTGTTAGTTATGTTTATATGTGGTGGCTGAACGACCGTTCGACCTTAGCCTAAGGCAAGTCTTCAGCTTTACTCCAAATGCACGCGTTTCTGCCAAGACTTTAAATGAATATTCAATTAAGTACCTACAAGTTAAACGAAAACTGAGCCAAACCACTTCACAAATACAATCGTATTCAAACTTAAATACAAAACCAGAATAGAGGCCAGATGCAAGACTCACAAAAGGAGTACCCAATACATTTGCGTGTGCATCGCTTATATCGCCTCCGTAATAGACTTGAACCGATGCCAAGAATGCACCAATTGATTATTGATATTGCTATGGTATTGGTTTTCGAGAAAATGAGCCTCAGTCTTAACGAAGGGTGCGCTTGACTTATTTCATATTATTTCGTTGAAGATCTTCTTCGTTTTGGGTGTAAACAAGATTGTTGTGAGGTTGGAAAGTTGTTTAGTGTTTTCGTATTGAATTACACAACAATAAGAGATGAAGTAATAAAAGTTGAGAAATAAATAGAAACGTATTATTAAACGATTTCGAAAGCATAGAAATTCTTATTTCAATTTCAAATATAAAATAGTGTGCTCCATGAATTGTGTAAGCATCAACATTGCAATGCTTCTACATTGAATGCTATACGAAATACTAGCTAATTTAACTCCATCCGCTGGAAAAAGTTTTTCTTTTCCCATGGGAACAGTACCAGGATAAATATTCTTAGCACCGAAAGTATAATAGTACAAGTATACTTAGGTTGTCTGGAAAAGATTGATTTTTAGTGATAATGCCTTATCACACAATATTTTCAAGGCATTTTTTTCTCTTTTTGTGTGCAATAAAGAGTTTTTTTTAATTTATTTCATTTACAAAGTTACAATGAATTTTAAAACTAATATACCTCGCCAAACTTTGACGTTTGATGGCGAGACACGCTCATTTGCTTTAAAAAACTAAACTTACATACTACGTTGGTATGTACCTATGAAAATTAAAAATTATTAGTACCTATAAAAATAATTTAAAAGTACGGTGACCCAATAAATTTATCGTGAGAGAATCATGTTCTTTAATTTCAACTTAATGACGCCTCTGCTACACTTAGGACTACTTCTTAGCACCTTATACTCTTATTTATTAAATATTTTAGGTACTAAATATTTTGACATTCTTTCCCCATAGTAATTAGTCACTTTTGGTTGGACAAGTCTTTTCTCTCTTACAGATCTAGTATTATATTTATTGTTTACATATATATTATATAGTATTTTATCATATAGATCAAAGAGCCGTGTAAATAGTTAGTTTCGTGTTTAGCTAGTGAAACGTAGACATTCGAAGTCGAACCGTTACATTGCCAAGAGCGAACATCTAGAATCAATTTGCAAATTACCTTGAAGGTTATGTAGAGGCAATCTACTAAATGTATAATAAACATTAGGCTTAGAAACATATTTTTATATAGTGCAACCATCAGTAAACAAACTAATTTAGGTAAAGAATCTATATCTAAGTATACTAAATATTATAAAGCGATAATATTTGATTGTTTGTTTAGATTGAATAGGTTCAGTACCTACAAAACAACATGTTAAAACCAAAATATTATGTTCATTGCTTTTCAAAATACTCTCCTTTACATTTTAAACATTTTTTCATGCGATCGAACCATTTTTTTAAACAGGAGTACCACAGATCTGAAGGCATGTTTTCTACGTGCTGATTGAACGCTATCACTGCCTCTTCGGAGTTGGTAAAAGTGAAACCTCTCATTTAATCTTTGATTTTGGGGAAAATACAGAAATCACAGGGTGCTAGGTCGGGGCTATGCGCAGGATGGGTGATGAGTTGTACTTTTTCGGAAGCTAAAAATGACTTTGTTTTGTTGGCCTTGTGTGAAGAAGCGTTGTCATGATGTAGTAGAACGCGGCTTTAGGGTCGTCTTTCGCAAACTTTTTCTAACACCCTGGGTAAACAAATGGTAGAATACCACTCGGCATTAACACTCTTTTGATCTTCAAGTGGAATTGTACAGATGGGACCCGTAGCTGAGAAAAAAAACGCGATCATTTTTTTACCAACGTTTCTCGCCTGCCTCACTTTTGTTGGCTTGTTCTCATTTGCAAACACCCATTCACAAGATTGCTGTATCTTTTCGGGTTCAAAATAATAAATCCACGTTTCGTCTATTGTGACAATGTCAAAAACAGCATTAGAATGTCCGTGGTCGTACTTCGTAGCATCTGTGAGCACCATGCCACGCGAGCCCGCTTCTGCTCCGCTGTCAGTTCATGAGGGATCCAACGACAACAAAGTTTCCGTAGTTTCAATTCATCGTGTAAAATTTTCTAGATTTGAATCATACCAATCCCCAATAGTCCTCGAATTGTCTCATAGTTAATCTGCGGGTTTTCTTCAATTAACCGCTTAACAGTAGCCACATTATTTTCGTTGACGGCAGTTGAAGGCCGCCCTTCACGAAATTCGTCATGTAAAGAAACTCGACCTCTCTCAAATTTAGCAAACCATTGCCTCACGGAGCTCAAACAAGGTGCTTCTCTCCCAAAAGCATTTTGAAGACGAGCGGCACAGTCTTGCGGAGAGAGAGAACTTTTAAAATCATAAAAAATCATCGCTCTAAAATCTTTTCGACTTAATTCCATTTTGTTGCATATGTAGAACTTTGATGTGTGATAAAAAACAATTGACAAATGATTTCCCGCCAATTGTTTTTTTTTATTACTAAGAAGGTTGCAACTTTTAAAAAAATATAACATTCGAAATTCAAATAGTTCTGATTAGCTAGAAGTGCAAAACTTTTAGTGTGCCCCATGTATCCCTCGATCCACACCCAAAATTTGCCAGTATTTTTAGTCCCACGTCACAGAGGGCAAGCCTATTGCCGTCACCGGGCACATTTGTAATGGGTTATGTTCAAAATGGCCGAATGAATTTAATTAAAAGTAGCAGCTATATAGTTAATTTGGAAAAAAAAAATATAACCCGATGAAATGTAGATGAAAGGTAACAAAATCTTACATGCACGCCGCTATGGCACAGCCAATTAAAGTCCTGGGCGTATGGGCGTATCGGACTATTTATATGAAAAAAAAATGTGTTTGTGATAGGAAAAGAGTACACCAATGTCTACCCCCTTTTCTTAAATTCTATTCTTTCTACCTTTCCATCCAAAGGTTGCCTGTAAGAAATTACTTTTTAGTGATAAGCCGCCATTTGTACTTATTCAAAACGGGATTGCTTTTGTTCAAAATCAAAAATAAAATTTTCATTTGAATGCACACGTTAATCTCTGAAGATAATGAAAGGACTTTTGTGTGGATTTTACAGACTAAGAAACTCAAAAACTCATCGACTTTATAGATATTTTCCTTTTTTTATTGATAGCAAGTAAATTCAATGTAGTTCCCAATTTTGTGTACGATGAACGGCCCAACCACACCTTCCGCTGATTAATATTGACCAGCTTATTTCCGTCTAATGTTTATGAGCCCATCAAGGTCTGTACGGATCGCGTGAAGTGGGCCACCACACTTTATTGACGTGTTAAACTTGCACACTATCTCTTCCGACGATTAGGGTTCCTTTAGAATGATAGGGTAACCTTTATATATTTTCTACAGGTATTTCATTTCAGTACTCATAAATAAGAAGAGGGATCTGAATTCGTAATAAGTTACTTATAACAACTTAAAAAAGGAGGAGGTTCTCAATTCGACTATATTTTTGTTAACGCGGAACTTTCAACCGATTTTGATGATTCTTTTTTTAATTTGAAAACTGGTGTATCATTTTATTTTGGTCCTGTTATATAGAACAATTTAAAGTGGTTATTTTCGTGCTAAAAATATTTGGATTTGACTAAAACACACGATTATCAAAGGCAAAAATACAAAAAAAGATCATCCACAGACCTGAGCGATACTTATCATAAAATAAATGTAAATATTATAACTGCGAGGCCAGACGTAAAAATGCCATAAAATATTCTAGTGCTATCTTTATTGCTTTAATAGTGGAATTATTGGCTTATTTTACTCATGATATTCATAGACCGTAATATCTAGAAAGAGGAAGGCTAGGTTTCAAGATATATATTTGGTTGATCTCGCACAAATACGAATAATATAAGTAAACACATGTACTATTCACAGAATGTGACCCTGAATGTCACCTCCAAATAGCGATAAAAAGGATATACTGCAGGTAATAGAATCCTATATGAGAGGCTGCCTGGTATCAGTATACCAAATTTCTGCCAAATGCAACCATTAGTTAAAATATCAAACATGTATTATTAATCATCCTGCAAGAACATAAATATAAGAACAACTTCCATTGTATAAAACAAAGGAAGTAACTTCAAAGAAAAAATAAGGTAGCAAAATTCACAGTCACAAAAGCCTTGGCATAGAAACTATTCGTGGGTAAAAACTATTTACTATATATCGCAATACCACAACTGGATAAGCAACAAATGTAGTATTGAATCGACACATCCCTCGGGAACAATTTACTGCCTTGGTCCCAGATGTTCAAACTCCGACTTCGCAGAATCATCAGTTTTTCATACAAATTCTATTGTGTTGGAATGTAAGTTACCTTTTGGCTTCCTTATCATATGTCATAAATGGGTTCAATTATTAGTAAAGCAACGTTTTTGATGTTAAAAACACACATACAATCGATACCATAAAGTAAATAATTTCTTCGTTTTCAAGTACATGGGTATCTGAAATGTTTTAAATATTTAAAGATGAATTCTATGTTGTTAAAACTATATAGGTATATACTCGTAGTTTTTAACAGCATAGAATTCATCTTTAAAACCTAGGATCCCATAAAAGCCAAAGAAACATTTAATAAAGTTACTAAAAAATAATGAGGGTGCTATAAAAGTTTAACTAAATCAGGTTTTTTAATTAAAGGATTTTCGTGCGGTTTTAGGAGATTAGGAGAATTAGGCTATGTTACATCACAATCGAATCTTCCACGCTCCAATCATCACCAGCGAGTAGTTCTCCTTTGATACTTAGGCTTAATAAACTTTACTGGTAGATGATGATTATAACGTTATTTATGGTCAGGATTTCATTTATTATGAAAGGGTTGATGTTGAAATCGGAAAACTATGCATAACAAAGTAGAAAACAGCACAAGCTTGAAACATCCGCGACAAAGCGGAAAAATTAAAAATAAATAATTCATTCCACGGACAATATAGAATCGTTTGAAATAAAATTTCAATATAAGATATCGCTTGCAAATAGAAATAAGATTCTTTTTGAAAACGATAAAGAGATCGAAGAATCGTACATAGTAGGATAGCAAAATAGAAAAACTGTTTTATAAAACTATTGTTTCTACATTATTGTATCGGTAGGTGTTTCTGTAGTATAAAGTTAAGGTGTCTAACCTCTAGAGCCTTTGCTTGTTGATAACAGTTGTCTCTGCAAATTGTAATTATCTCTAGATCAATCTGTTGAGAGAACTGCAAAATTAAAAGTTTGAAAAGTCCTGATCGATCACTACAATAATGAAAGACAATTTGAAGATTTTGAAATCGTGTTTTAACCCCTCGGGTGGAAATCGATGGTTCCCCAAACGCACTAAATCCGGGTCATGTTTCACGCTTTCCTTTTTTTGAAAATGGGGGAGAAACGGGGGGAAAATGCATTTTTCAGCCGATTTTCATGAAATTTGGCACATGTGTTGTAAGGCGTAACTTTTGTCGAAGGGATTTTTCGATTGGGGGGAAAATGGGGGAGAAATGGGGGAAAATGTAAAAATAACGCGAGGTCTACTGTTCACAGAACCACTAGTTATAGTAAGTTTAACAAAAAAGTAATAACATGACTACGGAACTATTCTTTGCGTGACCTACGCACATGGTCGGTTTTTTTTAACTAATGCCAGTGCGAAGTTAGCGAAAAGTATAACGGATTAGTGAGATTCTATTGTATTACTTAGAAATAACACTCAATTTTTATTGATATTTTGCGTATTCCATACTGCACACAACACTATTACACCCACACATTTGCATTTTGTTTTTAGGATCGCCTCTGAAATGTCTTTGTGTATCTTTCTACATACTATATATGTGGTCATGACATTGTATTCACTTACAGTATGAAACATCAAATTACAAAATCTAATTTTGTTAGAACATAATCCGAAATAACCGTTAAAATGTATTACAAAACATCCTTATCGGTTCATTCCTATTTCCTGAAAGTTTTTTCCTTCTTCGAAAGGAACGAGTGGATTGTACCGCACCAAGTGATGGTGCCCAATGACCAATTTCGCGTTGCGGATCCCAGTGGCGTGTTCTGTCCATCTAATACCACAAAGTACACTGTATGTACATGTCTGTGAGGCATGGTGTAATTTCGAGCGACAAATAGTTACTGGTTTTGTGTATTGTCGAACTAATAGAGAATTCTGTGAATGACTAGTTTCTGCTGTACGCTAGCTTGTGTACCTATATCAACGGCGTCAAGAATAGCGTTTTATTATTTTAAATGGCTAGTTACGCACACAGTTTGGACATAATATATTAATAAGGTAAAGCTTATCAGACCATTATGACGATAGTCGAAATAACGTGTAATGAAGTTCCCCAATTTTTTCATTCCTGTCTGTCTGTCTGTATACGCTTATTTCCGAATTAATAACAAAGCTGAATTCATAGCAACATTAGATTTTGTTTCATCAAAATGATGACAAAAGAATGTTATTGTCTCGTAAGTTACGTAATTACCTCTCAATCTTAGGCGTCAAGTGTAAATCGTTTGTGTGCCAACTGCTCCGAAACGGCTCGACTGATTTTGACCAAATTTGGCATGCTGGTCGACATCATACCCGGGAGTGCATAACTCTGAAATCATGAAAATAGAGCTGACCACGGAGGAATAATCACCGAAAATGTCATGGACATCACCGAAAAACCAGATGATTAAATGGTTGCCATGGAAACACGTGCGTTAACAATGAAAATACTTTTTTTTTTCATTCGATTAATTAATTAAGTGTTCAATTCAGATTCTGAAATGTAATAAAAACCGTTGCTCCGCTCAACATTTGCAATTAGCAGCATGCATGGCATACCTAGTACGAGTATAATTATAATCATAGTTTATTTGCGAATACGGGTATACAATAATAGGTAGGTGTTACTTAGATCGTGTGCGTTCCGTATTCCACCCGATTGGCATGAAAATGTTCAGTAAATAATTCTAAATTAAAATTACAATACAAGTCTGATTAAAAGCTGGGGCGGGGCCCCAAGAGATTAGACTACGTCCTCGCCGTCCGCCCTGGACCCCAACTTGACCACGGTAACGCAGTGGCAAGTTGGGTGACTGAACGTCGACATCGATAACTTGAGTGGCCAACACAGAAGAAATTGTTCATCATGAACAGACCTGAAGAGACCCCCGGTCCTGACACTGCCCTTTACCGGGCAGTCTCAGCCGACGACATACCGCATGAAACATGGACTTCGATGCCTCTTGATTTGGGGGCTCGCGTCGCGCCGCCTAGTTGCAGCGCGACGTCGACGCCCCAAGGAAATGTTACTGCTGGGACTGACGATGGGTCGGCTCCCAGTGGTGTGAAGGGTAAGGGCCGTTCTTCTTCGCAGAAAAGGACCCTCGAGAAGGGGGGGCTGCCGCGCGACTGGAGCACTAGTTGCTCTGGATGGGGGTCCCTCCTTTCCAGCGATTCGGAGGAGGAGGTGCCGGTGAAGACGATGCGCACGCGTCTCAGCGCCCACAGAGTGCGCCCGCCGACGCCACCCCCGTCATCTGTACCGCCCGCGCGGGAGATCATGAGTATTCTCTCCCGCATGAACGCGGCCATGCGGGGGAGTAAGAACATGTCGGGGAGGAAGAAGATTGTGGCTGCACTGGTGGATGAAGCCCAATCCTCCCTGGACAAGCTCCTCGCGCGGAGCGTCACAAAGGAGGAGGCGAAGCTCCGCAAGCAGGTTGCGAGCCTGGAGGACCACCTTGGTCAAGGCGCCTCCAGGTCCCATGCCGCCTCCTCCTCCTCTGACGGCTGGACCAGCGCCGAAGACGGTGCCTAGGACCGCGCCCACCACGGCGCCCGGCTCGCCGCCACAGCCTGTGCCGACTACGGTGCAGGTCCTGACGGCGATCGAGAGGCGCCTCGCGGTCCTGGAGGACCGGGCGTACCGCCCTCCGCTAGTGCGTCCCGCGTTTTCATACGCGGCGGCTGTTGGCGGTACTCCCGCTCCCAGTTCAAGCGGCACACCTGCTGTCCGCCGCCCCGCTCCGCCCCTGTCCGCTTCGGTGAGCCGGATGCCGGCCGAGACCGCAGCCCAGGCGCGGAAGGCCAAGGGGCGCGGCAAGAAGAGTGGCACCCCTGCCGCCTCCTCTTCCTCTATCGTCGCTCCCGCTGCTTCCTTACATCCCTCCAGACGGGAGGGTCCGCCGCAGACAACTCGCGCCTTGCGATCATTGCAAGGGGCCGCGGGTGTGTTGCGGCGGACTATGATGGGTTGGCAGTCGTGGCCACCTACATCTCGCCGAACATTGACGAGTCTCAGTTTGAGCTATGGCTCACTAAGCTCGACGTCGTCTTCGCTGCGTGCCGTCCTCGCCCTGTCCTGCTCCTGGGAGACTGGAGTGAGGCGTGGGGCTCCCGGGAAACCAGGGATAAGGGGAGGCTTCTTGAGGACTGGACCAGAACACGTGGTCTGGAGGTCCTCAACCGGGGGAATGTCGCCACGTTTTGGCGGCGGGGGGGTGGGGGGGGGGGGAATCGATCGTGGACGTAACGTTCGCATCCCCTGACCTTGCCCGCCGTATTACAGGCTGGCGCGTGGAGGAGGGTGAGGACACGCACTCGGATCATCGGTACATCCGGTTCGATGTCGTCCCCCCACCTGACCTCCCACAGCCGGTAACAAATCCCCCGGATCCGCGTTGGGCACTTCACCATCTGGATCGGGAGGCTCTCCTGGAGGCATCAATCGTGCAGGCCTGGATTCCGGCGCTGGACCGGCCTGCCGATGTGGATGCCGAGGCGGAGTGGTTCAGGAGAGCCATGTCGCAAATCTGTGATGCGGCGATGCCTAGGGTTACACCCAGACCGGCCAGGAAGCAGGTGTACTGGTGGTCGCCGGAGATTGCCGGTATACCAGGTTTCGCCGGAGGCGTTGCCGCTCAGACGACGCGGCAGCCCGAGAGGCGGAGCTTTTTCAGGCATACAGGGAGGCTAAAGGTAATCTCCAGGAGACGATAAAGCGGGCCAAGACGGCGGCCCGCGAGGAGCTCCTGGAGACCCTGCAGCAGAACCCATGGGGGCGCCCGTACCTACAGGTCAGGGAGAAACTCCGACCTAGCAGCAGCTGGAGCGGGTCATGGGCTCCCTGTTTCCGACGAGCGCGGAGGAGCACGTCCCTCCGCGCATGGCTCCGTCTCTGCCCGACGCGGATAGCACCAGCGAAGACGACGTACCCGAAGTCAGGGTGGAGGAGCTAGGTGCGGCAGTACTCCGGCTTAAACGCCGGAAAATCACTGCCCCCGGACCCGACGGCATTCCTGGCCGTGCATGGGTCCTGGCCCTCGAAGAACTCGGGCCTCGACTGATGGCGTTCTTTAGCGCATGCCTCGAAAGGGGCCAGTTTCCCAAGGTGTCGAGGACGGGGAAGCTGGTCCTGATCCGTAAGGCGGGGCGGCCGGTGGACTCACCGTCCGGATACCGGCCGATCGTGTTGCTCGACGAGGTGTGTAAGCTCTTTGAGCGAATTATCGCGGAACGCCTCGTCGAGCATCTCGAGTGTGGGGCCAGACCTGGCGAATAACCAGTTTGGTTTCCGTCGGGGACGCTCCACCGTGAGCGCGATCATGCGCGTGAGGAGCCTGACGGAGGAAGCAGTCTCGCAGGGCAAGGTGGTGGTGGCGGTGTCTCTTGACATCGCCAACGCGTTCAACACTTTGCCATGGAGCTGCGTTAGGGAGGCGCTCGTGTTTCACGAAACGCCTCTCTACCTCCGTCGTATTGTCGGGGCCTATATCTCAGAGAGGGCCATAGCTTTCCCCAGCTGGCTCGGGCTAGCTCGGCGGGGTGTGTCGTGCGGTGTTCCGCAGGGGTCGGTCCTGGGGCCGCTTCTGTGGAACATCGGCTACGACTGGGTGCTGCGGGGTGCGTTGCCTAGGGGTGTCGGCGTAACGTGACGCCGACGATACCCTCGACACGGCGCGGGGTGCAACGTACCAGGAGGCAGCACTCAAGGTCACGACGGGTGTTGCTCGAGTCGTGGGTCGGATACGGCAGCTGGGACTGGAGGTGGCCTTCCACAAGTCCGAGGTTCTGTGTTTTCACAGACCTCGGAACGGTCCACCCGAAGGTTCCAGCATAAATGTGGGAGGCGTTAGCATCGGCATCAAGACCTCGATGAAGTACCTAGGGATCGTACTTGATAGCCGATGGAACTTCGGACCACATTTCCGAAGTTTGGTCCCCAAGGTGACGCAGGCATCGGTCGCGCTTTCGCTATGGGCGGATAGGTTGGCGGTCAAGGGGAGCGTGACTCTGTTAAACAGACCACTTCGAACCTTGGCCGTCAGAACCATACGGGGGTACCGCACGATCTCCGGAGAGCCTGCATGTCTCCTAGCCGGGACCCCTCCATGGGACCTGGAAGCGAGAGCCCTTCGAGGCGAGGCGCTGGAGCGGGACAACAGGCCTGCGTCTCGAGAAATCGAGGACCAGCGGTCCCAACTCCGCCAGGATCTCATGTAGTCATGGAGGGTGCGACTTGAGTAACCCAAGGGGGGTGCCACCATATTCGCGGCGGTGAGACCGATCATGGACGATTGGCTGCAGAGGCAGCATGGTGACCTCACGTACCGTGCGACGCAGATCGTTGCCGGGCATGGATGCTTCGGTAGCTATCTGTTTCAC
The DNA here is from genome assembly GCA_963556515.1 of Nudaria mundana. Taxonomy (NCBI): domain Eukaryota; kingdom Metazoa; phylum Arthropoda; class Insecta; order Lepidoptera; family Erebidae; genus Nudaria; species Nudaria mundana. The sequence continues at coordinate 22,136,240 of OY748293.1, read as the reverse complement.
ATGCACCGTGAGGTCACACCCCGGTTTCAACACTGCGAGGTTTCCGACGACGACACCGCACTCCACACGTTGGTGGAGTGCTCAGCGTGGGCGAGTCAGCGCTGGGACCTCGTAGTGGGTCTGGGCGTGGATACCCTCTCGCTGGGGACCATGCTTCAAGCCATGGTATCCAGCGGGAGTAGGTGGAACGTGGCCGTGTCCTTCTGCGAGCAAGTTATGCTCGCGAAGGAGGCGGCCGGGAGGGAGAGAGAGCGTACCCTCCCCGCCGAGTTCCGTCGTCGGCGGCCAGGCCGCCCCAGACTACGCGACTACGCCCAAGACTATCGTCCTCCATGATCGAGGCCTGAGGACGGCGGGATCGCCACCCACCGTTCTTACAGAAGCAGGCTAGAAGGGTTGCGTGCTGCGGGCCTTTGCCCCATAGTACGTAACCAGATTCACTCACTGACGCGGGATAAAACCCGACCCCAATGACACGGGATTCTCGTCCCGACCAAACACCCGCAGAGACCACAGAGGTGGTCAAAGTCCGCCGGGCGCCACTGGACATACCCTCTGCTAGTAACCAGTGACGCCCGGCAACGGACGCTAGAGCGGCCGCGGCCTTGGGCCGCGGAATTAAAAAAAAAAAAAGTCTGATTAAAAGCCAAGAATAAATGAAATGTCCAGTTAACTAATAATGTCAAATGCTAATGTTAATTAATAAAAAAATGTCAAGTATAGTAATCATGTCAAAATTAAAGATAATTGTTATTACATTACAAGATGTCCCTAAGGTATTCATCCACAGTGCGTATCATGCCTTCGATAGTAGTAGATGTAGAACGTTGCTTTTAAATACATTTGGATTGTCAATTTCTAGAATACATCTTGGAAATTTAGGTATTATACAAGCGATGAGCCATACAGAAAACATATAACCAATATCCATTATTTTTAAATAAGTTATTTTATCTCCTCATCCACCATTGCCATTATTTACAGGTTACCTGACCATTCACCGCACAACCGACTCCCTACTATCGGCCGCACCTCGTTTTTTCTGTCCATTTAAACGGATAGGCGCGGTGTCGCGTCGACCGCACCGGGGATCTGAGCCACGAATTAAAGATTAACTACTACTAAGTAAAATTGGCTGGTTCTTGTTTGGGTTTAGTGGGGAAATTCTGTAAATACATACATTATAATTTAATATTATAACGCATTTATCCCTTAGGGAATTCGCAGTGGCGCATTAAACACTCACATTTTTTATAACAAACGAACGGACGCCGGCAGCTTTGCCCGCTGGACAAATTACATACTTAAACCTTCCTCGAGACTTATTTTATTCATTAAAAAAACGACATCAAAATCCATTTCGTAGTTTTAAAGATGTAAGCATACATAGGGACAGACAGATAGTGGGCTACTTTTGTACTATAGATTACCAAGTTCTATGTATTTTGAAATGTATAAAATAACGAAATAAAGAACAAAAACTCATACACGTTTACAATTGGTATTAGTAAGATTAGTAACTATTTACATTTAGTTAGTAATAATTTATAGAAATTCCATAATTACTCGTACATATTATTTTTACCCACAAATCATATAGGTACTGCTATTATAATCACTCTACAGTCTACATATTTTAAACAGGCTCTGGTTAAAATAGTAGTCTGGAGTAGTGCCCTCAATTTATGTGGAGTGTCATTGTATATTCAAGCTGAACGGATGATGAGATGCGTCGATTATAAATCGCTGTAACTTCTATAATAACTGCTATTATAGAAATTTTAACTTTAAAACCAATGATATGTTTTAAAATTCTTCTGTAACAATTTCTATATCTAATACTAGTAAACAGGCACACTTAGGTTCAGGTAACCTGTAAATAATGGCAATGGTGGATGAGGAGATAAAATAACTTATTTAAAAATAATGGATATTGGTTATATGTTTTCTGTATGGCTCATCGCTTGTATAATACCTAAATTTCCAAGATGTATTCTAGAAATTGACAATCCAAATGTATTTAAAAGCAACGTTCTACATCTACTACTATCGAAGGCATGATACGCACTGTGGATGAATACATAATCCAGTTTGACTGCTTCTGTTTACGCAGGAACTATAGGTATAAAACACAGAATAGGGAATAGTACCACGTAAGTACACTTACCATGACTTTTTAAACTTTGCCTAATCTCGTATCATTAAAATATATTCAAGCAATTGACGTGGCCCTGGTGTCTAAATAAACAATCGCGACACACGAACTCCAAGAAATTACATGATACTTATTTTTTTTAAGTTTAATTGAGAAAATTAATGCACTGATCTTGGGAGCTGTGTTAGAATCGAAAAATATTTTATTTTTGAATAGCACATTACTCAAAGAAGACTAAAAGGCTTCATAGCATCCTGATTCAACGAGGGTAAAGTCACAGAGAACAGCTAGTTAAATAACATTATAGAGATTGTAGTGAATGAACTCGGTAACAAGGCGACTTGGGTCGTAAAGATATCAGTATAGAATTACTTTTGCGACATTTCAATACTAGATAACGATAAGCTTTAGAGAGAACAATTTACACTATGACCAGATCGTAAAAGGATTATAATTTAATAGGTTTATTCTAGTTTTATTTTAGGAAATGGCAATAGGCTTGCCACCTAATTACATGGGACCAATAAAAAAAATTACAATTTAAAATAAACAAATTACGGGTGTATGATGCACTTTTGACTACCCCTTAGGGAATACAGGCGTCTACGTCTGTCTGTTGAGTTTGAAGAGGATTTGATGCTAAGTGTCTCTGATGTTCGTTTTTCTAGCTATCTCTGTACAAAAATAGCATATTAATCTACAATGTTGAACACTTTGTACTTCAAGGTAAACCTAATTAATTAATCAGCTAGGTTACTTTAGTTCCAGTGTACGTGAAGCTTGTACATTTTAATGTAATTTATTACACGAACAGCTATCATTTTATACCAGTGTCGGTGTTTCTAAAGCGTAAACTAACAAATCTATTGCGCTGAAACAGAATTCAATATGCATGCATGTATTCATAGATATTTATGAAACACGTTGCAATGTTTCCTATAACAGTTTCGTTTGACAATACCAGTTGTTGGTTATATTGCTAACGAAATGAAATCGTCAATATCCACGAGGGGTTTTTTTTTTTTAATCCCGCTCTACCGTCCGTAGCCGGGCGTCTCTGGTTACAAGCATCCACGAGGGGGTAGAGAAACGTTAAATAAGCACATTTTTCGTAAGTAATTTATTTAGTCCACAACTATTGCATAGATTTGCGGGATTCTCGTCTGTTTGTCAACAGGTGTATCGCGTGCAAACAGGAAGACTTGGGTGTTTGGGTGTCAGAGATATCGATAGTTAGAAACCAGACACATTGTCACTACTGTTTTGCTTTGACGTCGTAGCTACTACAGGCTTTATAGCAGCTAGATACGCAGCAAACTGGTGTAATTATAGGAAATAGATCGATTACTTACAACATGTCTACCTACACTAAAATCAATAGAAACTACATACTTTGGCGATTTGGTCCCTCTAAACTAATGCGTAGTAATTTTTCCACCTATTACAGTACAAAACTCCAATTTATTATGCTTAAAGTCTAGAGTATCGACGAAAAGTTTTACCATGTTTCGCAATTCCGAAACTAGAAAGTCACATACAATTACTCTTACAGCATGAAGTCGGACTCCACTTGTCAAACTGGCAAGTAGTACTTAGTTTCTAATCGAAGTTTGCCTATCTAACCGGGCGGCTACACAACTCGACGAGTAGCGAGGGAAATAGCGAGGAGAATAGCGAGGACCATCGTGTGACCACTCACTCGCCTCGCCACTCGCCTCGTCATTCTCGTCGCGCGCGGCGAGTGAAGTACTACTCGTACGTGATAAGATAAGACTTGTGCTCGAACCAAGATCACATACGAGTTATATTAGGGGAGTGGAAATATTTGCAGCAACACGAGCGGACATCGTTTGGTCGCAGCATAAAGATACCAGAAAGTTCTCGAAGTATTGTTGCGCCTACCGAATAACTTCCAAACACGTGACTCCGGACATTCTTTAAAACTGCTCCAGCTGGCTTGTAAAGTTGTTTCAACTTTATTTGAGTTTATTTGCTGCACGCCAAATTGAGATGTGAGACTTTTCTATTTTAGTTTCAGAGTTTTTTACTTTACTTCTGGTGGTATTAGGAAACAGCAGCTGATGTATATCAATATCATTGTAATGGAATTTAAATGAACTAACAAGTACACACCTACATGATGTTTATGTGAAAACCATGTTTCAAAGTACCAAGACAGATTACAAAGTACAGTGAAGTTATGCGTTTAATAGGTACCTAACTTTAACGGAGATTCTATTATGTCTGATTATTTTGAGAATAATCATATAGTAATCGTTTTTGAAAATTAGTTGTAGTTTTGTGTTTATGTTAATTCTCTATCTATAAAATTATTTTAGGTAATTAACATAGACCTAGACAATAAGTTATTATCACTATGTTAACAATGATGAGGTAAAACATATCCATTATGCCCGAAAACAGCAATAGGCTCGCCCCCAATTACGGGAAACCACGAGTGTACTCTAGTATTTCTTTAGTCTTAGCGCCTTAGTATACAGGTGGCAAGGCGTAAACGGAGCTTTGCATTTGTGTGAGTGCAATGTATGTGACCTCTGTTCCACACACTTGTGTTGTACACACAGCCACAAAAAGAGTTTTTACTCTAATTTTCGTGGTCACTCATACAAATGCAAAGCTCCGCTTACGCCTCGCAACCTGTACCATCATCGTATAGGTAAAAATGCGTAAGCCAAGCTTTGCATTTGTGTGAGTGCACGTCTGTGAACGTATAATGTGACTTGTTTTACACACACATGTGTTGTACACACAACCTTTTTGCTCTACTTTTTGTGACCACTCACACATATGCAAAGCTCAGCTTACGCCTTTTTACCTATACCTTTTTTGAGTAGGATTAATGTTGTGTACTCATTTTGAAAATTATCATCAATATGCTACCTTTATAATTTGATCACGGGTGTATAAACACTTACACGTAAGTATTATTTTCTAATCCATTATCCTTTTACTAAGAAATAGTTTTGTTACTTTCCAGAGCAAAGACAATTTACTTTTACTTGAACGTACGAACCATTTTGTAAAGCTACGCGTACATTAGGTCTAAGTAAAGATGGTTAAAACTTTAAAGTGGCGCAGTCCATTAGCTTGCTAGCTTTTTGGCTAACACGACTTGACATTATTCTACCAACTTATGGTTATCTGAAATGGATTCTTTTGTTATTTTATATTTAGTACGTTAACCGAAGGTAAAGGTGCATAGAGATCCCACAAAGCAGCTTTATCTGCAAGTACACCTGTCAATCTACGAACGAGGCTAACGGCCGGTTTCTGAATTGAGAATTTTAAGTTGAGCATCTACTGAGTACGGCAAATGTCAAAATTCAGAAACAAATTTTGACATTTGACGTGCTCAATGGATACTTAACTTCAAATTCTCAATTCAGCAAACGGCCGTAAGCTTTACATTTATGCTTAAAGTATCTATTACATAGTTGCTCTAGTATTTGTAGACATCTAACGTTTATAAGCATTATTTTTTTGTGAAAAAATTGGCACTTAACTGTGTACATCTGTATGGATAGAAGCTTGATAGATTCTTGTTCTGGAACTTAAGTATAAAACTAACTAAATTAAAATTAATATCATCATCATTATCCGATGTGTGTTTTTCCAACTCAGTTGGAGTCAGCTTTCCAGTCTAACTGCGATGCGGTTGAACTTCAATAATTTCTGTAGAGCGAAACAAGATCGACACGGCTTAACGTTAAGAGGGGTCTCAATGTTTTAAGAAATGGTCACCTATCCTCAGACCTGCCTGGCTTGATGTTGCTAAACCTTTGTAATGTGTTAACGGTATTAACATACTTGGTTACCACTAAGCCTTACAAATTAAGTTTAATACGAGTATCAATCACAATAAAATAAGAAAACAGAAAAAATAAAAACTGAAGTACGAATTAAGATAATTCAACCTATTATCACGTGTTAAAACCTACAAACGAGTTTCATTAAATTTTCTACCCGTGTAGAAAATTAAATGAAACACGTAGTATTTATTTAAACAAATCTTCATTTTATGACTGAGCCCTTATTGGGGTGGCTGATTATCAGTTTTTATTGTTCTGGCTCGTGAAAGGTCGGCAGTGAAATCTTATGTTTAGGGTCGGTTGAGCATTATTTTTGTCTTTATAACTAGTTGTTTCCCATGGTTTGATCTGTATAGTGTTTCTGTTTTCCATTTCCATATAATTTTTACTACAGGGACGCTCAGTGTATGCGCTGGTTCTAGCGGTGCGGGTTTTAGTGGACTGTATTTGCGGGGGATTATAAAACAATTGAAAAATTAGGAATTAGGGTCTAGGACTCACCTTCTGCTGTTTCAAAGGGGCGTTTGTTTTTTCTGCGTTACTTACTTCTTCAGGGCTGGCCAGCTCCTGTTTCCTGTTCCTTCACTAACTATTTAATCTCAAATCTTGAGGCAAGATGCGGGAGATTGTTTAAAAGCGGTGTATAAAAAAGGCGGTTTTAATTACGTAAAAATACGTTGCGGTTGTATGACTCGACGAAATTCAAATTGCAAGTGAAGAGATTTGCAGCTGTCAAATCTTTTGTTCTTCTGAGAGCGGTAAATATATCCATCTCGCTCGCTTCTGTAGGCTTGAGGTGAGTTGGAGTGAGATGAGGGATATGAGGACCAGGTGGGAGGATTATAAGGACGATTACACACGTTACGTGTAAAGGCTGAGAACACATTGGCGCAAACACTCAGATTGCTTAGATTTTATTTAGTGGTAGGCGGCCAGGCAGGACAGATGATACATCCTGTATCATCTGTCCTGCCTGGCCGCCTATTACGTGGGACCAACGAAATTACTGGCAAAGTGTACATGTGTTATTTACCTCTGTCTGCCTAAACCTTTGGGGATATAGGCGTTATGTGTGTCTGTCTGTCTTCACTACTGAGATAACTACTCCTATAAAAGAATTTCTTCCGATTAGAATTCAGGAAGAAATAGCAGTAAACTAACATAAATACATAACTTACCAGAATTATGCGGTTAAATGCATAAAATTTGGTTATAAATACAAACGAATGAAGTTGCACAGAATCAAAGTGTATGTCAAAGGCATTTTGTATTAAATTCATGATAGAATGTTCATTATAACGTACGAAATGTTTACTCAATGTCAGATATATAGGTATCAGGCTATTTGAACAGAGTAATCATCAATTTGTGCTAATTTTAACCTGCCTTGAGTGTAATGACGTCACGATGTATTTGAACAACGTTTTGGACTAGATAGCGTTTGCTTTACCATGAAGCACATTGAGCAATTTCGTTTTATAAAATGACTTGCGTACGCGTTTTATGGTTCCCAATTCCCGCGGCAACACATTCCCGGAATAAAAAATGATCCGATTATATCAGCTAGAGATTAGCGGGAATAAACGGACAGACAGACAGAGAATATTGTCAAAAATGCCATTTTTACAAGCCTCTTGCAATGTTTGTATGTAATATGTTTGTTTGGATTGAATTTTGCTACTCAATTTTGAAGCAGATTTCCTTAACCGATTGAGCTGAAATTTTGTAAACACATTCGGTTTGGATGACAATACATGGTTAACGTGACGTCATTCTAAATCCAACATGGCGGCTCATACAAGATGGCGGACTAATTATATTTAATGCATTTCATATGGGTATTAAATGAAAGGGCTGGCAAGGAGACAACTCGAAAAAAGTAAAAATAAAATATATGTTTTTTAGTTTATTTTTTATGTAAGTATCGTTTACATATTTTCATATGCGTTTAGTCAAAAGCTGCTGATTTAAAGTAACAGACAGACACTTCAGTTTTATTTATCTGTATAGACTGCCTATTCAAATTATTATATCAACGTATATTTATTTGCCCGAACCACTTTTTACCACTTTTTTGGGATTTTTTCTTCATTTTCCAGAGCGCCTTACATTATTATAGGTATTGTAAATTCTATTCTGCTAATAACCAACATATTTAGACCAAAAGTAACCGTCACTTGCAGTGCATGTGCTGACAGACGCAAATATTTTTGGTATTAGGTATTTATTTTACAAGTATTTGACCTGACTCCGGGAGACCAAAACCGGGACCAATAAGATAGCAGATGAACAGGTTAAACGTTCAAATGACTACGCTACAGAGGCTTACTTATTTCTTAAATAGATAAATTCTGTTAGAACGTATGCCTCTGCCAACGTTCTAGGGACGTGAAGTCAAAAAGAAAATGTTATTTCTTTATTTTCTCATTCATGATTTCTCAAAGGCATTAGAGACGGCACAAGCAAAAGTGAAATACTTATGAATTCAACATCTAATGGAAATAATGGGAATACTTTAACAAAATACCTTGTGACTGCTAAATTGTTTTAAAGATATATTTTTCTGGGATCGCAGATGTTGTGCGCAGATTTTTTTGCGAAATTCGGGCTAATTTCATTTAAAATGTACAACAGTTTGTTTTGGCTTAATGTGAAGTTAATTTTTGAATGTTTAATTTTCAATATGCAAATATTTTGTAAATAAACCATGTAGATTCGTATCACTTGGTAATAATACTGCAAAAAATATGAGCATGTAACATAGGTTTTGGTTGTTGGAATTTAGGTTTGCATTACATAACATAGAATTTTCTATTATGTATGGTTTAAATGGTGCTCTGTAAATGGGACCTATGTCCCATTTACAGAGCAAGCTACAGGACAGTAGTATTATAGTAGTACTGGAAAAAAGTGAGTGCGTAATACACATCTGCTTATACCTTTGGGAATATGGAGCGTAATTATAAATAGATCCTTTGACGTAATTATAAGTAGGAATAATACCTACTGGGCTTACTGATCAGGAATATTGTCAGACTTTTAAACCGATGCTTATTTCAGTAAGTTTAAATAACCATCTTATTAGGAAGATTTCAGGTATAATAGTGTATTTTCTATTCAATTCAATTATGATAAGCAAGTTTTATTTTAGAGATTTTAAACGTTATTACTTGAACGGTTGGTATAATCCAATTGAAACGTCGGAAAGGAATAATAATATATACTTATCTATGACTTTATTACGATTCAATTTTAGAATTTTATGAGATGATTTGTCGACATGTGCTGACTAGGATTGGTCACTTTAGGGATTTTCTATCAGGTTCCTAATTCCCACATGACAAAATAGTAGCCTTTAGCACTCTGAGATAATACCTATAAATGTATTAGTGAAAAAAAAAATGAATACAACGTGTACAAGTAAAAATAGTAGGTATTTATACTAGGATAGTGATTTTGTTAAATAAGATCACAATACGAGTATGTAAAAGGTTTAATAAAACCTTTTTTTTTTTAATTTTTATGAGATAGACATTTATAGGTTGATATGCCAAGTACGAATTATAAAATTTTAGTAAAAAAGAGTGTAATGACATGTTTACGCCTTAGGGGGAAAATACGTGACTTTCTGTGAGCATAAACAAATCAGAAACCCTGCGTAAAGTTTGTTCTTAATCCTGACGTGCTTTACAACTTGAGCTCTTTCTCGCGATAAAAATAAAGTAAGTATATGTCTCTACGCACTCACATGAGACCCGGAAAACTTCACACGCTTAAGAAACAGCTCTTAACTTCACAACTGTTCTAACATCTAAGGGATTGACAAAGACATTTGGTCCCTAAAGTAAGGGCTATTGAGTGAATATAAATTCATAATGAAGTTGGGTGCGATTCCTTGAAACTTTGTCCTAAGTAGCTGTTTAGATGAACTCACTTTAGGTTTATATACTACTTGTACCAAAGTGGTGACTCAGAAGATACTTTACAATTAAGAGGTTTGTTGTAATACATACATATATACAATATAGTCACGCCTCTCTCCCATGGGGGTAGGCAGAGACTATGGAATTCCACTTTTATAACTATCTTCATGCACGCTCTCCGGTTCTGGGTACTCTTGACCTGGCCTTTGGTCAAAACATCTCCGATTTGGTCGAAGTACGTTCGCCTAGGTCGATCTGTTTCGTCAATCTTCTTTCATCCATCCTTTCTACGTGCCCTTTTTCTATCTTACTCACTACATCTTCTGATACACCTCAACGTTCTCGTATCACGCTGTTCCTCATTTTCTCAACCAATGTCACCCCAGTCATACTTCTCAAACTTCTCATTTCCACTGCATTTATTTTACTTTCATGCGGCCTCTGCCAAAACCAACATTCACTTCCGTACATAAGTGTAGGGACCAGCACTCCTCTATGAACAGCCAGCCTAGCCCTCCGAGAAATATTCTGACTGTTTATAAAGTTATGCAGAGCCTCATTCACTTGATTTCCTGCCATACCTCTTCTTTCCATGTCGTCATCACATCTTCCATCCCTTGTAAACTTTGACCCTAAATACACAAACTCTTTCACTTGCTCCACTTTTCTTCAATACTAATCGCACAGTTCGACATACTTTCGTCTCGTTCAAATACCATTACTTTCGTCTTACTTGCGTTCACTTTCATTTCCTTCCTTTTCAAAGACTCATTCATAATATCAACCATCACCTGCATCTCCTCCGTTGACGACGCAAGTAGTATCTGGTCATCAGCATATAAGAGGCACTTGATGGTCAATTCATCCATTCCTAAACCACACACTGGCTTTTAGATCTTTCAGACAGTTATCCATGTATAGATTAAACAGCGTTGGTGACGCTACACAGGCCTGCCTGACGCCTCGTTCGATACCGCAGTCCGTGTAAGTCCTGATTATGCGGACACAAGCACTGGAACCCTTATAAAGTGATTACAGTGCTCGTATCAGATTGCTGCTCACTCCATACATGGATAGCGCTGACCACAATTCACTCCTCACCACTCTATCATAGGCCTTCTCTAAGTCTACAAAAGCACAGTAGTTTTTTGTCTTTTTGCCAGAAACTTTTCGGCAATGGTGCGTAAAGAGAAGACCTGATCCATGCATCCTGTTCCTTTTCTAAATCCAGTTTGCACATCCCACATTTTGTCGTCCGTGTCATTCGTCAATCTGGTAATCAGAACCCTTGCATATAACTTGCCGACGATGCTGAGCAGACTTATCCCGCGGTAGTTTTTGCAGTCTTGTGTCTTTGTTGTAATACGAGTACCTAAAAATATTGCTAAATAACTTAACCCTTTATATTTTCCTTATGTAAACTTATTGAAGTTGGAATCATGTTATGAATGCGATGCTAATTTACGTAAGTATAAACCACCTTATTTTAAGAATAAAATAACAGAAAATATTATTCATATCGAGCAGTTACGTTTTATTAAAGCACATCGTGAATAAAAATTATTGGTACATTCATCTCGACCATCTGGTGTTCGAATACAAAACGTTTTTTACATTTAATTACTTTACTTTGTGATAAATATGCTTACATTATATCATTACTAATTTCTTTACAAAATTGTCCATGAGCCGAAATGAAAATTTTGGAACTCATTTATGATTTTGAGTCCTGCTTATTATTATAATGTGAACGTTTGTGAAGTTGTCACTCAATTACGAGTAAACCATACAATGAACCGATTTGTATGAAAATTGGTATACAAATAGGGTTCACTATCCATTTGCATAAAAAAAATAACCATTTTTTTTGTTTTTTTTTTTTATATTTAGGTCGACAAATTGACGCCACCCGCCTGATGGTAAGCTGAGGCGACGTCTGGCAATTGAGGGCGACTCTCACAGTACACAGGAATACTATAGAGAGTGGCCCTCAACTTGACGACCCAGTAATGTGCCTCTTCACGCTTCGCTTAAAGAGCCCAGGGTTATATGTTGGAGGAAACACGTGCGCAGGCAGGGCGTTCCAAGCCACCATCGTTCGGCAGAGAAACGATCGTTTAAAACGCTCGGTTCTCGCGAAGACGGTTTCCACGGTATGAGGGTGACATCTCTGGCCGGCACGCGTTGTTCGGGATCGGAAGGGAGAGGGTGGGATCAGGTCGAAGAGCTCTTCAGAACACTCACCGTGGTAAATACGGTAGAACGCGGCCAAGGAAGCAATTGTTCGGCGCTGGGCTAGCGGCTCAAGGCTTCCCGTTACCTCCGGACAGTCTATAATGCGAACAGCGCGTCGCTGCATAGCGTCGAGTGCGTCCAGCAAATACTTCGCGGAGCCGTCCCAGAGGTGAGAGCAGTATTCAACGCAGGGTCTAATCTGCGTTTTGTACAGCAGACACCTCCGGTGCGGAGTAAAGAATCGCTTTACCTTGTTCAGTATTCCTAGTTTCCGCGAAGCTAGCCCAATACATCTCTCAATGTATTTTGTGTTATTGAGCTCTCGACGAACGTCTATGCCAAGGATGTCTAGATTGTCCTTCATTGGTAATATTGCATTCTGAAGAGTGGGTAGGGGAAGGAAAGGGGATTTTTCGCTGTAAATGCACACGCCTGTGTTTTGTGGGCATTGAACTCGACCAAGTTCTCGGCACCCCATTGGGAGATACTGTCGAGGTTTCGGTCGAGATCACCCACGAGATGTCGTCTCTCCTCCTCTATCACAGATCGCCCCGCCGTTGGACGAACCGAGTAACTCCCGTGCAATGTACTGTCATCTCATCATCATAGCAATGCATGTTCCCGAGGGAAAGCATATCATTGATATGCAGAAGAAAGAGAGTTGGTGACAGTACGGACCCCTGCGGTACCCCGGCATTCACTTGCAAGAAGCGAGAAGCCTGGCCATCGCAGAGGACCCGCACTCGGCGCTCGTTTAAAAAACTGGCAATCCAGCTGCACAGTTGAGGAGGTAGACCATATGCCGGAAGCTTGGAAAGGAGCGAAGCATGCCAGACCCTATCGAAAGCTTTGGCGATGTCCAGGCTAATAGCCAAGGACTCGCCGAACTTTTCCATAGCCTCACCCCATACATGCGTGACGAATGCCAGGAGGTCACCCGTTGATCGTTTTGGCCTGAAGCCATATTGCCGATCATTGATTAGCGAGTGATCCTCGCATAAAATATTTTGGCATATGGTAATTTAGACTAATGATATTTATATATATTTGTATATATATTTATTGGAAAAAAGCCGAACTGAGTTTCTTGAGGGCTCTTCTCAGTCTCGTTGCATTTTGGAACCCTCGGTAGAGTCACACCAACTTTTGACGAATCTAAATAATTTTCTAAAAATTTCAAAGATAATAAACGTTATTTTATTTTATTTTATGCATATTTTTTTTATCCATAACAAATTTAGCATATTTGTCTTATTCATAAATAAAATTAGCATAATCATATTTAAGCATAACATTTATAAGCATAACTTTATAAAGGCATAAACGTATCAAACTATAAAGAATATAGTCATAATCATCTTACGCAGAATAAGTAACTATGTAAAATAATTAAAGGCGGCCCCCGCCGCACCTAAACCTACTTTGACACTATATAGCAGAGGAAATACTGGTTATTCATTCATTTCATTAATTTATACCTATTCAATTTTAGTAATATATACTATTAGGCGACTGTACACTATGCCTAAAAACATTGTGCAAATTATAACTATGCATAAATATATTAGACCTAAATATAATTATTCCAAAGTACATATGCTGCTAAAAATCAATTATGACCAAGTATAATTATGCCAAAAAAAGTATGCCAAATTCATTGTGCCAAAACATTTTAGGATTACATATATTATGTTAACGAAAGGTATACCTACAAATAGACCCAATCTTGGATTAACACAAACTGGACTATTGATGTGTCCCTGTCGAAATTAATAACTAAACGGTGTCTGTACAAAGTTTTCCAGGTTACATAGCCTTTCCATAACAATGTCAATATTCTCTCGAGCACTTTCCATGAGAATGTCTACATTCGTTCGAGCACAGAGTTCTACCTCATGACTTAATAATGAGGCAGAACTCATCAAAATATGATTTTTAAATAAATAGATGGATTACAGTTTAAATTTAAAGTTTTTTTTTAATTACTAACCAGTACCAGTAAAGTTACTGGCCAAATGTGGGTGCATATTGTGTTTCTTTTTCTAAATACTTCGAGTTTATATGAAATATTAAAGTTACTCTAATAAATATCGAGATTTAAGTTAAGAGGATTGGCTGTAATTTAAAAATTCCGCTACAAAATTTTCACGAAACACCTGAGGCGTAATATTTCAGACTCGGTCCACATTAATTGCTGTACGATTTAAAAATCAACGCGTATCTGTCCGGTGAGTGCAAAGGAATGAATGTAATGTACGAAACGATCTGAACGTGAAGTTTAAAAATTACGAGTGTAATTTGGGATTTGAACGAAATGTATTTGGGGTGGTAGGATCAAAAATATCTCGCCATTTTTTATTCAAATCAAGGATATTTATATTCCGCTGATGAATGCAACTTCGTTTAGGTTCATAATGTCCAAATCTGAAAATGTCCAGAGGTTGCAAACGTCCATATCCCAGAATGTCCATATCCCAGAATGTCCATTTTATAAGCCAGACCTAATTTTTTTTCCTATTTCGATGTCAACAAACCTATCTTTAGCTTAGTTTAATCTATCGGTGAAAACGTTACCTACGACCAAGAAAACTGTTCAGTTACTTCATAGGCTAGCGAGTAAATACCGACAGACAGACATACACAGGATTTCTACTGTTTTTTATTGTATTGTAGAAAACAGCAAACCTAAAACATATTCTATTAAACATAAATTGAAACTATAAACTAGCATAATTTATACGATAGTGATATCAATAATGATGAATTAATCAGGCTGTTTACAGTATGTACCTATTTATTAATGTACTTTGATGTCCTGTGGTTGAAAATGCATTATAATTATGCAAATTATTCGTCAGTTCTAGTTACTCATAGAGTAATTTCAATCCAATGGTTCAGCTATTGGATGCGTGCTAATGCTTTGGAAAACTGTGACGTCAAAGCGGTCATAATACAGCGGCGAATGACTCATTAGAATTTGTTTCATGTAAACAACAGCGTCAATTAACGTTGTCTAGGAAACCGAGTCAATTTGTTTATATAGACAACGTTTTAGTGACAGCAAATAACCGCTGTCTTACGACCGCTTTAAGACGCAACGCTTTTCGATTAAACCAAAAGCTCACAGGACACTGTATATGCCAGTTACTGGCAGTGGTCGCAAGTTCAATTGTTATTTAACTAACTTCAAAAAAGAAGGTTTTCAATTAAATTTTTTAAATTTTTTGACTATTTTTCCATCCCATTTCAATTTGCTTCAACTCTGACAATTTTTTGGTCCCATTCCGGTAATTTGAAGTCAGTTTTTATGTAAATGTTGGCCGTGTTTTCACTTTTTAGGGTTTCGTACTTAAAGGTTCCCTCTGTCCATTCGTCGGTCTGTCCATCCCCCGTCTGTCACCAGGCTGCATCTCATGTGCCGTGATAGTTAGACAGTTGTAATTTTAACAGATAATGTATTTCTGTTGCCGCTATTATAACAAATTTTAAAAACAGAATAAAATATATTTTTAAGGGACTCCCATACCAGGGAACCCTTAAAGATAGTTTCACTTAAAATGTAATAAATTTACAAAATTACTGTGATGTAAGGACAGTTGAAATTTTGAAAAGTAAGCCGACGCCGACGTGATGCGGTCTCGGTATGTTAGGCATGTATGAACAAGACCCACATTGTTGGTTGACTCCACACCGCTTCCTCACCCAAGGCGTGACGTGCGGTTCGAGCATCATAATGGAAACCCTGCATTTATAATGTTCAAAACTGTAACCTCCTCATCTCGTGTTATTTACGTGAGTATAATATTACTGCGAGCTTTGAAAGGGATTGGTGGATATAAAACTTAGTAGAATAGTTATTTTGTTTGTTTGAATTGATAGAGATTTCTCGTTAGCTAGGGATCGTTTAAAAACTGGCCAAGTGCGAGTCGGACTCGCGGACAAAAGGTTCCGTACCAAAACGGCAAAAAAATCACGTTTGTTGTATGGAAACCCCCTTAAATATTTATTATATTCTATTTTTTTAGTATTTGTTGTTATAGAGGCAACATAAATATATCATCTATAAAAAATCTACTTTCGAACTATCACGGTTCATGAGACAGACGGACGGACAGCGAAGTCTCAGTAATAGGCTTCCCGTTTTACACTTAGGGTACGGTACCCTAAAAAGCGCATCACTGGTAGAAAACTATAGTTCTTCATAGGTATAACCAGAGGGGTAGGCAGTAATGCGAAACACTTGCCTAGTAATTAGCTTACTATATTACGACAGCCTTATCCAGACAGGAAATTCCCTGTGTATTTGCCATAGGCGTTCAGCAATGGACGTAGGAGCGGCCGCGGCCTTGTACGACAGTGATCTTCGTAAAACGTATATAAAGGGACGTTTTCGTGTTTATCGACGTTTTGTATGGAACTAGTTTGTCTCGTAGACATTATCATGTAGCAAGTGCTACGACGTAGCAATCTAGCGTCCGTAGTCTTGTGACAATGACGATGGACTTCTACGATTATACTTGTAAGTTTCGACCAACGACCAACTTGATGGTCCAACGACCAACTTGAACTTACTCACTTTCAGTCAAGCTGGAGAGACATTTGCAATCGTTTCATTAGGTTTATAGGTCGTTTAAAGAGAATTGTACAATAGAAGGTAAAATTATCTTTTATATCTCCACAGTACGGCAAGTTACTCTGCAGATAAGAGTTTATCGCTTTATCAAACTTGCTTCACTAAATCACAATTACATGGAATCTGAAAATTTTCAACCAAACTACGTTACATTATTTGGCTAATGGTTTAACGTTCATTTCACAGACTTAGATTTAGTGGAAAAGTCAATTTGTTGTTATTTATTTTGTGATTACAGTGGCAAAACCAACTTTTTGTGATTGAAACTAATATAACGGACAGACATACATCACGCCTATATTTTCGAAGAAGTAGACAGAGGTGTATTACACACCCACATCTTGCAGTAATTTTGTTAACATAAATAATACATTTAAACAACAATAGGAAAAAAATAGGTATAATGTAGTTACGCCTCTGAAGTTTCTCCAAATTAAATAGGTATACGAGTATGAGGTTGATTTCAAATGATAGGATAGTAATTGCACGGTTGAGCTAGCTTAAATTAAGTCCTTGAAGATAGCAAACTATTATTAAACTACATAATGAAATAGGTATCTTCTCTTCTCTATAATTATTGAAATTCTTAACCTTTTTTTTATTTTATTTACGTTATTTATTTTATTTTTATATTGTTTTTTTTCTTATAATATAGGAACTAGCAAGCTTCTTTTCTGTACTATTATAGTTTCCAAATTGCAGAGACTGCAAGTACGTAGGTAACCTCAGACTTGATTATTTAAATATAAGTTCGGATAACAGATTGATTATTTATTTTATATTGTTTAAAGTGTCCGGTGAGACCTACAAAACTACGGATGAAATAGTATCTGATAGCACCTATCGCCTCCTGTATGACGAAAGCCCGGTTGGAATTGAATTTGAATCTCATAACTATGGTCAGCATCAATTGACTCACCCCTGTGTCTTGAATTCTGGCGGAACCCGGTACCGGTGCTTGGATGCTGTTATTACACACACACGTTCACTTTAAATAGTTATTGAATTTTTGTATTAGTTTATTTTGAAGAGAAAAAGTTTGAACGTCCCGTGATGGCGGACGGAATACGAAGACAGTGGCGTCACAAAGTGCAGCGGACGCCGGGTGATTTAGTCAGCTGACCATAGATAATAGAGAACGCTCCTATCCCACGCCTACATCACTAAGAGGTACGCAGTGTTGCATTACATACGTGGGTATGTAGGTACAAAATTATTGGTAAAGCGTGGATTTGCCAGTAGTATTGTTAGGTGCATAAAACAGGGGGGAAGCTTACATTGTTGTTACCAGACACTACAAATCCATATACACTCTGTAATTCAAACCTAAATTTCAACAGCCAGGACAGACGACCACTAATTGGAAATCTCTGTAGTCCGAGCTATCTTTTCCATAAATATATGAGTACTATCAAGAATAATTATATATATTATCAACAGTAATAATTGGTATTTCATTTCTCCCTATATCTGTGTTCTGTTTTTCATACCTGTCCGTGCATTACTAATTAATGCAATCGCATTCCCCAAAACATAATGCCACTCATTCAGCGGGTTGCATGCAATTCTTCGGTCGTAATTCGTTCAGTAGTTCATTCATTCGTTCGTTATACCATTATCAAATTTGTGGTGTTAACATAGAATGATTGGTGGGTTGAGTGGCAAAGATATTTGCATTTTGTGGAATTTGCTTTGTTTCATAATATCTTTCTTGTTACTTGGATTTGAGTAACAATTTTTATTGATGTTTGAGTTTGTTACAATGCAAGGAAAACGTACGAACTGCAGGAGTTTGTAGGTACGTAACATCGGTTCTGACTGTAGGAATTTAGGTTGGGGATTAGAGATTCATAACAGATTTTTTACTACAGGTATATGGAGCCTATTATAGTAACAGCAATAGAGGGGCTCGTGGTCTAGTGGTAACCAACAATGTTTACACATTGTAAAGGTTAAGCAACATCTAGTCAGGCCAGTCTTAGGATGGGTGACCATTTCTTAAGACACTGAGACCCCTCCGTGCCTCGGAGAGCACGTTAAGCCGTCGGTCCCGGTTGTCATACGAACATCTATGGCAGTCGTTAGGGGTAGTTGGTGCCCTTAATCAAAATCCGACCAGTATAACTAGATAACTTCGATATCGTCGGAAGTCACGGAAAATATCGAAATTCAGCCACATCGCAGTTAGACCAGAAAGCCGACCCCAACTGAGTTGGGAAAAGGCTCGGTGAATGATGATATAGTAACAGCAATAGGTTTACCTCCTCTCTTCTCCATCATTTCAGCCCATTGACGCACACTCCTGGGTATAGGCCTCCCCAAATAAATAAAAAATCAATCTTCATTTCGTTTACATGCCCATATAAAACTTACACATATTTTTTTCTGTAACATGAATAATAAAATTAAAATTTTAAATAAAAACAAACGAAACAAATTAACAGCAAGTGATTAAATTGTCAATATTATCATGGAATGTCCGTATAGAATCAATTAATTGTCAAATTGTCAATAAAAAAAATATTAATAATAATCATCAACACCATGGGATTCTGGCTGGACAAAAGGTGGGGAATTCAGTATACATATACCATACTAGCTGGATTGTTTAGCATATGGTTTTATGTTTTACTTCTCTAACCTTCCGTTAGACGCTTCAAACAACATCTACTGGATGATATAGGGCGGTGGTTTGTATTCTTTAACGTAAATCCCAGTAATGCAAATAATCCCAAATTTAACTATTTCCTTACCCAATACATACACAAGTAACATCAAATTTATAGCACCACATTTGTCATTGATACAATACTCATTCTTATTCTATCCGAGCAGAAACACGGGCACAATACAATTAAAATGATTCAGGGAATGGACGCCATTATTTATTGCAATAAGAGTTATAACAGTCAAAATACTCGTTGTAATGAATCCGATTCAGTGAACAACGCGACGCAATCGAAACTTAATTTCGAGTCAGTTTCCGTCACTAGTAGATAAATGTTTATTACAGACTTTTAATTTACATGATTTGTGTACCAAAGTGTATCTGTAACTAATCATTTTTTCCATGCCTTCAATTGTTTACAGACAGAAAATTTGCAAATATTGTTATACTTAGTTTTACTGCATAGTTTCATACGTTATAATCACGCCAACGTCTCCGTTGGGACGATAGAGGTGAATAACACACATACCATTTTGCCAGTAGGTACCTAGGTAAGTTGGTCCCACGAAATAGGGGGCAAACTTATACTGCTCCTAAGATAACCTATATAACTACCTAAATAATTGTAATTTGAACCAATATTCCAACAGTCAGGTCGAATGTTACATCGGTCTTACAAATCTCTGCAGTCTGGGCATGATAAAATATTCCACAACTCTACCCAAACTGTAGTTAAGATACAAAACAAACTCAGCCAAAACACACAAACTCTTCTTTGAAACCAGTACACGAAACACTGTCACTTCCATAAATTATGCAAATATTACAAAAAAGAGTTTACGCCACCCAAACACGGAACACACTGTGCTCACACTCATCTCTTAAACCTAAGAGATAAAAGTGCAATTTGACACGCAGTCTGTAGTTGGAAAACGTGGTGCCAAAACACCCGAATGAAGCTATTAAGGCTGCAACAGCTATATAAATCATCATAATGTAAAGCCGCATTTACACATTGTGCTAGTAGAGAGCTTTTGTGTAAATGTAACGTAACTCGCTACTTGAATTTCAACACGCTCGTTATTTTTTATGAAAGGTAAAAGTAACACTGAGTGCCTATAATAATAGACGTGTTGTGGGATGTAATGTTTATCACTGTAGAACGATAACTTGCCATCTGAACTTGCCTAAATGAGCGAGTTGGGAAAACTAATCTAATTTTCAACTTTTGTGTCATTTTTTTGTTGTAAATTGTCTTCAACTGACTATTTGCATGATTTGATGTGCGAATAACTAAGTATTCAGGAAAAGCAAAAAATAAATTTCGATTTTCTGCTTCTTTTTGGTAACACAGCCTATGTTGCTTGACTCACGTCTTAATAATTTACGAATTAGTGAATGTATTTATTAAATAAATCTAACTACTTTGCAATATTCCGCCACATGCAAATTACCCAACTCTCGTATTTATTCATGCACAAGTCCGCCCTCCAAACCCACTTAGAGATGTCGATGGCTCGGCGCATGGCGACTTCTGCCGTGCGCCGAGCCATCGACATCTCCTGATGATGCCCCTGGTTGGGGGGGAAACACGTGTCGAGGTTTTTATTATTTTTTGAAAGAATAGAGAAATAATTTTGATAAATTATTTCTCTATTCTTTCGGCCTAAGTGGGTTTGGAGGGCGGACTTGTGCATGAATAAATACGAGAGTTGGGTAATTTGCATGTGGCGGAATATTGCAATGTAGTTAGATTTATTTAATTTAACTATGGACTTCCGAAAAGTAACGCCTGATAGTATTAATGTATTTATATTAAAATATGCTACCTGAACGTTGCGGCCAAAGCTTGACAGCGTCCAAGCATTACTCTTTCAACGGCGTACCTGAGACGCCCGGCAAAAGACGTTGGTGCGGCTTCTAGAAAAAGGCTACAGCCTCTGATAATGGCGCTATTTTTGTAGCGCTGAGCTTCAATCGTAGATTACAACTTAAACACTAGATCTCTTTAATTCCTTATAAATTAAATAAAATAAAATTTATTCCTGCCAAAGGAATTCTCTAGCGTGTCAATGTCCGGATGTAGTGCTGGAACACCATTAACTGATTGATGATTGAGTGAGATTTAATTAACGTTTCTCTTTTTTGCAGGTAAGTGCTTTCGTCTGTACATTTGGGATTTCGTAAGTGCCTTTCAAATAATTAATCATGACGATATTGCTATGTTGTTCTAAGAAATGGATTTCTTTTTGTTGAAATACTGCAGGATGTAATGTATAATGTAACTGGGAACCATGCATAAATAAACTTTACTTTATAACTGCTTCGTTGGCGTGGACGGTAGTACATCGGCTTTCGACTTCGGAGTCTTAGGTTCGATTTCCGGGTCGAATCAAATACTTGTGTGATCCACAAATTATTGTTTCGGTGTTTTCTATGTATATTATGTATATTATTAGCTGTATAAATCTCATAGCTTAGTTTGGGCTGATGACGTTGTGTGAGAATGTCCAAAAATATTTATTTATTTACAACGAAGATCAGGACACTGTGCATTGACGTCCTAACATTAATTATTTAACTATGTGTATATAAATATTGATGTATTAACCAATATGAAATGAATCCTCTAACGAAATTAGTTTAACAAACTAAAACTATTGAATATCGCTATCATTCGTATTAAATGACCGAAAAGTTATTGTTTTGTGAACCACACCATTAGTAAACAAAATGTATTTGAATAACGGTATCAGTGGATGTTAGGTTATAATATAATTTCCATAAATTATATTCTGTTCTAGTTTGAACCTCTACGGTTATTAGGTTTGTAGATAAAATCAGATACCATGATAGATGAAAAGGTAGTATATAATCACAGATAAAAATTCTAGTCTAAGGGGCTTTTTTTTTAATTACCAATATCTTCATAAAATAAACAAAAAAGTAACTACAGGGCCTACGTCATCATCACCTCCACGGAGTACCAGCTGGCAAACAAGGCCTTTGCAAATATACTCCTAGGAAACGGCAATAGGCTCCCCAATTATTACTTGTGGGTTAATTTATTGGCGAAATGAGGACGTAAAATGTTTAACCCATTGGGGATTAAGACGTTATTTGGGTTGTGTCTATCTGTCTGTATTCGATACAGATGCCCTATTCGATAAAAAAATAAACCGGCCAACTGCGTGTCGGGCCACGCATAGAATAGGGTTCCATAGTTTTTTTTTTTATATTTAGGTCGACAAATTGACGCCACCCGCCTGATGGTAAGCTGTGGCGACGTCTGGCGATTCCGGGCGACTCTCATAGTACACAGGAATACTATAGAGAGTGGCCCTCAACTTGACGACCCAGTAATGTACCTCTTCACGCTTCGCTTAAAGAACCCAAGGTTATATGTTGGAGGAAACACGTGCGCAGGCAGGGTGTTCCAAGCCATCATCGTTCGGCAGAGAAACGAACGTTTAAAACGTTCGGTTCTCGCGAAGACGGTTTTCACGGTATGAGAGTGACATCTCTGCCCGGCACGCGTTGTTCGGGATCGTAAGGGAGGGAAGTACCTATAATAGCCTCTATAACTCCGGAACTAAGTTGTCCAAACAGTTATAGTTTTCATTGAAAGTTCATTACATGGAATGCCATCATGATTGCTTTCTGATTTTTTGTGTTAGCCGTTTAGATTTTAGATGGGGGGGGGGACTCTGTTTTAGTGTTTTTAATTCTGCTAGATCGCGGCCGCTCTCAAGTCTTATGTCTATGAGGGTTCCGAAACTTGAACTAAGGAACCCTAAAAAGGGCATCAGACTGCATAAGGCGTAAGAAAGGGTCAACAGGAGATCCCTATCGACGTTATTTACGTAAATTTCCATCTGGGGTAACAGTATCTCGTGGTACCGCAGAAAACATGGTACACTACTACACGATTGAGGCAATCAAAAAACATAATCTAATTCGTTCCCTGCACTAATATGTTGGTATATGTCACGTAAAAACTGGGTGCGCGTTGAAACATTGGCAGCGACCAGTTCCCCCATAAATAGATTATACAGTTGTCAGCGCACTTGTGAGCCGAAGCGAATCTATTAAGCGCGTTATTTCCGTTCGCACAGACCAATCATGGAGTTGCTAAAATACGAGAGACTTTGGATATGGTATTTTGCTGTAATAGGTTAACCATCTAATATGCAATCAATGCACGCACTTTGAACATTTGATAAAAAAAGAACATTTTCAATTCTATAATGTCAAAATCAAAATCGGCAAAATCTCTATAGGATTAAAATTTTGTTGAACTTAAAAGTGGCTAGCTCCCCCTGCGTGTTATACTTTTCTCATTATGTATTCTTCCCTATCAGGGGAACGCATTATCGGGCTAAAAAGTAGTATGTGTATGAGCTATATTTTTTGTAAAGTTTCATTAAAATCTCTTTAGAAATTTTAATGACCAATAGCAAACATCCATCCATACAAACTTTCGCGTTTATAATAATAGTAGAAAGTAGAATGTGATTATTTTTTATGTGTAATCTACGAAACCGCGAAATTAATTAAATTCAATTATTAAAAAAACATTTTGAAAAAAAATTAACAATAATGTGCCGCATCCAGTATAAAACACATCAATGCAAAATTCGCCTACAATTCGAACGTAAAGCTTCGAAAGCAATCGATTTCCGGCCTATTCGACTTTAAACGGGGAATCAAACCCGATATCCGAGCGGATTTAGTTGCGGACTTCATAGACAGTAATGAATAGAGTCGAGTAGCCCTATGCGATTCAGTTAACTTTATCCGTTATCTGCGATAGGATTTTGATAACGCCTTTGATATCGTAATGGTAAGTTAGATGTTAAAAACTTTTTAAATATATATTATAATAAATATAATGCTATTATAATATATATTTTTCGCAGAGTTTGCCTTTGATATCATTTCGATCAGTCCTTTTATAATACCTATTTCAATCAGTCAGGTAGACAGCTTTGGGACGGTATTACACGACAAAATGAGTTTGAGTTTACATATTCCCGAGAGCGTAGACAGAGGTACTTTACACTACAACATTTTTGTTGCTTTTCCGGGTCTCTAAATATTATAATGTGAGAAGAGGTTAACCAGTGCCACAGAATATTAAATAGTACTTACGTACCCTATGCTTTGTTGCACCCGTTTAAATATTGGCCTCGATTGTTCTAGGGTCATCAATTGAAGCTAAATGCTCGATATAATTAAAGACTTTCAAATATTGTTTATAGCGTACTCGAACCTTTCAAACTACTATACAAATAATAGGTATCTATAATATTTTATCCGAATAACAGGTTCCCGTAAGAATTGGATTGGTACGGTAAAAAAACCACTAAATCCGCTATCAGCACCAACCAAATTCAAATTGCAATTGCTGTCCACATACTGCCCTATCTGAGATCCGGTAATACTCCCGCTTGGAAGCAGCCGATA
Source organism: Nudaria mundana (assembly GCA_963556515.1). Classification (NCBI taxonomy): domain Eukaryota; kingdom Metazoa; phylum Arthropoda; class Insecta; order Lepidoptera; family Erebidae; genus Nudaria; species Nudaria mundana. Next base: position 22,111,330 of record OY748293.1, on the reverse strand, counting down.
AGAACATGAACCAATAAAACCGACCGGACTATAAAACTTTATATATTATTCTGCTGGTTTAATCGAATAAAATAAACATCACTTACTGAAAAGTTTTGTTTTTGTTTGTGGTGGTATTTGTTGGAGGTTCACATCTTAAAATATTTATTACGTGTTTCAAATGTAGGCACTGATGTTTTTGAAATATAGGGAGTTCTTTTTTTTTTATCTCACGAGACCGTGGCCTCTTCTGTGTCCATTGCTGCGGGAGTCCCTGGTACCTACACACCAGAAGGTATTTCCAGTGGCGCCCGGCGGACTTTGGCCACCTGTGAAATATAGGGAGTTCATTAACATTTTTAGACCATAACCTGTTACATAATTAACTAAATCTACAAAAAAAAAAACATTTTGAGACCACATTTTTACCAGTTCATAATCGTGAATATATGAGTTTACTTACTAGTTACTATCTATCAGAGTTGTTACAATTCATTTTCATTTTATCTTATATTATTTACTACCTACTTAACCCTTCTTTTTATTTAATTCCTCGGTCTAAGGCCACGGCCGCTCTCACGTCCGTTGCCGAGCGTTTCTGGTTCTTACGCAGAAAACTACTTAACCCTAGATAGATAACCATATTATATTAGTTAAAGATAACCATGCGTCACTTCGATTCCCATGTAGTATATTAACTTATATCGTACTAATTCCTATATATTATAATATATAATGCTTTATTATGAGTAGGGTTGCTTTGTAGTTTATTTAAGGTAACAAATAAACCGCCGGGCGCCACTGGAAATACCCTCTGCTAGTAACCAGAGACGCCCGGCAACGGACGTTAGAGCGGCCACGGAATTAAAAAAAAAAGGTAACAAATAAAACGCATTTACTGATTCTGAGACTTTTCAATATTTTTATTAATAAAAAATTTAAATTAACAAATCTATGATTTTTGTATTACAAAAACCAACTTAACTTCGGTATAATAATTAATATTACAAACTTTATAAAATGAACTTATTACGAAATCTTAAAGAAACTATTAAAAAAATGTCATATAACTCCGAGGCATTGATGACATGAGCTCGTATTGCGACCATACGTCACTTTGACTCATAGTTGGTGGATATTTACGAAAATAAAACACTTACCAATGCGATATGTATACCACCTGCAAGCTCCATGTGCCTACTGAGGTGACTAAAGCGGAAAGCGTACAGTTGCGGAAAACAAGCGAAATGTAGAAGTTATAAAAAAATAAGGAGTAGATTTGACGTAGGTTATCTATTTAAGGTTAAGCTTTTAATATTGAACACCCGGTTTCCATCTTACACCTAATTTTTCAAATTCCATCCACAGGTTAATTGAGAGAGATCGCTTTTTAGCAAATATACACCTATTATACTCTCTTAGGTCTAAATGCATACAGAGCTTTGCCTTCTAATATCGTGTGTAACTATCACAAAACAAAGATATTGACTTAACTAAAACTCGTTAACATAAATAAGGTTTCAACCCTTGCACCCACTCAACTGGGATCGAAATTAGATTGTCCTATCGATTGGCTTCTATGGCATCCAATGTACTGTGCGACTCGATTTCAGAGAGACTTATGAATTTTTACTCAAGGTCTCGAGTTTTCATATCTTAACCTATGTAACCTACGTGTCATAAAGTCTAAGCGATAAATAGATAATCTTGAACAAAACCACTTTCTACAGTAAAATAGTATTGAAACTATTTTGGTATTCAATAATATATTTATTACACCCCACATATTAGTATAGAAGCATTCGTTACCGGACACTATAATCTATATCTATACTATTATAAAGAGGAAAGATTTTTTTTTTATTTTTTTTTTTTGTACACACACAGTAAATAAAACAGTAAATGGATACAAACAAAACATGTATACAATGGCGCCACTTATCTCTAAAGAGATCTCTTCCAGTGGGCCTAAGAGAGGAGATCGTGATGCAAACAGGTCCTAATGTGTGTGCAGGTTAATAAACTTATATAAACTATAACTACATAAATACACAAATACATACATAAAAAGATATATAAACATACATAGACGTACAATAATTAAGGTAAGGAAGCGAGATAGTGTTCCTTGACTCTCTTCTTGAAGCCAGACACAGTTCTGCAGTTCCTTATATCGGTTAGAAGAGCGTTCCACAGTCTGACGGCATGAACGGAGAAAGAGTAGGAGAAGAAGTCAGATTTGTCGGAAGGACAATTGAGGCGGTAGGAGAGGTGAGGCCGGCACGATTCATCTGATGCACGCATTAGTGTGAACCGCTCGCGCAGGTAGGAAGGATATGAGGGATTGTGTAGGATATTGAAGAGGAGACATAATAACCGAGTATTTCTACGAAGGCGGATTGGGAGCCACTTGAGTTCCTTGCGAAATTTTGAGACGTGATTATACTTAAAATTAAGATTTGTATGTTTGTAATGAATAAACTCAAAAACTTCTGTGCCGATTTCAAAAATTCTTTCACCATTGGAAAGCTACATTCACCCTGAGTAACATAGGTTACTTTTTATCCCGGTAATGTGTTCCCACGGGAACTGGGAACGAGTAAACTAAATCACGTGGGTGGAGCTGCGGCGATCAGCTAGTATTTTATAAAATCAGTGTCATTCTGTGATTCAAGCCTAATTTCTAACAGCCATGACCGATGGTACATCTCGGCAGTCCGGGCTTAATAGACCGGCCAAATGTATTATCTTGAATAAAAACTAAACTCTGGAACATTAAACATTGGAAACTACTTTGATACGTAATATATAGTATATATTCTAACATAATATGGTTCTGTATCAAAGCGAACGATCTATATTAATGTAAGTTAGCAAAGTTTACGCATCATTAGCTCCAAGTGCTAAAGTTGTTGTATGAAATTCGTCGATTTTGCATTCGCCATGAATTTGTGTGCAATACACTAGGCACTGTAGATAGATACTGATACTGTGAACTTTGAAAGCTTTGCAGTCAATTTAGTAAAGTTTGGAAGTTCGATCGTTGTTCTTGGTGAAATAAATGGAATGAAATAATTATTTAATCACGTGTAATGCACGCTGTAATTTTAGTTATTTAGGAAACCAAAGTCTTTATTATCATCGGCCTCAGCACATATATACCCACTCACTTGCGTTGCGAGGCCTACCCCAAAGAGCGCCAGAACATTCTGTCCAGTGGCTGCCCGCGACCGTTAAAAGATCTTCAGTTCACCTTGTGTCAAACACAAAGTGTTGTCAAAGTCTTGATGCTTTCGTATTCGAATCTTATGAGGATATTCTGCCAGACGTATCCGTCGATGGCCATATCCTGTCAGTCTGACCTGCTAAAAAAAAGTAGTAGTTAAAGTTAACAGAGCAGAGATCTCAGGTTTGATCCCCGGATCTGTTTAAATATTTGTATTATCTATCTTCTACTACATATCCTCTCGCTGGAGACCATGCTTCAAGCTATGATCTCCAGCGGGAGTAGGTGGAACGCGGCCGTGTCCTTCTGCGAGCAAGTCATGCTCGCGAAGGAGGCGGCCGAGAGGGAGAGGGAGCGTACCCTCTCCGCCGAGTTCCGTAGTCAGTCATCCAGACTCATCCATCGACCTCCATGACCATCGACCCCAAGACCATCGACCTCCATGATCGGGACCTGAAGACAGCGGGATCGCCACCCGTCGTCCTTACAGAAGCAGGCTAGAAGGGTTGCGTGCTGCGGGGCCTTTGCCCCATAGCACGCAACCAGATTCACTCACTGACGCGGGATAAAACCCCACCCCAACGACGCGGGATTCTCATCCCGACCTAACCGCCGCAGAGACCACAGAGGTGGTCAAAGTCCGCCGGGCGCCACTGGAAATACGTTCTGCTTGTAACCAGAGACGCCCGGCAACGGACGTTAGAGCGGTCGCGCCCTAGGGCCGCGGCTATAAGAAAAAAAAACATACTTAAGTATGTAATTAAAGTATTTGTGTCAGTTACTTATAGTTGTCATGGCACAAACTTTGAGACCTGACGCCGCTGTGTTAAATTGACATAACATACTTAGATTTATTTATACTTTGTACTAGCTGTCCCGGCAAACTTCGTACCATCATTTTAAATCTTCTCTAACGTTCCAGGAATATTTCAAGAATAAAATTAGCCACATCAGTTCATCCGTTTCCAAATTTTAGCGAGTCTACCGAACGGCGATTAATTTTTATTTATAAAAATAGATAATACTGACATTGGTAACTACTGTCTGAATGCTACATATAGTTACAAGACATATTAAATAAATGTAAGTTACAGATTTATATCGCGCCGATCTTATTACATTTCAAAGTTACGCTAAAGCCTTGAGGTCTTCATTCTATTTATCTTTTCATGACTCTCAATTTTCTTAAAGATCAAAATCTTAAATTTCAGACTATAAAAATCATGTCGTTTGAAGTGGCAACCATGCATTGACTATAAGTGTAGGGATACCGTGTTAGTTTTTATGAAGTATTCTATACAGTTGCTTACCATTACTCTGAGTAATAACCGTTAAAAGAAAATGCTCGGCCACTAAATGGCCAGCATTGGCTCATTACATGTTATAGCTGCGCCTTACTTTCTGAACGCCTTTTTAAAAATGTTAGCGTAGAACATCAGATGATCTTTCTACGACACTATTTTGTTCTGAGTAAATTGCTATACAGTTTCTGTTCATAAATTTATCAGATCTATTATGAGTACTAAATGCGATTAAATTATTTGCAATTTAATTAATGCCTGTAAGCTATTGCATAGATTTTCATACATTAAGTAGTCGTAAGCTAAACATTATTGCTGGAATGTGAAAAATCTTTCTCAGCTGATGTTGATAGTCACGCTATGTGAAATTCCAGATCTTTTTTTACGAAGTTTTGATGCACGCAAATAAAATGTAAAGGCATTTGGTAAAAAAGGAAATAGTGGAAATGTTTCATAAGTAGTTGAATCTATGCATTTTAGTTACAGCTTTACATTACAACCATATAAGACTAAAGTTTCGAAATAAAAATAGTTTTGATTCACGATTATTATTATTATCATAGCAATAGACCCTGTTTTCTTGAACATTCTTTTGTGATCTATCATCATGCAGCCCCGACTAACATATCTCATTATGCAGTCAGAAACAAAACACAGCGTTAAAATAAAGTGCCCTACACGTGCCAGCAACTCGACTTAAATAAAATATTTCTACAATTTTTTAAACAACATTATGAGAAAAGGGACGTTTGTCCCACTGTGCAAAACGCCATACACAGGAACAATTCTGCATAAAATACGACCGAAAAACAATACAGCAGGACATTGTGGAACACCTCACAAAGTGGACTCACGGTCTCATAAACATAGTGGTTTTAATGTTTCAAAATAATTTTGTAATAAACTGACTTAAATATGATAATAACTTGGCAATAACTTTGAACAAGTGACAGGAATGTGTTTGGATACCGCGATAGTATTTGGGTTTTGGGATCATAAAAATGTTTGAAATGAACGTTCGTGACGTTTGAGTTGTGGAAAATTTGTGCAATACACGTTATGATAATGTAACGGTTTTGCGGTTTTTAATGTACTAAATCTTGTTTGAAATAAGATACTGATAATGTAAATCTTTGAATGGATTGCATGGGATCAAGAAATTTGATGGAAGTGGACGTCGTTTTCGCTTGGAACGTATCCACAACCTTGGAAAAATATCGAGATTAAAGGAGTCACATTCAACAGTAAAAAGGAAGGAAGGAAGAAAAGTTTAGTACGTTTTAAATTAACTTACTTTTTTAACTTTATTATTTTGGAAAAAATATACTGTTAAAATAATACTATTAAGCTTTATCATGGCACAAGTGGCTAAGAGAAGAGGCGGTAGATATTAAATTCTGAAAAAAAGAACATCTAAGCTTAAAATCATTCATTCTCAAAACTCTCGGAAACTTTTCCAGATAAAACTACCTAATAACTGTGCTAAAAGGCTTGCTATAAAGGTGACTTTCTTGTGCATCCACTGGAAACCGCACAGTGTGGCCATAAAACACGATTATTTTTCTCTGGTAATTGCGGATGAAATACAGGTTATTCTTATATTTAATTTCTTGTACCACAAACAAAAGAATAAACAAAGTAATGGATTTTCGCCAGGTAACGCCTGATTCTATCCAATATTTGAAAAGAATAAACAAAATGCAGATGCCTCATCCCATACAAGAAAATGGGGTCCTTTTTACGCAGACACAGTCATTACGCGCATTATGTTCTAGCGACTGTTTTTATGTAAAATTCTTAATGGATGAAGATTAACAACCTTTTGACTGCTATCTAAGCAGTCAACTCATTTTAAAACCTCGAAAATCAATCTGAAAAAGTAGTTCCATATTACAATTTTCACGTTTCATAACCGGTTTCATCCTTTTAACGGGAATTTAGAAGAAACATGTCGTAGATGCATATAAGGTTCTACATTCAATTTTTTTTTTATTTTTTTTTATATATATGGGTTCGCCAAATTGACACCGCCCGCCTGGTGGTAAGTCGTTACGACGTCTAGAGATTGTGCGTCACTCTCACGGCACACAAATACTTTGTTTGTTTTTGTTTTGTTTTGTTTGTTTGATAGTGGCCCTCAACTTGACGACCTACTGATGTGCCTCTTCACGCTCCGCTTAAAGAAGCCAGGATTATATATGGCATTACTTGTGACCACGTTAAAAAGTATGATAAAATTTCGTGGTTTTAGGGGCTCAACTTTAACCTGAAATGACGTACCCGCCACAAAGTTTACTAACAAGACAATAAACCATAACCCGGGCCTACAGGAAGTGTTTGTTACTATTTCACGCCAGAGCACGGAGCTTGGACGAATAGTCGCCCGCTCGCAACTTTAATGTCGTTCTACCAGCTTTTGTACTTGGCTTATTCGGATTGTTTGTAGGATAAGATTAGGATAGGGATAGAATGTTTAAATTACGTCAGAGACTGCCATAAATCATTGTTTGTCTTTGTATTAGTGCGTAAACAGTAAATAAATAAATTAATCAAATATGTAGTAATCAGATAGTTAGTAGTAGAGTATGCTAGGTAATCGTAAATAATTAAGTAAGGGGAGATAGAGGCGCTTATTACCCTCATGTTTCGCGTTACTTCGTTTACCCTACGTAAGAGGTGGCCAACCTATTGCCGTTTTTGAGGACTGGGTAAATTTTCCAGAGACTCGTCCGTTTGTAAGCAGGTCACCGCGTGCAGGTGAGAATGTCTTGAGCCCTGGAAACGTTGGTATTGCCCCTCGGCACCATGCCCCAGTATTTCTAAGATAAATAAAGTAAAAGTAAATAATAATTAAACTTTTTGTTTGGCTAATGTTCATGGCTAATGTTTAAGTTGATTCAAATAAGTGTCTATCACAGCCATCGTAAATAGGAATGACTAGCAATGTTCACTGTCTGCATAATTTATAAATTAGTGTCAAGTCTATAACAATTACGTAGCAAGTCCTAACCTGGTAATGTATTTTTCAATTTTATCCGTTTCCTGTTATTGTCAACACACTGTTGTTTGCGTATTCGTTGCACAAAAGTTACAAGTTCCACTCAGTTGAACATCTAAAGTGTTAAGTTTGAGGTTTGAGTAACTACCTTGGTGACACGAACAACTTGAAGTGACACTTTGTTTTCTATTATTCTTTTGTCCCTCTGACCGTTCGACCCGATAGTTCTATGCTCCGTTATATTTAAATTGTGAATAGAAATAGTTTTTATTACAACGGCTTGCCCAGTAAGTACCGTACTAGCTGTCCCGACGAACTTCGTACCGCCTTATCTGTTATTGTATCACTCTACAATATCGCACTAATTACTGGCAAGCATGACAAACACAATAAGGTTACATTATAATAGAAAAGTGACCTTTGCTTCCTATGTAAAATTTGTACCCTTATTTATGAACATTACGCAAAATATGTATAAAAGTGGATTAAAAAAAGATTTTATAGAGAAAAATTGCGTAATATTTATTAAAAGCAATTGTTTTTAATAATTTAAAATTACTATCGGTTTTCGTTCACTGGTGATATGTGATAAATAAGTGAGAACACGTCAAACTTTAGCACAGAAACTGACATCATATTACCGAAATGTGACCGAATTATTCTCGGAATATGACGGAAGTTAATTTATAAAAAAATCAAAATCGGTTGGCCTAGTCCAAAGATTAACAAACATAGAAAAACAGAGTTGAATTGAGAACCTCCTCCTATTTTGGAAGTCGGTTGAAAAGGGGAGCGTATGTCTTATGTATCCATCACTAAGGTCGTGTCTCCTGTCGCGTCAGAAGTAACGACCGCATCGTTTGTCACGCTGCTATTGATTCCCAGTTACTGGACTGTCTGTACTATTGTTGAACTTGGGTAGGTATGTACTTCCCGAATACTTGAACAAAAAAAAACAGGCAACAAGAGATTATTCAGCCAATTTATCCACTGTTAGGTACAACATTTTACTGATTATGTCTTTAGAAGTGTTGCATAAAATATTGTACTGAGATGATGTCTTTAAAAGATATATTATAAAACAATACAATTGAAACTAACTTAATATGTACATTACCTATTCTAATTGTACCTACTAAGATTACATCAAAATTCTAACATGCGTCAAAGAATTCCTCCGCCTCGTCGTCGACTGGCAATATTCCGAGAAGGCTGGCAGCATTGCCGTGTTGTATGGCAATGCTTATTCTTTGTGTCAAATAGTAACCAGCCTTCTGTGTTTTTATAATGAAGGCTTTTTTTACAACCTTAATATTTGGTTTAATTTTTTAAAACAAAGAAACAAGATATTAGTTTATAAAATAAAAAAAAGTGTATGTTTTACACTCTCTGAGAAATATGTATATACAGGAAATAAAAATAACATAAGACTAGTATCTAATAATGTTTAGAAATATTTTATTTTCGATATAATTTTGCAAAATCGATGATAAGATGAATTCAGTGATAGGTAAGTAAGTAAATATAAAATCAAAAACTCCATATTCTACACAAAAGTCTTGTACCCCACTCTTGTTAACCGACGTAACTTAATTATGTAAGTAGATAGGTAGTCATGTCAGGCTTGGGTAAGGGTTTGTCGCTACGAATCGGCCTATACAGCAGCCAAAAGCGTTATCTCTTAAGACATCGTACCTTGACTTGTCTGTTATAGACGTAAAGTGCGGAAAGGCTGTACTAGTAAGTACTTAATTACGTAACACTCATCATTTTAGGGTTTCTTACCCAAGGGGTAAAACGAGAACCCTATTACTGTAATCCGTCCGTCTGTCTTAGGTTGTGTCTCATGAACCGTGATAGTTAGAATGTTTAAAATAGTTTAAATTTTCACAGATGATGTATTTCTGTTGCTTTTATAACAACAAAAACTAAATATTTACCCCTTAAATATTTAGTTTTTGTTGCTCCTATACAACAAACGTGATTTTTTTGCCGTTTTGGTACAGAGCCCTTTGTTCGCGAGTCCTATCATAACATGTTTTTATGAATGATAACATTACACTTTACTATTGGTCTGGTGTGGACAATTCAGTGGATAATTGATAACTGGCATATTTGTGCCCAGCTGTGAAGCATTCGTCAAGCCGTCAGCTATAGTTCCATCGATTTCGCATTAGCCACCTTTCGCTTTATCAGCGTGTCGCGACAGTTTTTGTTTTCGATTCAAGTGGCTTTTGGTTGTCGTTTTATAAAGCTTCCTTCGTTTAGTACTCCAGTGTAGACGAACTTCTAAATGTTTTTATTCGACTTTAATGGAGTCAAAAGAAAATCATGAGAATTATAACGATCGATCTTTGATTTCTTAGAAAGATTTCCACTTCAGTTTTTGCGCATTGTTTGACTTGGAATAGTATTCTTCTTCTAGATTCATTGTGTTCTCATAAACCTATATGTGTATAAATAAATAACCAACAGGTCTGATATGAAATGGCAGGCTTTGGCGTTTAAAACGAGAATGTAATCAACTGTAAAATCAAGTTACTACTCGTATCAATTCACAACAATTCGTAACAATTCGTAACAATTTCGAGACAAAGCCGGGGTGTGCGTGTTCGTTAGGGCGGATGTTTGCTGCCGCCGGTTGCGCTGCCTAGAGAACCCCTCCAATTCCGTCCTTTGGCTGCACGTAGACCATGGCTCTATGAGCCAGATCTACGTGTGCGTCTACCGATCCCACACAGGGGATTCTGAGACAACAAAGCTCTTCCAGTACCTCAGCGAGACGGCTGATGAAGCGCAGGTGCGGTTCCCGAACGCTGACCTAGTGTTTCTGGGGGACTTCAATGGCCATCACATTGAATGGCTGGGGTCCCTCAAGACTGATCATGCGGGTAGAGCCGCCCATGCGTTCGCTCTCTCCCACGGTCTGACCCAGATGGTATGCGGGATCACCCGGATACCAGACAGGTCAGATCACGCGCCCGCTCTGCTGGATCTACTGCTGACGAGTCGCCCAGCCCAGTACAGTGTTTCGGTAGGAGCCCCACTGGGTAGTTCCGACCACTGTGTTGTTCACGCTGGCATGAAGGTGTCACCTCCTGCACGTCCTGTACAAACGTCACGACGACTATGGCACTACTCGTCAGCGGATTGGGACGGTCTACGCGATTATTTTGCGTCCGTCCCCTGGAGCCAGCGCTGCTTTGTAGGAAAGGCTCCTTCGGATAGTGCTTCTGCTATTGCTGGCGAGATCAGTTTAGGGATGGATTATTACATCCCTTTCACTGATGTCGCCAGTATCCGCAGAGCCCGTCCCTGGTTCGGGCGAGATTGTGCCAAAGCTGTTCGACAAAAACAGTCGGCATATCGCGCCTGGATCAGGGCCCGGGCTGTGCGCGACCCAAACGTGGGCCACCTCAAAGCAGCGTACAACCGGGCCACAAAGTCGAGTAAGAGGGCCTTTAAGAGAGCGGATGCCCAGCGCGTCGCGCGGCTTGGTCAGGAGCTCACTTCCCATCCCACGGGCAGCCGTGGATTCTGGCAACTGGCCAAAGCCGTGCAATCTAACTTTTGTCAGCCCTCGCTGCCACCGCTGCGTTACCCAGATGGAACACTGGCTCACAAAGCCCAAGAGAAAGCGGATATGCTCGCAGACCTCTTTGCGGCTAATTCCCGGGTCGACGACCGTGGCCTGCAGCCCCCCGCCATCGCCAACTGTGGCCACACAATGCCTGATATTGTTATCAGGCAATATGATGTACGGGCAGTGCTGCGGTCACTCGACACGCGGAAAGCCAGTGGCCCTGACGGCATTCCGGCGGTGGTGCTACGAAAATGTGCAGCTGAGTTGTCTCCAGTATTAACGCGTCTGTACCGCCTGTCATACTCTTCAGGGCTCGTGCCGGAGGTCTGGAAGGAGGCGAACGTACAACCGATCCCCAAGAAAGGGGATCGGTCCGATCCAGGCAACTATCGACCCATAGCTGTCACCTCAGTCATTTGCAAGGTGCTTGAGCTCCTTATAAATAAGCAGCTCATGCAATTCCTAGAGGATCACTCGCTAATCAATGATCGACAATACGGCTTCAGGCCAAAGCGATCAACGGGTGATCTTCTGGCATTCGTAACGCATGTCTGGGGTGGGGCTATGGAAAGGCACGGCGAGTCCTTGGCTATTAGCCTGGACATCGCCAAAGCCTTCGATAGGGTCTGGCATGCTTCGCTCCTTTCCAAGCTTCCGGAATATGGTCTACCACCTCAACTGTGCAGCTGGATTGCCAGCTTTTTAAACGAGCGCCGAGTGCGGGTCCTCTGCGATGGCCAGGCTTCTCGCTTCTTGCAAGTGAATGCCGGGGTACCGCAGGGGTCCGTACTATCACCAACTCTCTTTCTTCTGCATATCAATGATATGCTATCCCTCGGGAACATTCATTGCTATGCAGATGACAGCACACTGCACGGGAGTTACTCGGTTCGTCCGACGGCGGGGCGATCTGAGATTGAGGAGGAGAGACGACGACTCGTGGCTGATCTCGACCGTAACCTCGACAGTATCTCTCAATGGGGTACCGAGAACCTGGTCGAGTTCAATGCCCGCAAAACACAGGCGTGTGCATTTACTGCGAAGAAATCCCCTTTCCTTCCCCTACCCTCTCTTCAGAATGCATTATTACCAATGAAGGACAACCTTGATATCCTTGGCATAGACGTTCGTCGAGAGCTCAATAATAAAAACTACATCGAAAGATGTATAGGGCTAGCTTCGCGGAAACTAGGAATACTGAATAAGGTAAAGAGATTCTTTACACCGGACCAGAGGTGTCTGCTGTACAAGACGCAGATTAGACCCTGCGTCGAATACTGCTCTCACCTCTGGGACGGCTCCGCGAAGTATCTGCTGGACGCTCTCGACGCTATGCAGCGACGGGCTATCCGTATTATAGGTTGTCCGGAGGTAACGGGAAGCCTTGAGCCGCTAGCTCAGCGCCGAACAATAGCTTCCTTGGCCGCATTCTACCGTATTTACCACGGCGAGTGTTCTGAAGAGCTCTTCAATCTGATCCCACCCTCTTCCTTCCGATCCCGAACGACTCGTGCCGGGCAGAGATGCCACCCCCACACAGTGGATAGCATGTTCGCGAGAACCGAACGTTTTAAACGTTCGTTTCTCTGCCGAACGATAGTGGCCTGGAACGCCCTGCCTGTGCACGTGTTTCCTCCCACATATAATCCTGGGTTCTTTAAGCGGAGCGTGAAGAGGCACATCAGTAGGTCGTCAAGTTGAGGGCCACTCTCAATAGTAATGTGTGCTGTGAGAGTGGCCCACAATCGCTAGACGTCGTCACGACTTACCACCAGGCGGGCGGCGTCAATTTGGCGAACCAAATATAAAAAAAAAAAAAAAAAAAAGTATCATTTACGTTAACTTTTCTACCTAAATTAAAAGTAGTCTAGAACTCTGATTTACTTAATCTAGTAATTTCTAAGGCTACAAAACGCTTATCTCCACACATAAACTTATTCAATTCAATTCAAATTCAAAATTCATTTATTAAAGCAACAATGGCTCGAGTATGTTACGAGTAGTAACAATGAAACTTAAAAATTATGTTAGTATGCATATTATAATTAGGTAGGTACATTAATATTATTATTAGTATTAGTTACCCATACCAATCAGAACTGCAAACTCACAAGTGACGTAGTGAGCCTGCAACAATGGCTGATATAGGCACAATCGAGTCTGCTCGCAATATTTTTCATAATGCTGTTGGGACTACCTCGCACACGGCGCACCAGAGACGAGCATCGCTTTCTCATTAACGTATAAAAACAATCAACACCAGCTTCCGCAAACATCCCTGATGCGCTGCAATACCGCGGCAGCCCCAACAATACCCGGAACGCATTATTATATTGAACCCGAAGGGCGCTGTATGCTCTTTGGGTATAATTAACCCATAGGCTGCACGTGTAAAACGATGAACAGTACGCCCTAAATAAGGTTATTTTGACTTGGCTAGAACAACGTGCAAACCTACGAGCAATCATGTTCGCCCTAACCGACAGCGCCCTTCGCTCCCTGTCAATATCCTCATTGTCTTCGAGGTCAGAAGTCAGTATGTGGCCTAGGTATTTATTATATATATATATCTGTGGCATTTGGTATACATATGATAACTCTTAAACAATGAGTTTACAGTACAAGCATTTTAAGCTTTAAATTATTTTTTTAAATCGGAATAATGGATTAATGAAACAAATCAATGAAAATATTGTATTTATTAGTATCAGATTTTCACTGACATAAAAATCTAATTAATTAGTTATTTTAGTTGTTAATTAATGGCACTTAACAACATTGTACCAAATTAAAAAAAAAAATTGTACTTATCACGTTTATCTTAGTTATTATAAGTTCAGATCGTATTTTTTTTCGTAATCAATCATACACTACAATTAAGTTTTTAATGAATCAAACATTATTCATCATAATTCTCCTCACTATCACTCATATTTTGACGAGTATTCCTGGACTGGCTGTGTTTTAATGTTTTATAAAAATCGTGATATATGGGGTCTATAAAGTCTAGGAGATCTTGAATATCATTAAACTTTAAAACATCAATAGGAATAGCTTCATTGTATGCCAATGGTATTTCTATATCAGCTAAGGGTACTGATCTACCTCTTCTGTGAATGGAATAGAATCTAAAAGGTTCTTCTGGGCTGAGTGTGTATTTGAAACCCACATCTTGAGATCTTTGATAATTTAGCCAAGAAATACTATTCCATGCAAATGACTTTTTATCATTTGCTATATTTCTTTTTATGAAATGAGTAGTTAATAATTTAGAAAATCCAAAAAAATCTGATTGGCTCATTAATTTCACATTATAGCGACTACTTGTCATTTTTATAACAGAGACCCAATCCTGAGGAATGGAGATAGTGCTATTTCTCTTTTTAACTAATCTTTCGATTGCAGCATGATCTGTATCACATTCTAAATGCGTGTGCCCTGGTATAAGAAATTTGTGATCAATCACTTTGAGAGACATCTTACGTTTTAGAACCAGCTTGAACATAATTGGTAAAATATTGTTTCTATTTTGGCCAGGGCACTTGTCAGAATAAAAAATAAGTTCCTTTTCCACGTCATCCGATAAATTGTTAATGAAATGCCACAAGCACGATGCTATTTCATCAGCTCCTCTTTGAGCAATTCCTTCGTGCCAAACATAACAGCAAGTACGCTTCGTGGTAATATTTCGGATGGTCAAGTTGAATGTCCATAATTTTCTTTTATAAAAGCAAACAGAAGCAGTTAAATTCGGTGTCGCTAAACATTTTTGTAAATCTAAGGCGGCCACTACTACTTTCCCTCCACTAGTAATGCTTCTTTCTTTATCAAATCTCTTTGTTTCGTAATGATACGTCGCTTTATTTTGATGAGCTGTTCTTTCTGTTTCAAGTCTCTGTTTTTCTTCATCAGCTACACATGATTTAAGTTTTAGTGACATGGAATCACACGTTTTGCAAGTGTCATTACTGGGCTTCTTAAACTTTAAATTTAAAGATTTAAAAACATTTCTAAATACACTTAGGCTAAGTGGTTTTGTGGAAGGATCGGCCCTGGTGCTCTCAAATTTTTCTTTATAAAGATTGTATAAAACCTGGAGGCTCAAATTATGTTCTAAGTAGCGTTTAGAAGTATGACTTCTAGAATAATGGCTTTCGTAGGCAGGCAAGCTATTTATAAAATTTCTAGCAAAACTTACGTCAGTTTCAGAACGTTTATGTCCTGGTTGCAATCGAGCAGTTCTCATATCTGTATTAGGTATGATAAATGTTGGAGTACTCTTTGTCTTTTTAACTATGCCATCAATAAATCCGCGTGATTCCGCAAATACTTTAGTAAAACAATTTTTGCAAATATTGCCATCTGCTCCATCAATGTTATAAGTTACTGTTATTTCTCTATTTTTTAAATTTGTACTACGTCGTGTCCTTTCTTTAGGTTTGATGGTAATTAATCCTGCCAAATAACGTTTTTGTGAATCCCTACTTGGTAAGTTCCTGTAATCCTCAAAAATATTAAGTAAATTAACTTTTTCAGTTTCAAAGTGACATTTTTCTCGACAATTTACAGATATACGGGATGGCCTCTTTGCTGAAATTATTTTTCCTTTAGCCGTTACAAATTCTTCACCCCGCCTACGAGACTCTGAACGAATCTTGCGTAACTTTCTTTGCATAGGGCCATGTCCTTTCTTTCTTTTATTGACGATATTTCGTATTTGTTAAACATCACCACATTCTGCACTTCCTTCAATTGTGTATGTTAGTGGTTCGTCAACTAAACCAGTTTCAGAATCTGAGCTATCTTGCTCTTGGATTGTGTCATTGTGTGGTGGTTGTCAAACATCACTGGACCCTGAACTAAAATCTCCGCAAGTGGGTGAACCAGCGCTTACATTTGGTTGTCTTGAAGGACCTGGAATTGATACGTCAGGCTCAGTCACAGCACCTGAAATAAAAATTGGCTCGTATTCCGGGTCCGTAGTCAGTAGTCCTGGATTCTCGTTGTTAGCAGATAATTTTTTTTTTCCAAATTTTGGAAAATTATGGAGTAATGATGGCGATAAATGTTCATTATTTATTTTTGTCGTGTCTTCAATATTATCAGGCTGCAAATATAAAAAATCATCGATTAACAGGAAGTCTGACTCGTGCTCCGATCATTACTGAAGTTTATCTATAAAAGTTATATTTTTTAATACTTACAGCAACAGCATCATCATGTACGGCAGTTAGGTTTGAGAGCTCTGAACCAGTACAAACAGTTTCACTTAAATAATTTACTACATCCGCTACTACATTTGACAAAATTCTGAGGCTTCTTTAGTTCCAAGTTCCTCAGTAATGATCTGAAATATTAATTTAATGTATTACAGATTGCTCCAAAAATTACTACAATATCTACATTTGCTATCATTATCACACTTATATAATTTGGTAAATAAGGACTTGGGTATCTACTCAATAACACTATGAAACTGTAAAATTGCTGTTTTAAGCTAGCTTAAGTACGTGCTGAATGGAAAGTCCAAAACCTATGATGACATAAAAAGTCTAGTTCAGGCAATTGAAATATAAACCCCTAGTAGTTGCCAGTTTATTACAAGGTTCCACTTCCTTCCAGCTGCTTTCCATCATCAGCTCAGCAACATGAGATAATGACTGAGGATCAAATATCAGAACAGCGTGTTAAAAAATGTGAATACTCTAAGTACCTATAAAAATTAAGGGTTCCCTGACTTGAAGAAAATAGGAGAACCGCGGGAGTCTAATAAAAAAAGAATTTCGGAAATCGGTCTACAAATTGGCCGAGAAATCGGTGACCATACATTAAAAAAAATACAGTCTAACAGTGGAACGCAGTAACTACTTACCTCCTTCTTTTAAATTTTGGAATAAAAACACGCATCTACTTACGTACCTAATAACTTTGAGGTTACATATACCTACATCCTTTTACAGACAAATTGTCAATTTTGTTACCATTTTGTTACACTGTAAGCAGATAGGTTCTTACGAAAAATTCGAACTTACCTACAGGTACATACCTACACAGCATAATATACAAATAAAAGAATAAACACGAAGAAGTACTTACATGACTAGATCTTGTCTTCTCTGCATCATTTTGATGGACCATTTCAATAATGTTTACAATCCTTGATTTCGCAGCACTCATTATGATTAAAACATAACAACAAGAATACAAAATTATAACTGCCAACGCTTAGCTAAAACTAAAACGCTAGGTACCCACCTTTTGCAGCGTTTTAGTTTAATTCAAACGGACCGGGACAAAATTCTGATATGTCCAGTGCAAGTCCACTGTATCGATAACATTAAGATTGATACCAATGTGATAACTGCATTTTATATAAAACGAAGCAAATTATCGAAAAAAAGAAAATAAATATGTCTGGTATAAATATGATAAGTGGGACTTTTCATATTTGAAGTCAAGGTGTTTCAATAAAATGTTAGATCTAAAAATGATAAATACACTTATCTGAAATGGATCATAAAAAATTAGTTAATTGCTCTAACAAAGAGATGATATGTTGAAATAACAGAAAATTATCAAATAATTATTTATTTTTTGAAAGTTATCATTATTTGATCAAAGATTTATAGCACGTGTAAGAATAGTGGAGTTATTTCGATTGGATCAAACGAAAATATAGAAAAAATGAGGTCAACTTGTATACTTAACTAAAAACAGCCGATTTTGGAGTTATCATAAGTATACCAAATGCCACAGATATATATATATATATATATATATAATATATATATATAACCTCTCTATATAAACTCTTTTCAAAGGAACTCCATTCAATAATACTGGAGGTATATTATTAGGACACTTACCTCTGGCCTCATAGACCATGATTTCGCTCTTATTAGCGTTGTAGACCATACCGTGCGATCTACAATACTCCTCACATAATTATGACTAACATACGCCTTAGCCCACAAGTCGACGCACTCAGCAAAGTCATATCGTCAGCGTAACTAATATTGTTTACACAAAACCCATCGATATGGCAGCCGATTCGCTCTTTGCTGAGTACCTCGACAAGTTCGTTAACATACAGATTGAAGAGCGTTGGCGAGCTTAACCCCCCCTGCCGCACCCCGCACTTCAACCTGTATGGATCCGATAACTTGCCCGCCCACCGTACCTGATTGATCTGCCCCCCATACCAATACCTGAGTATGTTTATTAACTCAGGGGCAACTCCTGTCTTTTTCAATTTACCCCACAGGATATCATAGGGGACCAGATCAAAAGCACGGGAGAGGTCAAGAAAACAGGCATGTACATGAGTATTACTATCTGCGTAATACCTGACAGTCCACTTAAGAGCCAAAATAGCGTTTTCCGTAGATAGACCAGCTCGGAAGCCAAACTGGTTATCGTGCAAGTTGACATATTTATTGAGCCGTAAATTCAGTTGACTATCAAGGACTTTCGCAATCACAGTTGCCACAGATATAGATCTGTAGTTATTAGCGATATGTCACCCGACTTATTTTTGACAATAGGTGCAACCACAGTCCTTATTATTTGGCCTGGCAAGTAGGCATGACTAACACAAAGATTAAAAAGCATTGCCAACAGTCTCGACAGGTGAGGTCCCGCATATTTCAAATGCTCGATGCTCAGACTGTCATGACCTGGGGATCTGCCTTTACACATCTAACTAATTACATATTTAATTTCTTTGGCTGTGAATCTAATGCCCAGGTCATCACCGTCCATCACATCGCACACAGAAACAGAGAGACCCAGCGGTGACGTCACTCTAAAGTTCTCCCCGAATAGGTCTGCAATTCGAGACGGATCACACTCACCATTCACAGAAACCGGGAGACCAGGCTTAGGGTTTAGGTTATTTGTGTGCTTCCTAAAAGAACGAAAATCGTTCTTTGAGTGATGTGATGCAATTATATCTATTTTAATTTGTTCTTCATGGCGTTGACACCATCTTAAACGTGACTTAAAAACCCCCGGTTTACCAAGTTCTAGCCACTCAATAAGCTTCTGCCTGGCCTTCCTGTGAGCGTCACCCACGTGCCTATTCCAACACATGACCACCCTTTTCCTACGCGCGTCATACGAGTCGACCTACTCTCGCGGATTCACTAAGTGCGCCTACAATGTCGCTATACAGTTTGTCTATAACTAATTGGTGGTCACGATTATTACACACTTTATCACAACAAGAACTCACTTCATTCGGAAAGTCAATACAGCGTAGTTTTTGGTGGCAAGCACTTATATATTTGTGTATTTGTTTTGTGTTTCTTTCACCCCATTACGTTATACGTTTAAAATTAAAAAGTTTGTTGCTTTTTTTATGTTCTAACAATAATTAACACCATTAACATAGGTACGTCACTACAAATACTTCTGTAACTTTAGGTTGTGGAATCCCATAACAATTTGAAACTATCCGGTAACCTAACGCAATATACATTAATATCAATAGCAAGTGTTGACACTTCTCATGGGAGCAATTGTTACGTCGTCGTCATCAGATTATCGACCAAGCATTACATAATTTCAATCAAACGCATGGCTAGAGAGGTAATTGGGCGGTCCTTGTCACTTACATGTTATATCTATTATGTATCTACTGATGTATGGTTGACAACGACAACTGTTAACTAGACTATTTCAAAAGGGACTAAATTTAGGAATCCTGGGAACCTGCCAAGTTAGTTACAACACGTATGCCTTTTTACACGAATTCCTATAAATATTTTCCTAACAAGTTACTAACTAGTCTTGAATATAGGTAGTATAATTTTTCATAATTTCATGTATTGTGCGTGATGAAATTTGGTAGGTCTGAAGATAGATTCGAAACTTGGACAAACAATAGGATTTTTGCACTGATAATAGATTCCCGTGAGGATGGGAATAACTATTCTACCCTATAAACTACCCTCTAAATTTGGACCAAAGAG
Organism: Nudaria mundana; assembly: GCA_963556515.1. Lineage (NCBI taxonomy): Eukaryota > Metazoa > Arthropoda > Insecta > Lepidoptera > Erebidae > Nudaria > Nudaria mundana. The sequence continues at coordinate 22,091,271 of OY748293.1, read as the reverse complement.
CAAGGGTTCATTTTTACTAGATTAAAATTAAAAATATCCATTTCCACACCATTTGCACACAGGTTGAAGAACAAAAATAGAAAAAATTGTAATTATCTATCACCCTCTTTCTTAATCCAGGTTTTAATGGCATTGCCATTTTTTTTCAATGCTTTTATCTCAAATGCAACTGAAGTCATTTTACTTTGAAATCCTCTTGAATCTTAAAGTAAAATAAGATGCGAGATCTTGCCCGGAGTTTGATTAAGTTATGCGAATGAATATTATCTTTATTATAGAAAACAGAACTATCTATGTTCTTATCTGAGATGTTTGGTTCCTCGTTTACCAGATACGGTGCTTGAGCAATTTAAGTACCTATATTTATTGTTCATTACGTTACGTGTCTATGCAATTAATACCCGATTGATTTAATTTTTTTGGATACTATTCAAAAAATATAAGACAGTACAGGTCGCGAGGCGTAAGCGCAGCTTTGAATTTGTGTGAGTAACCACAAAAAGTAGAGTAAAAACTCTTTTTGTAGCTGTGTGTACAACACATGTGTGTGTAAAAGAGGTCACATATACGTTCACGTACACTGCACTCACACAAATGCAAAGCTTCACTTACGCCTCGCGCGTGACCTGACTTACCTACTTTACATTGGAACAACAGGCTAACGGGTAACTTTATTTACAATAAGAATTACAATATACAAAATATACATAATTATAGACTAAAAATATTTACATTACAAAATATCGTTTAAAAAATCCTCCGCGTCATTGCCGACTGGGAAGGTTCCCTGAATGCTGGCTGTCTTGCCACGTTGGATGGCGATACTTATTCTTTGGGCTAACTCAAATAATAATAATTTAGCAGTAAACCGATCTCAGAGAAAACTGCGATTAGGTGCAATATTATAATTATTAAACGAGGTGCACGTAAACGTAACGCTCGCTCCTGTGAAATACTTGAGTATAGGATCTTGTTGTAGGTTCTAGGTCTCCTATTAGAAATTATACATTTGATATCAAACATTTGAAGAACAAAATAGGTATGTTCTTAAGCTTGCAATTTCTTTTTAAATTTGAAATTCAATAACTGTTTCTGTAAACCGTATCTAAGACTACGCTTACTTGCCATGCTACACAGTTACACACACATGCACACTTCACAGATGTTTATGTATGCTAATGGAATACTGCATAACCCTGAATATAGATTGGTGTTCTAAGACAGGATGCTAGTTAAGAACCCACTAACATTTATGACGCTCTTGTGCAAGTAGATGTACTGGTTACTGCGAGTCGTGGATTTTGATTGGTCAGTAACGCAACCCAGATGACATAATGTTTTATCGCGTCGGTAATGGTGATGTGTTATTTATTTATTTCTACGTACATAGTTTCACACAATCATGGATATGTCATGATACGAGAGGAAAGTAATGTGGTTGGAAAGGTGCAAAGTATGAATGTAGATAGGTAGGCCCAAGAAAAGATGTATAGAATGCATGATAAGACTAGGAAAGGAGAAGACGTCTGACAGAGATGTATGGAGAAGGAAGACATGGTTGCACCGACCCCAAATAATTGGGATAAGTCTAAAAGATAGGTGTATTAAAAAATCAACACATTTTTGTAATGCCTAAGTATACAGAGTAATAAAATTTAGAAAGATATTACGTACTGGTATTATAACTAAAATGTGGGTAATTGGATCCCATTTACTTTACGAGACTTAAATGCATAACTCGTGTAGTTTCAACTTAAATGACCGTAATGACTTTGTTCCGTATTTCTCATGCCACTTTCAGTGTAAGCGCTTGCAATATATCTCGCAGTAGTACAGAGGGGTTTCCACAATCTCTTTCCTAGACAAGCAGCATTAATTCAGCAACAGCTACACACATTTAACCACAGATGTCCTAACAGAACGGATATCAGCCGGCAATAATTCACGTGGAGAGCAGCTACTTGAGTTCCCGTTCATGTGTGCATTGGGCCGTTTGTCATGTCGCTGTAGGACATCAACGATGCATGCCATTGCTGACGGTCTAGACGTCATATAACATATTCATAACTACAAATAAAACGTAGATACTCGTATTCTAATATTAAAACGCGGAAAATGCGAGTTAAATTTTTGACGGATATTAGTCATTTTACAAAAGTTTTCATAGTGATTTTCTGTCATACCTTACTAAAAATAATAATACGTATCCAATTCCTGAACAAGACACTCATTTTGTCTACATATTCCACATCATAATTTTGCCAATATAAACTATTTTTGACCTTGAGTTGAAGTCGAAGTTTCAACTGCATAAACATAATAAGTTTTGCCTGTTTTTGTAACTTGTTTGTCACATCATTCATTGTCATATCACGCCTTTAGACATGCTTAGATAAATATCCATGTCATTATCCATCACACTAGCACAGTTAATGCATTCACATAAAATAACGTAATAAGAATGCGATGTAAGAAGTATTTATTGCTAAACATATTCAGCCCAGGATTGTAATATTTTTCAAATTTTCGAAACACATTTACCGGTATTTGATGCATCCCCATAATATCTTGTACCACGGTCGTGTGACGTACGCCAGTTTCTACACGTGGCTGTATGAAGATTTATTGCGTCTACCCTGTGGCTAGTACATGTGTCTCGGTCCGTGTGAGAGAAACTTACTAATATTACAGCTGCTTCAGTTAGGAAAGGGTAAAGTTGTAGATAATAAAGGTAGGAAAGCTCATACTATTCCTTTGAGTTTCCTTGTAGACCCTTATATAAATTTGCGAATGAAAAACTTGTGGTTTTAATGTCTTTGTGACTGGGCGCCATATTTTTATTGGTTTACATAGTTACATTTTTTACAGTTAAACAACGTCGGTTTTATTTTCTAACTAGGTATATTCTTACAAATACATATTAAAATCAAAAATCAAAAAATCACCAGAATATTGTTGTTTAGTTGTATTTTTGTTAATTTAACCCTTTCCCCCGTATATTAATCAAATCGGATTTCCAGATTATCATCTATCTTTGTAACAAATCTTAGTCAAATGTTTGATCATTACATCGGAACTGAGCAACAAATAGAAGGCTTACTTTTTCCGCGACGGTAATATTTTGATTTGGGGGAGTCGAAAACTATTCAACTTAGGTAGAACATCATCAAATAGTATGTGAATGCACTTGATAGCAACGTCATTAGTTATATTGGATAGAATCAGGTGTTACCTGGCGAAAATCCATGACAAAGTAATGGTAACTATGATATTCGAACAGTCTGTTCTCTCTGAGACAGTCTTGAGAATGCCTCGTTTAGAGGTGAAACATTTGTCGACGTTTTAATGTTTTCTATTTTTGTGAAAATAATGTAATTATTTTAAAAAGTTTGAACATCATACTTACCATTACTTTGTCATTAGTTATGTTCAGAGAGGCCAATATATTTGGTTAGATCTGTAGGTACATGTCGCATGAAACGTGCAGCAGATTTATTAGCCGTCTCTCGGCCCCCGAGATGCGGTAGACGCGTCTCAGTCTCAGACAAGACGAGTGGATTTATGTTGACATTTATTGGATGAATTAAAATTGTATCGGTGAAATTTGTTGCGGTAATTAAGTTGTAACTCGTTGTTGCACATGCCTAGTTATATACTGCATGTAATTTGGTTATTGTTGATATGTTTAATGCCGAAGACGAAATGATTATAATTATCAGAAAAAACGACAGTTTATAAAATCTGTCCAGTTCTTCAAAACTGTTTAATATTTCGTGAACAATCTATCCATATTTTGAACGGGATTTAACCTCGAAATACAAATTACAACATTTCCATTTCAATAAATTATTGAATAAAGAAAAAAAAATTGTCCTAACATTTTTATAAGATTTATAAGATTGTAAGTCCAGACTTTTTATTGACTCGCTTAGTCAGCTTGTATTAGACGTTTCGACCAGGTGGTCGAAACGTCAGTCTACAAATGGTTATGTATGTAGATTTCGTGTCAATCTCATAGTATGCGTGAAGAACTACCTCTACTTTCATGGTATTAAATCATGCCTGCATTCTTTTTACGAGTATTATGAATACCAAGTTACTAACGAAACTGGTGCCAAAGTTATTTAGGTCGCCGGGCCGGATCTGTAGGCTGTTAATATATGAAATGGACCGCTTTGTACAATATATTTACCAATCCAAAGTTAGAATAGGTGTATATAAGGGTACAGTATAGGCAGAGCTGCATATTCTCCTCTTTCTTCTTCATAGAGAAAATCAATAACAATTTTGTAATCTGAATCAAAATTACAACAGCTAAGACTTTTACAAAACATTCTAATGATATAGGCATTTGAAATAAAAACGTTAAAGGAACACACTCTTGCAAAATACACGGACTTAGAACTTATAGATGGTTGTGCAGAGTGTTAAGTATTTTCATCTGCAGTCGTGCAAGGAAATACCGTGAGAACTTACCACATCTCTACAGGTGTTTGCAGTGCGATTTTATTTTTTCGCTTCAGCCACCGCCCAACCGCATTTCTCAAAGCATCCCCCTGTTTTTAGTTGATTTTTACTTTACAGTATTTTTACGAAAAATGCAGAGACGCTCGTAGTTTTAGTAATGATATCGTTATCGCAAGTGTTAGTTCGTACTGACTTTAACACGAGAGCGGAATTTTTATCCATATTCTACATTTAAAACTTTTAATAAAAATCTGTCGGTAGTCATTTCTTTTTTAATTAGAAGACGTCTACACAGTTTTGGCATGTGATTTAGTTTTTAATTTAACATACCTTGTTGTGCCTGTGTTGTCTTCAAATAATATATCTATACTTTACTATTTTAAGTCTCTACACATACTGCAACGCAACACCTGCATGCTGACTGCTGCACGGTGATTGCACGTCAATATACGTGAAAGGTAAAAGAACCTTACGCTACAAATTCGTATATTACGGTACCCATGTGGTGGCTTTGGCCCCTACGTGGATACCAGGTGGTACAACAGTGTTGGTCCGGGGGGGTACCACCGTGCAGCTGTGCTAAAGCCCCCCAAGTAACCCAGCCCAGGCTGGGTTGCGTTAGGGGTTCAGCAGCGGCACTGCCGGGCCCGGGGCGGTGTATGGTGCGGCAGGCAGGGGTCCAGTGGGGGCGAAGCGGAGTCTAGTGTGGGTGGTGTGGGTCGATTCGCCGGCCAGGGAGACCCTTAGCAACGGCGTTGCCGCGGCCGCCCGCAACATAGTCATGGGGCCCGCCTGGGACCTACCACCCCAGTAGGCTGCCCCACATGTTGCGCATAATCCTGTTGTGGGGTCGCCGCTCCGGGTGGTAACCGGTGTGGGGTAGCGGCGGCCTTGCATCAGGGGGGTTTGGGAGCCCTTCCGTCCGGCGGGTCGGCTCCGACCTAACCACACGGTTCTAGACGAAGCTAGCCTCTGCACTTTGTCACTTACTGCCGCACCAAATATCGCCCTGTCTTCACGCTTCCCCATATTTCACAATGACAGTGCAACAAGAGAATAGACGGTACACAGCGGCCCCTAGAAACCCCACAAAGTTGACTTCGTTTGAGGTGGAGTTCGCGAATATCCGCGGACTCCATGCAAACCTCGATACCGTCCACCATCACCTGGAGTCGGCACGGCCTTCTGTGATGTTCCTAACGGAGACACAGATACGCCGCCCTGACGACACGTCGTACCTCTGTTACCCGGGCTATATTATTGAGGAACAATTCCGCGATAAAGCCGGGGTGTGCGTGTTCGTTAGGGCGGATGTTTGCTGCCGCCGGTTGCGCTGTCTGGAGAACCCCTCCTACTCCGTCCTTTGGCTGCACGTGGATCATGGCTCCATGAGCCAGATCTACGTGTGCGTCTACCGCTCCCACACAGGGGACACTGGGACAACAAGGCTTTTCGAATACCTCAGCGAGATGGCTGACGATGCGCAGGTGCGGTTCCCGAACGCTGACCTGGTTTTCCTGGGGGACTTTAACGGTCATCACGTTGAGTGGCTGGGGTCCCTTAGGACCGATCATGCGGGACGAACCGCCCATGCATTCGCTCTCTCCCACGGGCTGACCCAGATGGTACGGGGGATCACCCGGATACCTGACAGGTCAGACCACACGCCCGCCTTGCTGGATCTACTGCTGACGAGTCGCCCAGCCGAGTACAGTGTGTCGGTACGCGCCCCACTGGGCACATCCGACCACTGTGTGGTGCACGCCAGCTTCCAAGTGCCACCGCCTGCTCGTGCTGAACAAATGACTCGACGACTATGGCACTACTCGTCGGCAGACTGGGACGGTCTCCGCGATTACTTTGCGTCCGTCCCGTGGAGCCAGCGCTGCTTTGTAGGGAAGGCGCCTTCGGATAGCGCTGCTGCCATTGCTGGCGAGATCAGTCTAGGGATAGAATATTATATCCCTTTCACTGATGTCGCCAGCATCCGTAAAGCTCGCCCCTGGTTCGGGCGTGAATGTGCCGAGGCTGTCCAGAAAAAACAGTCGGCATATCGCGCCTGGGTCAGGGCTCGGGCGGCACGTGACCCGAACGTGAACCGCCTCAAAGCAGCGTACAATCGGGCCACTAGGTTCAGCAAGAGGGCCTTCAAGAGAGCGGATGCCCAGCGCATCGCGCGGCTTGGTCAGGAGCTCACATCCCATCTCACGGGCAGCCGTGGATACTGGCAACTGGCCAAAGCCGTACAGTCAAATTTTTGTCAACCCTCGCTGCCACCACTGCATTTTCCTGATGGATCACTGGCTCACAAAGCCCAAGAGAAGGCGGACATGCTCGCAGACCTCTTTGCGGCTAATTCCCGGGTCGATGACCGTGGCCTGCAGCCCCCCGCCATCGCCAACTGTGGCCACACTATGCCTGATATTGTTATCAGGCAATGTGATGTACGGGCAGTGCTGCGGTCACTCGACACGCGGAAAGCCAGTGGCCCTGACGGCATTCCGGCGGTGGTGCTACGAAAATGTGCTGCTGAGTTGTCTCCAGTATTAACGCGTCTGTACCGCCTGTCATACTCTACAGGCCTCGTGCCGGAGGCCTGGAAGGAGGCGAACGTACAACCGATCCCCTAGAAAGGGGATCGATCCGATCCAGGCAACTATCGACCCATAGCTGTCACCTCAGTCATTTGCAAGGTGCTCGAGCTTCTTATTAATAAGCAGCTCATGCGATACCTGGAGGATCACTCGCTAATCAATGATCGGCAATATGGCTTCAGGCCAAAACGATCAACGGGTGACCTCCTGGCATTCGTCACGCATGTATGGGGTGAGGCTATGGAAAAGTTCGGCGAGTCCTTGGCTGTTAGCCTGGACATCGCCAAAGCTTTCGATAGGGTCTGGCATTCTTCGCTCCTTTCCAAGCTTCCGGCATATGGTCTACCTCCTCAACTGTGCAGCTGGATTGCCAGTTTTTTAAACGAGCGCCGAGTGCGGGTCCTCTGCGATGGCCAGGCTTCTCGCTTTTTGCAAGTGAATGCCGGGGTACCGCAGGGGTCCGTACTGTCACCAACTCTCTTTCTTCTGCATATCAATGAAATGCTTTCCCTCGGGAACATTCATTGCTATGCAGATGACAGTACATTGCACGGGAGTTACTCGGTTCGTCCGACGGCGGGGCGATCTGTGATAGAGGAGGAGAGACGACATCTCGTGGGTGCTCTCGACCGAAACCTCGATAGTATCTCCCAATGGGGTGCCGAGAAATTGGTCGAGTTCAATGCCCACAAAACACAGGCGTGTGCATTTACAGCGAAAAAATCCCCTTTCCTTCCCCTACCCACTCTTCAGAATGCAATATTACCAATGAAGGACAATCTAGACATCCTTGGCATAGACGTTCGTCGAGAGCTCAATAACACAAAATACATTGAGAGATGTATTGGGCTAGCTTCGCGGAAACTAGGAATACTGAACAAGGTAAAGCGATTCTTTACACCGCACCAGAGGTGTCTGCTGTACAAAACGCAGATTAGACCCTGCGTTGAATACTGCTCTCACCTCTGGGACGGCTCCGCGAAGTATTTGCTGGACGCACTCGACGCTATGCAGCGACGCGCTGTTCGCATTATAGACTGTCCGGAGGTAACGGGAAGCCTTGAGCCGCTAGCCCAGCGCCGAACAATTGCTTCCTTGGCCGCGTTCTACCGTATTTACCACGGTGAGTGTTCTGAAGAGCTCTTCAACCTGATCCCACCCTCTCCCTTCCGATCCCGAACAACGCGTGCCGGGCAGAGATGTCACCCTCATACCGTGGAAACCGTCTTCGCGAGAACCGAGCGTTTTAAACGATCGTTTCTCTGCCGAACGATGGTGGCTTGGAACGCCCTGCCTGCGCACGTGTTTCCTCCAACATATAACCCTGGGCTCTTTAAGCGAAGCGTGAAGAGGCACATTACAGGGTCGTCAAGTTGAGGGCCACTCTCTATAGTATTCCTGTGTACTGTGAGAGTCGCCCTCAATTGCCAGACGTCGCCTCAGCTTACCATCAGGCGAGTGGCGTCAATTTGTCGACCTAAATATAAAAAAAAAAAAAAAAAAAAAAAAAAACAAAGTTTCTGAACAGCCATTTCTAAATTTTTACTTTGTATATTGTATATTTGTATATTTGCCATTTGTATGTTGTATATTTGTGATTTTTAGTAGATTCATCATCTCAGCCCATTTTACGCTCACTGGCATAGACCTTCCCAAAAGAGGAGGGAATTCAGCCTATATATACCATGCTGGCCAGAAGGGTTGGTTTAGGGTTTTGTGTCAAGTCTTCCTTCTCCTCTTTCCTTCTCCTTCAGTGTATTAGTCTATACTAATATTATAAAGAGGAAGATTTGGTTGTTTGTTTGTTTAAAGCGAATAGGCTCTGTAACTAATAAACAGATTTTAAAAATTCTTTCACTGATATGTAGCTACATTATCCTCGAGTAATGCGTAGGTCACACTATAAGTTTTGCGTAACTTAAAAAAACAACACGTTAAAACCAAAATATTATGTTTATTGCTTTTCAAAATACTCTCCTTTACATTTTAAACATGTTTTCATGCGATCGAACCATTTTTTAAAACAGGAGGACCACAGATCTGAAGGCATGTTTTCTACGTGCTGATTGAACGCTATCACTGCCTCTTCGGAGTTGGTAAAAGTGAAACCTCTCATCAAATCTTTGATTTTGGGGAAAATACAGAAATCACAGGGTGCTAGGTCGGGGCTATGCGCAGGATGGGTGACGAGTTGTACTTTTTCGGAAGCTAAAAATGACTTTGTTTTGTTGGCCGTGTGTGAGGAAGCGTTGTCATGATGTAGGAGAATGCGGCTTTTGGGTGGTCTTTCGCGAACTTTTTCTAACACCTTGGGTAAACAAATGGTAGAATACCACTCGGCATTAACACTCTTTTGATCTTCAAGTGGAATTGTACAGATGGGACCCGTAGCTGAGAAAAAAACGCGATCATTTTTTTACCAACGTTTCTCGCCTGCCTCACTTTTGTTGGCTTGTTCTCATTTTCAAACATCCATTCACAAGATTGGTGTTTTTTTTCGGGTTCAAAACAATAAATCCACGTTTCGTCTCCTGTGACAATGTCATAAACAGCATTAGAATAAAATAAAATAAATCTAACTACTTTGCAATATTCCGCCACATGCAAATTACCCAACTCTCGTATTTATTCATGCACAAGTCCGCCCTCCAATCCCACTTAGGCCGAAAGAATAGAGAAATAATTTTGAAAATAGAATAAATATGAGAGTTGTGTTATCGTGCAAAAAATAATAAAAAACCTCGACACGTGTTTAGCATTAGAATGTCCGTGGTCGTACTTCAGTAGCATATGTGAGCACCATTCCACGCGAGCCCGCTTCTGCTCCGCTGTCAGTTCATGAGGGATCCAACGACAACAAAGTTTTCGAACTTTCAATTCTTCGTGTAAAATTTTCTGGATTTGACTCATACCAATCCCCAATAGTTCTCGAATTGTCGCATAGGTAATCCGCGGGTTTTCTTCAATTAACCGCTTAACAGTAGCCACATTATTTTCGTTGACGGCAGTTGAAGGCCGCCCTTCACGAATTTCGTCATGTAAAGAAACTCGACCTCTCTCAAATTCAGCAAACCATCGCCTCACGGAGCTCAAACAAGGTGCTTCTCTCCCATTTTGAAGACGAGCGGCACAGTCTTGCGGAGAGAGAGAAATTTTAAAATCATAAAACATCATCGCTCTAAAATCTTTTCGACTTAATTCCATTTTCGTTTCATACGTAGAACTTTGATGTGTGATAAAAAACAATTGACAAATGATTTCCCGCCAATTGTTTTTTTTTATTACTAAGAAGGTTGCAACGTTTAAAAAAATATAACATTCGAAATTCAAATAGTTCCGATTAGCTAGAACTGCAAAACTTTTAGTGTGCCCCATGTATAAGCTACTTTTTATCCCGTTAATGTGTTCCCACGGAAACACTATATCACGCGAGCGAAGCCACGGCGATTAGTTAATGTACAATAAGGTGAATTCTATTCTTTTGCATGAATATTGAAACATCAATAAAATGCATTAAACATTGGCAATATTTGTCTTGATATTTACAACCGATGCATTTGTAACAAATACAACGCGTGAAGCTTATGCAAAGCGCCCTGCAGCTGACAGCCAACTGAATTATGTAGGAAGACACGTCACTCGCTGCTGTAATGATCACTTTAAATTCGTTTTGGTTAATTCTGAAGGCTTTGGATTATTGATTGACTGTGGGAATCCCAATATAAACAGAAAGAGACATATATCACGCCTAGGGTAGACAAAGGTACACACACTTTTAATTTGCCAGTAATTTTGTTAATCTCATGTAATAGGGAGCAAGCCTATTGCAGTTACGGCAGGAACTATAGAATATTCAAAACCGTAATTCAAACAAAAATTCGCACAGCCATTACAGGAATGATATGTAACATCTATCCTGGCTGACAAATGCAGTCTAAGCTATAGCTTATTCAAAATTCCAATATACCACGTTTAATATTTTTACGTCTTTTGTCTAATATTATGTGATTTGATTATGTGTTGCCCACAGTAGGTAGAATAAATCAACAAAAAAATTTAACAGGTAAATAACTAATAAAAAAAATACCAACACGGTATTTTAATAATATTAAAATGTTATACACTATAAAAATACAGTTTGAAAATGCAACGAGATTCACTTGCGTTAAAGACCTCAAAGTCCAGTAAAAAAAGATAGAAAACCTTTTCCATTTAATTCCAGAGCACTAAGATTTTACGGAAATTAAAATTCCCTCAGCGTGTCCTTACAAGATCTGTTGCAACGTCTAGCAAACACAAAGATACGTAGGATCTTAATTCCAGTTAATCCGGGTAAGAAAGCGAGCGTCGCAAGGTGGACACACTATGTGGACGGACGTGTGTTGAATTTTTTTGTGAAATATGGCTTTAAAGTTAGCGGATTAGTATTGGAACTCAAAAAAAAACGAATTGGGTCTTAAAATTCAGAATACGATGGACTGGAAAAAATACTTTTTAACAGAAACGTTAGTACCTACTAGAAATAAAAGCCAGCCAAGTGCAAGTCAGACTCGAACAGCGAGGGTTCCGTATAAAAAATATGCTTTTGCAATTGAGTTCACGGGATTGCGAGTGTCTAAAATTTGCACAACAAAAACTAAATCTTTTAATTGCATTATTGGCTTAGAAATTTAATTTTTTACAGCTCCAAGGGACTGTCCTTCACGAGTTCTTGAGAAAAAGGGTATCGAAATTAAAATTTTGAAAATATGAAATTGTTAATGTTTTGAAGTCATGGATATTAAGATGTTTGTTTTAATTTTTTTGACACGATGAACATTACATAAACAAAGACTTGGTAACCTATTTTTACCCGTCTATCAGGAAGGGTTATGAGTTTCGCGCATATTTCCTCAATTTATAGTAAATATAGTGGCCAAGCTAATGCAAATAAAAGCTCTATAGATCGCTCATTGAGATATTGAAAACATTCGAACAAACTCTTTTATTGCAGTTGTTTAAAATCTGTTTTAGTGGTTCCAGATAGTCTCATAGTAGGTCGAGTCTATATAGTATATTGTTCGGTAATTGGATTAGAGAATAGATTCGTGTGTCAACATTAGCTCTGCTCACTTCAGGTTCATTGTATTTTCCATACCTTGCTAATATCTTAGTACTAACTTAAATGTTTACCTACTTGAGCATGTGTCGAATAATTTCATACAATTACCTAATGACTATCAAAACCTGTACTTGAATTTTAATTTATTATTTTCTCTACTTTATTAACCACTAGGGGACGCCCGCGGCTTCACTCGCTTGACAAATTATATACACCAAAGCTTTCTTCAAGAACCACTCTATCCATTGGTGACAACCACATCAAAATCCGTTGCGTAATTTTAGAGATCTAAGCATACATACGGAGGGAAGCGACTTTGTTTTATAATATGTAGTGATTATGATGATGTGGAGAAGATGTTACTTGTTGTAAGTCTTTCTACCTACTAAGCAAGGAATAAAACAAAGAAAGAAAGGTTTCGAAGCAAAAATTATTTTGTGTGAAAAGAAGTTAAACCGGTAACTTTGATTGATTTAGTGGTTGATTTTTTCATAAAATAAATTCCCCAATTTCTAAACGACGATTTATCGCGACTGGTAACTTGTAATAAACTTTTAATTTGTCTCTGTATTATCAGACAGCAACAGAACACAAACATTTTGTAAAAAACTCTTGATTACAAAGTTACCGTTAACTAAAACCCCGCCACGTCTCTCTTTTGTTCTAATTCTTACTTTACCTTTATATAGTCCAATAAACAAAAAGATAATATGAAAGACAAACAACACTTCCAACAAAATTAAGAAACAAATATACACTTTGAAATAAATTTGACTGTCACTGTCACACAAACCCGTAACTCCATTCAAATTAATCGTTTTAAGTACATTTAAATCGACTTAGGAAAGTTGGATGGCACGAGAAAAAACAATTTTGTTTAACTTTGAAGAAAGGAATGGGGAGGTATTCCGATACAAAAAGACGGGCTAAGAGAGCTGACGTTAAGTGAATAAGTGAATAGTTAAACTCTCATAATATTTACATAAACTGAACATTAACGGAATGGGCCGAGATGAGGACGCCAGCGATTGATTGATCTTTATGTAAGTTAAGTTTGCAATAATGGGAAAACTTTTGGACATCGAAAATTAAGTGACGATTCATTGTTGAAAATTAAGCTATCGGGTTACGCTATGAACACTCTTCCTAAGTTAGTCTTAGAAGGGAACAGACGTTGGTTCAAATATAGCCTAAGAATTTCCTTCTTGCGATTTACTGACATAGTGATTGATTCTTTGATTGACTAAAACTTACATAGTTTTGGGCTATTATAATACATTTTGGATAGGTATCTTTTATAATACTATACATAAAGGTATACCTTTCGTTAACATAATATATGTAATCCTAAAATGTTTTGGCACAATGAATTTGGCATACTTTTTTTGGCATAATTATACTTGGTCATAATTGATTTTTAGCAGCATATGTACAGTGGCATAATTATATTTAGGTCTAATATATTTATGCATAGTTATAATTTTCACAATGTTTTTAGGCATAGTGTACATTCGCCTAATAGCATATATTACTAAAATTTAATAGGTATAAATTTATGAAATGAATGAAAAATAAAAAAGTTACTTTAACCAGTATTTCCTGTATTATATAGTGTCAAAGTAGGTTTAGGTGCGGCGGGGGTGGCCCTTGGGCCACCCCTAAGCCGCCTTTTAATTATTTTACATAGTTACTTATTCTGCGTAAGATGATTATGACTATATTCATTATAGTTGGACACGTTTATGCCTTTTTAAAGCTATGCTTATAAATTTTATGCTTAAATATGATTATGCTAATTTTATTTATGATTAAGACAAATATGCTAAATTTGTTATGGATAAAAAAATTATGCATAAATATCATTAGTCTAGATTACCATATGCCAAAATATTTTATGGTTATTTTTTTTATGCAAATGTGAACCATACATAAATATGTGGTGCTAAGGGGCCTTATCAAAATCTCTGGAGCCTAAGTTATTCTCTCGTGCACGCGGAACGCACAGATAGGTTTGGCAAAAATACCCTAAGTGCTCAGAAAGGGCATGGGTCTCGGCCTCTTTTACGTGAGGCTAGCAGTGACTGGAGTAATGTCGGCATACCAAACGCAACTGCCCTTCAGGGATAAAGACGTGATGTGAGTTAATAATGAAATCGCTCGTAACTAATACTTATACCAATCATATAAGGCAACGTAAGCGTATGGTTATGGTAAGTGAACCAAAAGAAGAAAATACACAACCCGCCTTGATCGAACACGCTTTGATGTTCTATTATACCTACCTTCCTAACATTCCATGCCAGCATGACTGTGTGAATATGTAATGACGTAATAGAATCGCGAACTAAATGCCGTGAAAATGGCTGTCATGTAATATCTAACATTTTCTTCGTCGAATCGGAATGTTGCAGCAATTGTTCGTTTATTTCAACGAGATATATTAGTATTTGATATGTTTCCATAGTGAATTTATTGTCCTTTGGTTAGTAAAAGTTCGAAATGTTTGTATAACTGGAATTTTAAATTTACATTAAGAGCTTCACAAATACATTTCTCTCCGAGAGTTTAGAAGTCAGGCAGAGGCATGTTATAGGACCGCTTTTTGCTAGTAGCTTCATTAGTCACACGAAATAAGGGGGCTTTACGCTGGATGTGTCTGATACTCAGTTTACCTAGCTCGCCTTCAAGATTTTAAATTCAGTGAAAACCGATTGAATGTATGAACTCATTATTCTCAAAAAGTACCAGGCGATCATAAAAATAAAACAATTTAAAATTTAAATATTTTTTATTTAAATAATGTCAGCGGTAAAAGTAGTATAAAATTACATGGAACAAATGGGACAAAAATCGTATATTGTAAGGTTGCAAAAGTTCCAAGTGGAACTGGCTTCATTTATTTATTTATTTTTAAACTTATGCACAAAACTGTACAAAGGCGGACTTAATGCCACAGGCATTATCTACCAGTCAACCTTTGGGTGATGCAGAGAGAACTAGTAGTAGGTGCTCAGAGGTTGCTATGACACACAATAATTATTATGGTAAATAATAAACTTAAATCCTAATAACTACTTATATAACTAATATTAATATACATACGTATATGATGTCAATAAACCTACATAATACTAAAACATACCTACATAGTACATACAATTTACATAAAATAGATACACAAATATAATTACATATAAAGCTACGACTTCTATAAAGAGTGAGTGATAAAAGTAAAAGAAAGACAAACTGATTCTGCTTAGGAATCCTTATACAGCTCATATACCTTCCTCTTGAAAACGGAGCGGCTGGTTGACATCCTGACCTCCAAGGGGAGCACATTCCAAAGGAGAATAGATTGCACAAAGAAAGAAGAGTGGACAAGGCTGGAAGTGTGAGAAGGACAATGTAAGAGAAGACTATTAGAAGAGCGTAAGTTTTTATTGTGGTTGGTGCCCAGAAATTGAAAGTAATGAGCTAGGTATGAGGGGACATTAGGGGAATTTAAGAAGGAGTAGAGACTAGTCACAGCACGCAAACTACGACGCTTGCGTATGGATAGCCACCCCAACTCGGAGCGTGATTCCGAAACATGGTCATACTTACGTAGATTGTAGACGAATCGAATGCAATTGTTGAGAAGACGGTCAAGTTTATTGAGCAGATCTGCATTCAGGTCGAAATAGCACACATCACCATAGTCTATAACAGGAAAGATCAGCGTTTGCATAAGTGATGTCTTGGTATTGGCTGGTAGGAAGTTTTTTAACCGATAAAGAGCCCGTAAGCTGCCCGTTACCCTCTGACACACTCCGGAAACCTGAGTTTGCCAGCTGAGCGTAGTGTCGATATGCAATCCCAAATCTTTCACACTGGTAGAGAAAGGAATAGGCTTTGCTTTGAAGACGATCTGTGGCAAAGTCACACCCTTCAACCTTCCCAACATTCGACTACTCCCTATAATAATGGCTTGGCACTTGTCAGGGTTCACCGACAAACCAAATCTATCACACCAGCTGCCTAAAGTGTTCAGGTCACTATTGACCCTGTCAATAGCTTCGGCCAGACAATCTACACTGGATTGACTGTACAACTGCAGGTCGTCAGCATACAGGTGATACGCACACTGAAGATCAGAGGTCAAGGAATTAATGAAAATAGAAAAGAGAAGAGGGGAGAGAATACCGCCTTGTGGAACCCCAGCATCGATATTGCACCAGTTAGAGGAGCTGTCGTCGATTCGCACCGATTGCTGGCGGTCGCGAAGATAAGTGGAGAACCATTCCAGGTCATCGGGTGAGATCTTAAGATGCGCCAGCATAGCTAGCAAAATGTCGTGACTCACGCAATTGAATGCGTTAGAGAAATCAACCAGGACCAGCACTGTCACTTTTGCGTTTTCAATCCCAGTCCTGATATCTTCCGTAACCTTCAGCAGGGCAGAAGTAGTGCTGTGCCCCGGTCGGAACCCAGATTGTAGAGGGCTAAGTATGCTATTTATACGTATAAATCTGGACAGTTGGCTGTGCACACATATCTCTAAGACCTTGGACATAAAAGGAAGAATGGAAATGGGGCGGAAGTGATTGGGGAGAGAGGAATTTGCTATTTTAGGCACTGGACAAATATAGGCTCTGCGCCAGAGGGCGGGAAATTGACCGGTTGCAAGGGAAAAGTTGATAATGTGTAGGATTGGTAGAAGGAGTTGGTCTAAGATAGGGAAAATCATGCGACGACTGATGTTGTCACAGCCAACCGCGTTCGACTTTATGGACAGTACAACCTTTTTGATCTCATCCAAAGACACAGGAGAAAATTCGAAAGGGGCATAGCTGGGATCAGCCAAACCGGCAATGAAATCCACCGTTTGACGCTTGGTTTGGTCGTCCATCTTGTGTGAGGTGGAGAAATGAGAATTGATGGCGTCCAACCCAATCGTCCCCGGCAGCTCGAGCCGCCTCGACTTACCAATGCCCAAGGACCCAAGAAACTTCCAAACCTCGGCTGGCGAACGGGAAGAAAGGTTATCAAAGATATGACGGCGTTTTGAGTTCCGAATCACCTGATTACACCGATTCCTGGCAGTTTTATACCGATCCCAATTTACATCAGTCTTTAGTTTTTTAAATTTGCGAAAGGCTCGGTCTCTGCATCTCATTGCAGCCCTAACCTCCTCTGTGAACCACGGCGCAGGATTACGCTTCACTCTAACCCTCCTAACTGGTGCATGCGCATCATAGAGTTTGATGACGCTGTCCGTAAAAACCTCTACTTTATTATCGATAGTATCGGCCGTCTTCAAAGGGTCCCAATTAATGGCAGCGGCATCAACTCGTAATCTATCGACATCCATGCGGCCGAAGCAGCGCCTTTGCAATATTTTTGGCTTTGGTTTCGGTGGTTTGAGTCTGTAGGAGGCATACAGTAGATCATGGTGTGAAAATGCCGGAGCCATGCACTGCCCATGACAACGAACCAACGATGGAGTAGAAGTTAAAATCAAGTCAAGCCAGGTATCAGCGACATCCTTATTGTGATGCGTAGCCTGAAGTGGCAATACGTGCAAACTGGCCGACTCAACTATATGACGTAGCTTCGCTGCTCGAGAGGAGTCCACAAGGAGATTTGTGTTAAAGTCGCCCATGATGATGTGATGCTCATAATCAGACGCCAGCGATTCTAAAACCAGTTCTAAGTCGGTGAAGTAATTAACAGATGGGGGACAATATACAACTCCGATGAGTACTCTGACACCCCTTACCCAGGCCTCAAGAAAGAGATATTCCACTGTAGCGGAATACTGGGAAGGAGATGCGGCTATTATTTTGTGTGGGAACTCACTACGGATATAAATGGCAACCCCTCCCATATCCTTACCCAACCTATCATTACGTACGAGAATAAAGCCTGGCAATGGATAATAAACTGAAAGAAGGTTAGGTTTAAAGAAACTCTCAGAGATCAAGATGGCATGCACATGGGAGTCATCAAACGTATCCAAGAAGTCGGTATAGTGACCAGGGATACTTTGAGCGTTTATATGGCACACATTGAGGGACCGACCCACTTCTGACTCAAGACACCCACGAAGTTCCTCCCTTAAAGAGTCTGTCACCACCGAGCTAAAGCTGTCAGTATCAGATTCTAAAGCAGAATGAAACGAAACATTTTCATCAGATTCGTAACTCATGAATAAAATAAATATTAAATAAAAAGTAAATATAATATAAATATGTACTTAAATATAATATAAAACAAAATACTAATAAATCTTAAAGTACTTAAGAATAAATAATAACAAATATTAAATCAACGTACCCTTGCACTACTCTCTTAACTAAAAAACTTGCAGTCTCTGCACCACCCGCCAGCAGCTGCTCACACAATTGCTACACAGACAATTCCTAGATGAAGAAAGAAAAATAAAAATAAAACTGAAATACAAAAACAACTCGTAACACAATACCTACATCCCTGAGAACTAAACAAATCTTAGGTCTGCCAATGTCAACTGTCACTGTCAGATTGCTTGTGACAAACAGACTACCCAATGACACCGACTGACACGCAACCTCACTTACTTTACCTGACATTCACAACACAATAGACAACGCAGTACCTAGGTACCTACAAACAAAGTTATAAAGTTAAAGTTCAATTATTATACAAATTGCAATTGAACGAAGTTATGTTTTAGAGAACAGTACGACTGAACTCAAATATACCTACATTCAAGAAACTTCTTAGTACCATACCATTCATCAATACAGAAACTAAGATTACATACTTTGAAAAAATATTATTATGATGTGATGACAGTACCTTAATTCTACATACCTACGTAATAAGTAAAAAGACATAAGGTGATTGTGAGAATGGACGAAGTGTAAAGAATGCTCATCACACACACTATCACTACGCACCACTATGTTTAGCTCCCTCGGCATTTGCGGTCGAACAAGATTTGGGATGCTTTTCAATAATTACTTTGAGTTCGTCGGGTGTGGTGACTTTATAGCGATGCCCACTCTCCACCTTGATCATGATGATACCGTCTTGGGTCCAGCAGCTCGGCATTCCAAAGTGCAACCGCGCCTTCACAAATAAAGCCTGTCGGGTCCTGGTGAGAAATTCCTTGACCGCCACTGGGGATCCCTTCAGTTTCGCCTTTGCACTCCAGACCATTGCCTTGGCGCTTGTACTGCAAAACCTGAGTTCCATGAAGCTGAACGAACTGGGAATAATCAGTTTTTTTCAGTCGTAGATGTTAATATCACATCACTATTAGTCGGTGGTACCGTTTAACTTTAAAAGACCCACGGTACCACCAGGGGTATGGCCAGGGGTACCGTGGGTCTGAAGTGTTTTTTACGGGGTATTTTGTAACATCCTGAATATAATATCATTTGGGGTTAAGAGTTGAGTTAAGAAAGCGCTAAAAGACTAAATCTAAGTTGGTCTGGTTATTATTTGGTCTCTTATAGCTGTTCGTCTGTATCGAAGTAAGTCTAACTAGCGTTATGCCTACTTCTACTTTTGGTTAGGCATAACGCTAGCTAGGTAAACTGAGTATCAGACACATCCAGCGTAAAGCATAAAGGGGGAGCCACTTGTCGGGAACTTTTGTTTGCCAGAGCCTCATCAGCATCACAAGGTAAGATCGGCATTAGCCTCGAAAATCTGAATGGTCTAATGTTTGTTATTAGAATACAAGTCAAAATCGAGTCTTTATTTAGAAAAGGTACGCCTATATTTCAAAGACCATTTCTCCCACGTACCGTACGTAAAACAAGTTGGAAATGAAATTTCATTTCATTTCATTTCCAACTTGTTTTTATACCAATTGTTTAGGGTCGGCGCAACCATGTACTCTTCCTCCACACATCCCTGTCAAACATCATAACCTCATCACACCCTCCCATGGCATATCCTCTTCATGCATTCCTGGCATCTGCCAATACCTACTTATTTAACTTCTCTAAATACTCAATATCCTAGTCAAAATATGGGAGTTGCAATTCTATATCAAATGGCAAAATCAGAGACAAAATTTTTAATTTTAATGAATCTTTCATATGAAAAATGTGACTTAGATAGGAATACGAGTATAATTATGAGTTAGTCCATTTTGATTAAACTCCACTATCAACATTTTTTTTTAAATTGTGGAATTTATAAGTGAGTTTATTAAAATTTTATTATTATAAGTTCCACCAAGTGCCGACAATTGAAAACATAAATAATATATGAGTTAGTCGTCCTCAAAAACCTATATGGACATCAGTAAATCATTGTTAAACGTCCTTTACATTCAGACCATTATCGATAAAGAGGGAGTAAATACTCAACTTTGTTATTTACCACAATCTGCCAAACCTATTAAGTACTCGGAGTTATTATTTATTTATACGAGTTAATCTTCAAGACGGGCCCTTTACGATGGAATTATTATTACAAGAGATTACATCCAAAATGTTTCAATTAATTTTAAAGATGGCTGATAGTCCCCACAGGAAATTCGCCGACTTGCCAGTCATTATATGGGGCAGAAAATGCTTCGGAATTATTTATTGTTACTCGGCAATATGTATGTATGTATGTATTTTCATGCTTCAATAAATCTTAAGCGCCAGATTGTAAGGTAATGCGTCTGAAGGATACTATCAATCCGTATAGTTTTTGCTTTCAACGTATCTGTTTATTATTACGTAATAATGCGTCTCTGGCTTATTATTATAAACTTATTGTAAGTCCTGTGTTTAGGCATACTGATTGAGGCATTTATTACCTTATAAATATATTAATAATTTTTGAATATTAATATATTATTATGTAACAGGTAAGATTTTAATTTCATATTGCTTAAGATGTAAAATTATTCTCGACAGTAAAAAAATAAAAAATAAAAAATGTCAAACAGATTGGACAGACAATTAAATTTTTTCAGTATTCTCATTTCAGAATTAGGTGTTTAAAAGGTATGTAGCTACTCAAATATGATTGAAATTGAAAAAATTGAATTTTCTACAGATTTTAATACAACATGAAAATTTAAACTACAAAATCTGAAAGTTATATTATTGTTAAAACTTAATTTCCTCTATATTTAGAAATTAATAATCTGACAAAGTATGATAATCTCTAGAGCTTCTAACATAGTTTAATTCAATTTCATATTACCTACTGTCTGCAAACCTAGTGAGTACAAAACACTTTAATATACTGTGTATACAAGTAGAAAGTTATACAAAAGGCATTATTCGCTTGTAACTATACTCGCTTGTAGTCTGGAGGCCAAGGAGAACCGGGCCTGGTATCCAGCTGACGTTTACTCTTGCGAATCTCTTTGAAATATTGTGTTGCACAAATATCATACACACAACTCACAAAAGTTTATTACACTTACATTTCAATTTCTTCAGTGTTTTTGACTATAGGTACACTTCACGAGGGATAACCGGAGCTTTGCATTTGTGTGAGTAACCACGAAAAGTAGAATAAAAGCTCTTTTTGTAGCTGTGTGTACAACACATTATGTGTGTGTAAACATACGTACATATACGTTTACGTACACTGCACTCACACAAATGCAAAGCTCAGCTTATCCCTCGCGAAGTGTACTAACCTTGTCTTCACAATAACATACACAACAAATTAAGAATTATCTCATTTGATGCCGTCGAACGGAAGATCAGTGTTTCAGTTTCTTTGGTTCTCTCTTAGCTCGACTGAATTTTGTGATTATTTTTTCATATAGGTATTTGAAACGGTAGATTTTTTTTACGCGGTTAATTGATCTGATGTTACCTTAAGACGTAAACGCAGATCGCAATTTCCATATCTTTGAATGTAGTGTTTGTTATTAAAAGTATTATTGCCCTTGAAAAGTAACCGACTATGATTTGAATTCAATGTTACATCTTTCGTTTAAAACTGCATTAAACAAAGTAATCTCCCATCTATACAAAATCACTTTACACTTGCACATCGATATACTTAGGTAGCCAAAAGTTTCAGGATGATACGCTGGCTGTAACCCGTTGCAACTAAAGTCACTCGTACATATTCAAAGTTAAATCCGAATCAGCTTTAGACTTCTTGCTAAGGTTTTAGCTCTACGACTTAGCGACATGCGAACTCGTGTTGTACACAGCGAGAACGGGCTTCTCATTTGACTGTGTAAATACAATTAATTTGGAGTTTCAACTAAGTTTCCTGATGTAAGGACAATATAGTCTCAAAATTATTATATGGGGTCTATCGTTAATAGAAATATATTACAATTAATAAAAATTTTGCCGTAGCGCTACCTCTCCAATGGAAACAAATCAGCGCTTTTGCATCATACGTATCTCATTATTTATTCGCTTCTATTAATACGAAGCATTGTCGTGTTTCACGATAAATAGGGTACTCAAACCAATAAGTTTCTTTTGAGATTAGTGCTTTCAATCAAACTACATAAAAGCATTAACATTTATAATAAACATTTTGATAGAAATTATAAATCACAAAACTGAAATGTCATCGGCAGGACTCAAACCCGCGGTCTTTCCTTAACAATGGGAATGCTTCGACAACTGAGCTACGATGAACAATATCGACATCATCCAAGCTTTGCTTTTTATTATAATTTCTAGATTACGTTATTAAGGTTAGCGTCAGTAACTATAATTTTTGTACAGAAAGGTGAAACCTACCTACATAGCGGTAACCTTTTTAAATTCAAAGAGCTAACCTTAAACGGTCAAGAGAATTGCTCTTGACCTCTAGGAATTTATTAACACGAAAGATCAAAAAAATCCGTCAGATTATTATAAATTTAAATTTGAAGGAATTTAGGTTAGAATTTACAAAGTGGTTTAAGGATGTTCAATTGTGACCGATAATGGAAATAGGCTTGACCCCTATTACGTAGGCCCAACAAAATTACTGGCAAAGTGTGAGTGTGTAATACACCTCTGCCTAAACCTTCGGGGATATAGGCGTGATGTAAGTATGTCTGTTTAGGGCATTAACTCATAGCACCATCTAGTCTCAAGCTAAGTGCTATTGTTATTTCAGTACAAATCTGATTAGGTTGCGTGCTGCGGGGCCTTTGCCCCATAGCACGCAACCAGCACTCACTGACGCGGGATAAAACCCTACCCCAACGACGCGGGATTCTAATCCCGACCTAAGAGAGTGTGAGTGAGAGCGATCAGAGTGCAGAGACCACAGAGGTGGTCAAACTCCGCCGGGCGCCACTGGAAATACGTTCTGCTTGTAACTAGAGACGCCCGCTACGGACGTTAGAACGGTCGCAGCCTTGGGCCGCGGAATTAAAAAAAAAAGAAAAAAGTACAAATTTGATTATCTTTACTAGATTTGATTGTTTGTTTGAAGCAAATAAGCTCTGTAACTACTGATCCGATTTTGAAAACTCTTTCACTGATATTTAGTTACATTATTTCTGTAACATATCCTACTTTTCATCCCAGTAATGTTATCCCACGGGAACTGGGAACGAGAAAACTATATCATGCGGGTGGAGCCGCGGCGATCAGTTGGTGTTTTTATAAAAGTAGTAGCTACATCTACGAGTAGCAACTTGGTAAAATAATTAGCCGTGACGTCGTTAATGTACATTTGTAGTAGTTAGGAAGTAATGAAGCCGTTTGGGAATACAGGTGGGTGTTGAATGGATATTATGGCTAATGGAGTCTACAGTCTGTTGAAATGATAAGGACGCATTATCTCACTTAGTATTGACTTTAAGCACCTGAGTGCTGTGTTTTGTACCGTTCTGTTATTACAAAAGTAGAAGTAAGAATGTCATTACGTTTTTGGGGTTCCGTACCCAAAGCGTAAAACTGGAACCCTATTACTGAGACTTCGCTGTCGTCCGTCCGTCTTTCTTGGGCTGTATTTCATAAACCGTGATAGTTAAAAACTAAAACAGGATACCAAGGGGCTCCCATACAACAAACGTAATTTGTTTTGCCATTTTTAAAGATAATGGTGCGGAACCCGTACCCGACTCGCACTTGGCTGGTTTTTATTTAATATAGTAGAACCTAGGTGAAGATTAAGATTCCACCACGAGAACTTAGTTACTGGGATAAAAGTTTTATACCTAGTTATTTGGGGGTGCAATGGAATATAGGGTAGCAATAAAAAAAAATATAATGTTAATAGATTGCTTCTTATTGGACAAAAACACTTGTACTTTCTACTGTTTTTTATTTACATAATTTTCACTTTTAAATTGTGAAAGTTAAATTGCAATTAAAGTCTCTGATGATAAATAAAAAATAATAAATATTTTGGACATTCTCACACAACGTCATCTAGCCCAAACTAAGCTATAAGCTTGTGCTATAGGATCTAAACAACTGATAAACATACTTATATATTTTTAAATACATACATAATATACATAGAAAACACCCAAACTCCGAAACAAACAATTCGGCATCGGCTTCTCTTCCCCTCTTCTATCTCCAATACAGATCTGGTCATATGATCATCACTGCGCCTCATCACTACCCGTAACACAGCAAGCAGTTTTCCCTTAGCTTGTCCTCTATAACGGCCACCCTGAACGTGCCCCTAATGTGTTCGTTTCTAACCCTGTCCAGTCTTGTGACCCCTACGGCCCATCGAAGCATTTTCATTTCTGTGACATGCAGTTTCTGTTCATCCACTTTTCTCATAAGTCAGCATTTCGATCCGTACATTAGTGCTGGTCTGACCGCCAGTTTGTAGACTTGGTCTTTGGCCCTTATAGGCATTCTGGCATTGCATAGGACACCGGACAGTGCGCTCCATTTAAGCCAAGCAGTCGTTATTCGATGCTGGATATCTTTTTCCGTACTGGCGAATTGGACCGCAATTGAACCGAGCTACCTACTTAAAGTGGTCTACTTTCTTTAGTGCAGTCCCCCCAATAGTTACTGATATGTTGTTTCCGGCACCTCTTCCGGAAAAATCGCATGAAGGATCGGATTTCTGTTGAAGGAATGTTTAATACCAAGTTTTTGGTCTTTCCTTTCCAGTAGGTATCAGTATATTAAGGTTCTGAAAAAATAACTTATTTCATTAGACCTGTGCCTAGCAGTGGGACAATACCTACATGGTAATAAAAAAAGAAAAAATATCGTAACCTTTACCTATCAATCCAATTTTCATCCATACTTTTATGAAACCTTATTAAATATCACAGCCCAGTGATTTAATAGCACAATGTTATTCTATAAAGGGTTCTTGTGTATTTTTTTAAATTAAACATTTCATTATGATGAGCGTGTGTTACGGGTTGATGAAATTTGCATTCATTAGTGAAGTGCTCGGCGACGGCCGTGGACAAAATGTCAACCGCGCTGTTTTTTTTTACCTTAAAACCCTCATTTTATTAATATGCAGGGCCCTTTCTCTTTGTAAAAGTTTTACCTTAACTTGAATAGGTACTGACATTTTCAGTTGAAATGTTTCACTGTAGATAGGTTTTTTATATCCTTCAACATTTTATCCAAGTGTTTTCCAGGATAAATTATAAAAATTCGTAAAGCTTGCTTAGCAATTGTCATTATAGTATACCTAGTATAAACGATTATACACAATGCTAATTAGTCAAAATCAGTTGTGTGATTTATGCAAAAGTTATTTCACAGATAAAAATACAATAATTATTAATATTAATTACTTAGAAAAAGCACCCAAATTCTATGAAATTTGGGTGCTTTTTTGGGATTTGGTACAAATATTCAATTCAACCCTGAGATTGCCAAACCCATGTATTAGAAAACCTAAATGCAAATAGAAATATGTTTGTACGCATTGACTCCAAATCAGTTGAGCTATGCTTGAATAAAATAAGAATAACTTTGGTGTACATAAAAGTAGAATAAAAGAAGTATCTATCTAAAAACTTCTCTAACAAAAAAATACTTACCTCTCATAGTAATCCAAGAAAGAGTTTTATGAGACGTAGAAAAATATTCAATCGTGGGTACACGATAAAACCCTCCATGCCATCTCATCACAGCACCCTGTACCCCTTACCCCCTCGATAATCAAGTTTGCGAGTTGTCTAAGATGTGGCCACGGACCAAGAATACAAGAATATTCCGACAACATTGTCCCTTCTGAATATCTTACTTAGACTCAGTTGAGTAAATTAACATACAATTTACGAAGACTTATAAGTTCAAAAAGACAGAACATAATCTTGTTAAAGAACTCGACTCAAAGTGAGTTTTCTAAAAATATGTTAATTTCAAGGTCTAAAAACCTTTGAAGAATTTTATAATAAGGTTGGATAAACGCAATTTAGAAGTTATGAAATTCTCGATAGAGTGAAATGAAAATGAAAAGTTTAATTTACGCAATGACTTTTCATTATCGAGGGTTGTTTAGGAAACTAGTGTATTCGAAAATATTATACCAGACATCATCGTAAATTCAACTAAATAAGCATTGCCATACAACGTGGCAAAGCTGCCAGCCTTCTGGGAACACTGAAGGACTTCTTTGACGCCTGTATATTGTGTAGATTTTACTGTGTATAGTATAGTTTTTAGTAAGTGTAAATAGTATTTTCTTTTAATGGTAATTTTCTTTCTTGTGTACCTATTAATAAAGAATGTGACACTATAACACACAAAATCTCCCGTAGCTGTAACAACGTTATAAAAATGAAGTTACCCAATCAATCCCAGTCTACAATCCACATTCGCTATAGCACCACAAGTTTCACTGTCCCACAATACAATCAACGTTCCTTACGTTCAATTGTACAACTTCTGCTACAATGTCACAATTAATACGAGTACACTGTTGGGTCTAGAATAAATATTAAAGGGAAATTATAGTGTAATACCATACTTAAAAAGTTTGATATTCGTAACATTTTGTCTATTATGTAATACTGCTCATTTAAAGCATTATATTAGACCTAACTGGTGCCTTAACTCTGCTTCTTCTTCTTCATCTTCTTTTAAAAACGTGGCTCCATCGATATTGATCGATGATTCGCCAATGTCAAGGTAATGCTTGATTAGTTGATAGTCCCGCACAGAAGAACTAGTTATTCCTAACTAGCTCCAGGTGCAGGACAAGAAACGTTGTTCGGTATGAGAGTGTCTGGAAACCCGATTTTTGCGGAGCGCCAGAGGTAACCTAAAAAGCCACCTGCCACGCGCTCAGCAAAAATCGAACTCTCTGCCTTAACTCATTTTTATGTTTTGAATGTTTAACATCAATAAAATATTTTTTTATTTATTTACTGTGACACTTCGTACTTGTAAATGTATATGATGTATTCTAACAGATAGTAAGTAAATAACAAATTCGTGCCCACACACACTGTACAACTTAACCAATTCATCATACAATATTTGTACAAAATAGTATTTATCTGTGTTCTCGGTTGTTTTATTATCACAAAGTAAATTGATGATTGTGTCCTGTGGACTGCAAGCGTCGTCTGCGGTGATCGATGGCCCTACACCAGACGTTTCAATTTAATCACCACTTAAATCGGCAAGTTGTCTTTTTTGAAAGTTTTTTATGGAACTATGTTCTTTGTGCAATTTCAGTTACGTATTGTATCATTGTTTATAACAATGCTCGTGCTGGAGTATGTACCATTTGCCCAAGCAGTTGGAATTTTGGTTTGAATTACGAAGTGGTTATCGATTGTCTATGGTGTTCGATAACGGCAATCATCATGTACCGAGCCTTTTCCTAACGCAATTGGGGTCGGTTTTCCAGTCTAACTGCGATTCGACTGAAATTCGATATTTTCCGTGAAGCGACTTCCATCTGACCTCCAAACCCTTGGGCGATACCGAAGTTCTGTAACTACAGAGCGTTAGAACCCAAACGACTGCCATAGATGATTGTGTAACAACCGGGACCGACGGCTTAGCTAAAAACTCTCAGAGTCACGGAGGGGTCTTCATGTCTTAAAAAATGGTCACCCATCCTAAGACCGGCCCGGCTAGGATGTAGCTTAAACTTTGCAATGTTTAACATAATCGGTGTCAGATAACAGCAATATTGTTGCCAAATTGTTGCTTCTAATGTACTCGTGTGTAATGCATCTATGCTTATCCCATCAGGGATTTAAGCATGATGATGTATAATTTATGTATAAGTGTTTGTTTTATAAAATATCGTTTAAAAAATCTTCCACGTCACTGCCGACTGGGAAGGTTTCCAGAATGCTGGATGTGTTGCTACGTTGGATGGCGATACTTATTCTTTGGGCCAGAAAATAGCCAACCTTTTGGTCCTGAGAAGCATCGATTAAGCGTTCATCAATGTGTCTATAAAGGCGGCGAGCACTCGCACCCCATGACCTCAGTGTCTCAACCCCAAACGGATTGACGATTGTATGTAAATTAATTGAATCCACCGATTCAACGATAAGGTAAAACGTAATAGGGTAAGCAGTAACTAAATTACCAAGTTAAACACTTGATACTACATACTCCATACATGCATGATTTATTGTCAAACTTTATTAATTATAATCCCCTTCCCGTAGTTCGCCTTGTAATATGTTAAATGAAATTACATGGGGTATGATAGTAAATTATCTGTTATGTTGAAACGACTTAAGTTTTCTGATTGTTTTGAATCAAATTCTGCTGTTTGTTGAGACTGTTACATGATATTGGTCATAATAACAGATTTGTCTCGCTATTAAATCAGTGACGTAAAATATTATCAGACTTACGTAATTCGTTTTGTTCCAGGTTGAAATCGATTAAAAGTATGTTCTAAACGCTTGTTAGTTATCACACTATTAATGTATTTCATGTTACTTGATTAAAGATACCTGGAGAGCTTGTTAAGAACTTGTAACATTATCATTGCTTGGCATATTTAATTTTTCCCAGTGTTTTAACTAGGACTATAGCTGATCGCAGCTCCGTCCGCGTGATTTAGTTTACTCGTTCCCGGTTCCCGTGGGAACACAGTACCGGGATAAAAAGTAGCCTATGTTACTCAGGGTGAATGTAGCTTTCCAAATAGTAAAAGAATTTTTGAAATCGGCACAGTACAAATCTTTCCTCTTTATAATAGTAGTATAGATAATTATAGATTTGAAATTATTTTCAACCGACTTTCAAAAAAGGACGAGGTTCTCAATTCGACTGTATGTTTTTTTTTATATTTGTTACCTCATATCTTTGTGCTGGGTGAACTGATTTTGATTTTTTTTTTCTTAATTGGAACTACTTCTCAAGTGGTCCCATCCCGACAATTATTTGGTGCCATTTCGGTAGTTTGAAGTCGGTTGCTGGGTCCATTTTTGACATGTATTTTTTCCAATTTAATAGCTTATGATAGTTTGACATACGAAATAAGAACTTAAATAAGTTGTTAGTTTAATTTATACTAGTTATCACCGCGAACTTTGTATTGCCTAAAATATAAGAAAAAGAAACCTTTCCTAAACTTTTACGAATATTTTAATATTTCATGCAAATGTATGTATTATTATATTATTATACCTAGCAGGTGATTACATATTTGAGCCGTTTGGGGTTGAGACACTGGGGTCATGGGGTCCGAGTGCTCGCCGCCTTTATAGAGACATTACTAAACGCCTAATCGATGCTTCTCAGGACCAGAAGGCTGGCTATTTTCTGGCCCAAAGAATAAGTATCGCCATCCAATGTGGCAACACAGCCAGCATTCTGGGAATCTTCCCAGTCGGCAATGACGCGGAGGATTTTTTAAACGATATTTTGTAATGTAAATATTTTTAGTCTATAATTATGTTTATTTTGTATATTGTAATTCTTATTGTAAATAAATATTTATTAATTATAATTGAAAAACGCGACTGACGTACAGACAGACAGACAGACAAATTGTCGTATTAAATATATAGATAAGAGAAATAAATTGAAAAAACTTTCATTGAGGGAGAATTATGGTAAAATTAGGTGTTTCTTGGTCCGTGGGCATGAGCGTTTCTCCTGGGAAGAGCATAACCGGTTGTTTCAAAACTATTGCTATCGATTTTGCAACTCATATTAAGTGAGAATTACATAAGTAATTAAAAAAAATATTTATGTTAAAATTGCGCATTATAGATAAAACGACATGCTTCATCATTGTGACCTTCTGTTTTACAGGCGATAATTTTCAACTTAGAATTTTAATGTTAAAAGCAGTAAATACTGAGGACCCGCATTATTCTGGCAACAAAAAGGAGCTTAGCGCACGTCAACGCGCTTCAAGCCAGTGGGTTCGTTGCCCGTTAAAAGTCACTTTCGCCTACACAATTTCAAGACACGTCGTCTCCAACAATTTATGGGGCTGTCTGAAAGAGTCACTCACTTTTTATAAGAGTCTTGGGGTAAGATGGGTTGATTTTTTTTTCTTTTATATTTCATAACAAATTCTTTAGGGGGAAGCCGAAAGATGGCGTCGAAATTTAATGAAGGTTCGAGGGTTCGGTGGGTTTTTAAATATTTGTGAGATAATTCATTCAGAAGAATATTAAAGTGCAAACTTAGTAACAAGAGGCTTAAAAATCCAACTTCGGCCCCACTTCGATTTCAATATAGGGAAACTAGGTATGCAATGCATTATGCTGTTGCAATAATTGAGCTGAGTTTGTCGATCCGGGTCGAACTCCTAAACGACTGGACCGATCTTTATGAATTCAGATATATGCACTCACGGTGATGGTCACTATGACCGTGCCAAATTTCAAAAAGATTGGTCCAGTCGTTTAGGAGGAGTTCGATCACGAACGAAATACACGAGTCGCCTAAGAAAGAGCTTCGCTTTGCTGAGCTCAAAAAAGTCCCGATTGATTATGCTGTGGTTAAACATTTCCTCCTGAATCATTCTTTATATGCTATCGCATCTATATGCTAATAGGTTAAAAGCGTTTAGTATGTAATTTGGGTTTTCAGCCCATTGCGTTTAGTTGAAAAAAAAGCCTGATAATATGCATTTGCCTATCGCTTTAGGAACACATGTGTCATAATATTTTACGAGAATATTAGGTTGAAATGTGTATAAATAAATTACAACACTTTTACGATAACGAACAATTTTTGCAGTAATGCCAGTGGAACTTTGTATAAACTTCATGCATAATTAATGTTTACGCTTAGTGCACTTACCCTGTAAAATGCAGTTAATGTATTTAAGTCAGAGTTGATTGCATGTTATAAGTGGTAGCATGACGTGTAACAATAGTTCATTCAATGTGAATGAACTATTGAAATTTAAATGTGAAAATTTGTTCACCAAAGTTCGATTGATATCGGTACGGTCATCGTAGTTCGACAAGGGGAGTCCCTTGTCGAGAAAATTACGTAGGTTTGAGTCCTGTCGATGACATTAGTTTTTGCGATTTATAGTTCTATCTATATATCCAGGGTCAGTTCAAGAAACGGAATATCTATGTACTAAGTTTCATTCGATTCGATTGAACAATTCACGAGTGATTGATTGACAAACATCCTTCACGACTTTAATTCTAACACACTGTGCATACAGTACCCAAAGGTACATAAGTACATACAATTTACTATTATTAGGTAGGTATTAAGATTTTATTTCTATTTCTATGAATTTTTGTATAATATGCTTAAACAGTATTTTACTAAATATTGGATGGAACCAGGCGTTACTTGGCGAAAATCCATGACAAAGTAATGGTAAGTAAAATATTTAAAAAAAATGTTTTAAACATATTTTAAATTTTTTAATAGCACTATTTTCTGCAGGATTAAAAAGACAACAAAACGTCGACAATTGTTTCGCCTCTAAACGAAGCATTATCAAGACTGTCTCAGAGAGAACAGCCGAGAACAGCAGAGAGAATAGTGCTAAAAAATTTAAAATAAGTTTAAAACATTTTTTAAAAATATTTTACTTACCATTGCTTAGTCTTTTACTACTTAGGTTTATTAAAAAAAACAGAAACTCAACAACTTTACAAGACTAAAAAGTAGAACTTCGTAAGAAGTTTGATAGCAGTGCCTACTGCAAATATAATATAATCCACTCACTATTCCCGGGCCGTAGTTTTTAAGCAATCCCCGCCCTGCACCTGCAATTAAAAATTAGAATACTTAAAACAAAAGGGGCCGGGTAAAGTGGAACAAGCTCACTCCACGTTTGAAACCCGTTTTAGTCTCGTTTTCTCAGCTTCTCGTGGTGCAGGAAAACAATTAAACCCTTCACTTGTTCTAGGGAAAGTTTGTGGAGAACGGCCGCATCCGTCTTCTTTGTAACTAAAGAGATTGCTCCGAATAATGAGAGGAGACGGTATTTATATCGAAGGTTTCATAAGTAGGTAGATACTTATTATTCAATTTGTAAGATTCTTTAAAGATAACACAAGATAAAATAATATTCTTTCTTACATTTTAGAGAATCAACAAACACTAAAGGTCACGAACGGCTTTAGAAATTAATGTGTAGAAAGATCGGCCTCATTGGTACGAAACTACCTCTTATAGTCCAGGCAACCTTTGGTATAAAACAGCATATATTTCATCATCAACATTCATATATTTATATCGTGCAGTAAAGTAGTTATTGTACTGTAAAATGGTATTCCTAAGGCAACAAACATTGTAAAAATAATTAGTTTCATTAATATCAGTACTTGTCAAAACCATCCGATATAATGGTGTTAACAATTAGTTAATTAAACTTTTAACTAATTAAAAACTTATTACCTTCAGTTTAAATTAATTCCAGCCCTATTTTAATTTTTTTTTTAATTAAATGCAATAACTTTTCAATTAACTATTTAAATGGTTTGTTGAACAGTTAGGCTACATACAGGTTGCGAGGTGTAAGCGGATCTTTGCATTTGTGCGAGTGCAGTGTACGTAAATGTGTTGTACACACAGCTACAAGAGCTTTTACTCTCCTTTTCGTGGTCACTCACAGTGACTAACCCTACCTAACCTGTACCTAACTATTAAATTAAAATTATTATTCATGATTCACTTTGCTTACCTATAAATACCCTTATCATAACAATTTGAAACGTTTATGATGAACATTTCCTGAAGGATGCTTTTACCTTCACGAATGCTTGACATCACAACAGACATCTCCAAAAATTCAAAAGTATTGTATTGCTATATACAATGAAAATTGTTTATTAGAAGGTTGTCTCAATGATTTTAAAGAACAACTCGAAAAGACTGTCTATCTGTACAAAAGTTGCCGTAACATGTTTGTGTTTTAGGGTGAAATGGGGTAGGTAGGTACAACGGCTGATTAACGAACGAGGCTTTAAATATACGTAGGTCACACTATAAGTTTTGCGTAACTTAAAAAAACCACATGTTAAAACCTAAATATTATGTTTATTGCTTTTCAAAATACTCTTCTTTACATTTTAAACATTTTTTCATGCGATCGAACCATTTTTTTAAACAGGAGGACCACAGATCTGAAGGCATGTTTTCTACGTGCTGATTGAACGCTATCACTGCCTCTTCGGAGTTGGTAAAAGTGAAACCTCTCATCAAATTTTTGATTTTGGGGAAATACAGAAATCATAAGGTGCTAGGTCGGGGCTATGCGCAGGATGGGTGACGAGTTGTACTTTTTCGGATTTTGTTGGCCGTGTGTGAAGAAGCGTTGTCATGATGTAGGAGAACGCGGATTTTGGGTCGTCTTTCGCGAACTTTTTCTAACACCCTGGGTAAACAAATGGTAGAATACCACTCTTTTGATCTTCAAGTGGAATTGTACAGATGGGACCCGTAGCTGAGAAAAAAAATGCGATCATTTTTTTACCAACGTTTCTCGCCTGCCTCACTTTTGTTGGCTTGTTCTCATTTTCAAACACCCATTCACAAGATTGCTGTTTTTTTTCGGGTTCAAAACAATAAATCCACGTTTCGTCTCCTGTGACAATGTCATAAACAGCATTAGAATGTCCGTGGTCGTACTTCAGTAGCATTGAAGGCCGCCCTTCACGAAATTCGTCATGTAAAGAAATTCGACCTCTCTCAAATTCAGCAAACCATCGCCTCACGGTGCTAAACAAGGTGCTTCTCTCCCAAAAGCATTTTGAAGACGAGCAGCACAGTATTGCGGCGAGAGAGAACTTTTAAAATCATAAAAAATCATCGCTCTAAAATCGTTTCGACTTAATTCCATTTTCGTTGCATACGTAGAACTTTGATATGTGATAAAAAACAATTGACAAATGATTTCCCGCCTTTTTTTTATTACTAAAAAGGTTGCAACGTTTAAAAAAATATAATACTCGAAATTCAAATAGTTCCGATTAGCTAGAAGTGCAAAACTTTTAGTGTGCCGCAAGTACTTCTATAAATAATTAATTTTCTATCATCGTTTTGACAAAGACTGCCTCGGCGGCGTAGTGGTATGAGTACCTATGCGACTGCCGTCCCTAGGGCCTGCTGGTCCTAGGTTCCGGGTCTAATCAAACTATTTGTGTGAATAACAAATGTTTGTTTCGGAGTATGGGTGTTTTCTATGTATAATATGTATGTATTTAGAAATATAAAAGTATGTTTATCAGTCGTCTAGATCCCATAACACAAGCTTATACTAGCTTAATTTGGGCTAGATGACATTATGTGAGAATGTCCAAAAATATTTATTATTATTTAAAAAAATACTTAAAATAACATTACCTACTGAATGACATATGTGTTATGATATTGCACAGTTGAACAACAGATGTTACAAAGAGGTAACGACCACTTTGTTTTCAATTACAACCACGAGTAATTGTGGCTAAAACCATGATAATGTTGGATCCCGCCAATATTTTGTACTGTAGGTATTGCTTTTGTATTTGTACTGTACCTAAAATTGGTGGTAATTTCGGTAAGTTTAGTTTAGTTGGTGATTTGCTACGGACCCGACGGCATTCCTGGCCGTGCATGGGTCCTGGCCCTCGAAGAACTCGGGCCTCGACTTATGGGGCTCTTTAGCGCATGCCTCGAAAGGGGCCAGTTTCCCAAGGTGTGGAGGACGGGGAAGCTGGTCCTGATCCGTAAGGCGGGGCGGCCGGTGGACTCACCGTCCGGATACCGGCCGATCGTGTTGCTCGACGAGGTGTGTAAGCTCTTTGAGCGAATTATCGCGGAACGCCTCGTCGAGCATCTCTCGACGGTGGGGCCAGACCTGGCGGACAACCAGTACGATTTCCGTCGGGGACGCTCCACCGTGAGCGCGATCATGCGCGTCAAGAGCCTGACGGAGGAAGCAGTCTCGCAGGGCAAGGTGGTGGTGGCGGTGTCTCTTGACATCGCCAACGCGTTCAATACCTTGCCATGGAGCTGCGTTAGGGAGGCGCTCGTGTATCACGAAACGCCTCTCTACCTCCGTCGTATTGTCGGGGCCTATCTCTCGGAGAGGGCCATAGCCTTCCCCAGCTGGCTCGGGCTAGCTCGGCGGGATGTGTCGTGCGGTGTTCCACAGGGGTCGGTCCTGGGGCCGCTTCTGTGGAACATCGGCTACGACTGGGTGCTGCGGGGTGCGTTGCCTGAGGGCGTCGGCGTAACGTGCTACGCCGACGATACCCTCGTCACGGCGCGGGGTGCAACGTACCAGGAGGCAGCACTCAAGGTCACGACGGGTGTTGCTCAAGTCGTGGGTCGGATACGGCGGCTGGGACTGGAGGTGGCCTTGCACAAGTCCGAGGTTCTGTGTTTTCACAGACCTCAGAACGGTCCACCTGAAGGTTCCAGCATAAATGTGGGAGGCGTTAGCATCGGCATCAAGCCCTCGATGAAGTATCTAGGGATCGTACTTGATAGCCGATGGAACTTCGGACCACATTTCCGAAGTTTGGTCCCCAAGGTGACACACGCATCGGTCGCGCTTTCGCGACTGATGCCCAACCTAAAGGGACCCAACGCTTCCTGCAGGAGACTGTACCTGGGGATCGTGCGGAGTATGGCCCTATACGGGGCTCCCGTATGGGCGGCGCGGTTGACGGCCAACAACTCAACGCTCCTTAACAGACCGTTGAGGACCTTGGCCGTCAAAACAATAAGGGGCTACCGCACGATCTCCGGAGAGGCTGCATGTCTCCTAGCCGGGACCCCTCCATGGGACCTGGAAGCGAGAGCCCTTGCGTCATTGTTCCAATGGCGCAAGGAGGCGCTGGAGCGGGACCACAGGCCTGCGTCTCGAGAAATCGATGACCGGCGGTCCCAACTCCGACAGGATCTCATGGAGTCATGGAGGGTGCGACTTGAGCAACCCAAGTGGGGTGCCACCATCATCGCGGCGGTGAGACCGATCATGGACGATTGGCTGCAGAGGCAGCATGGTGACCTCACGTATCGTGCGACGCAGATCGTTACCGGGCATGGATGCTTCGGTAGCTATCTGTTTCGCATCCATCGTGAGGTCACACCCCGGTGTCAACACTGCGAGGTTTCCGACGACGACACCGCACTCCACACGTTGGTGGAGTGCTCAGCGTGGGCGAGTCAGCGCCGGGACCTCGTAGTGGGTCTGGGCGTGGATACCCTCTCGCTGGAGACCATGCTTCAAGCCATGGTCTCCAGCGGGAGTAGGTGGAACGCGGCCGTGTCCTTCTGCGAGCAAGTCGTGCTCGCGAAGGAGGCGGCCGAGAGGGAGAGGGAGCGTGCCCTCCCCGCCGAGTTCCGTAGTCAGCGGCGAGGCCGCCGCAGACTCATCTACGCCCAAGACCATCGACCTCCATGATCGGGGCCTGAGGACGGCGGGATCGCCACCCGTCGTCCTTACAGAAGCAGGCTAGAAGGGTTGCGTGCTGCGGGGCCTTTGCCCCATAGCATGCAACCAGATTCACTCACTGACGCGGGATAAAACCCTACCCCCAACGACGCGGGATTCTCATCCCGACCCAACCCCCGCAGAGACCACAGAGGTGGTCAAAGTCCGCCGGGCGCCACTGGAAATACGTTCTGCCTGTAACCAGAGACGCCCGGCAACGGACGTTAGAGCGGCCGCGGCCTTGGTCGCGGAACTAAAAAAAAAAAAAAAAAAAGTTGGTGATTTGAGCATAAAATTATTGGAACTAGATTTTTGATGCTACGACATCTAGTCTCAAATTAATTAAACAAAACGGTTTGTACTTAAATAAACTATGTCAGTTTATTTTAGTACAAACCGTTGACTTGAGCAACCAAAGTGGGAAACCACCGTCATCGCGGCGGTGAGACCATGCTCCAAGCCATGGTCTCCAGCGCGAGTAGGTGGAACGCGGCCGTACCTTCTGCGAGCATGTCATGCTCGCGACGGGGGCGGCCGAGAGGGAGAGGCAGCGTACCCTCCCCGCTGAGTTCCGCAGTCAGGGCGCTGCAGACTCATCTACGCCCAGGACCATCGACCTCCATGATCGGGGCCTGAGGACGGCGGGATTACGGCCGTCACGCAATCCAGATTCAGTCACCGACGCGGGATAAAACCCAACCCAACGACGCGGGATTTTCATTCCGACCAAACCCCCGAAGAGGCCACACAGGTGGCCAAAGTCCGCCGGGCGCCACTGGAAATGCCTTCTGGTTTCACCAGAGACGCCCGCAGCATGAAGATGGGAGCGGCCGCGGTCCCATGGAATTAAAAAAAAAAAAGTACAAACCGTTTTGTGCTGTGTTAAAGATGAAATACACGGAACGGTAGGTTTACTTGCGCAAACGTAGTACAAATTAGGCTTGCGCAATTAGTTTTTGTGCTAGGTTTGCGCAAGTTTACCGCTAAGTGTATTTCATCCATTACAATTGGTATCAACTGCTGAGACATAAGTAACTATGATAAGCAAGGTTGAAGTAAGGAGACGCGTTGAGACCATGGAGGAATTGAGGGCTAGGAATGTTTAAAGCTGGACTATGATCGTGACTGAATAGTTTTTTTTCCCTTGTGAAGAACCGCCGACCTTTCGTAAAGAAGAGATACTCAAAGAAGAAATTAAGTTATTATACGAGAAAAACAAGAAACAGAGTTACTACTAACATCTTCTTGTGTATCTTAGCAGTCGTTATTTCTGTTCATAATGTTCATTATTGTTAAGAAACAAAATTTGAGATCTTTATTACCATATAAATACGATTTATGTAAACATATCTAAAGTTTTCACATAAACAAGAATATACTAATTAAACCCTTTCTTTATTCCAGGTAAGTACCGGTGTTGTAATTTACGAGACGCCAGTAAACCGAAAATGTACAAAGTAAGTAAGAACATGAAACTTTATACCAACTTCCGGAACTTATTAAATAACTAAAAAACATAAACTGTTGTGTTTATGAACCAATTATTCAAATTTAAACAAATATAAAGCCTATATAACTTGCTCCTCATTTAAAATCCATATCTTTAAAATTACTCGCGTAGTAAATTCTAAGGTATTCAGTTTTCAGTTTTATAGCTTCTATCAGTACTGAACTAACTTAGGTATATTTGAGCAATTTTCTTCCGGCTACTATGCATGCACCAATTTTTCAAAATAAGTCCCTTTGCCTCCAGTGAAAATGTTACCTCTATTTCATGTCTCGACTCTTTTGAAATAGAGTGCTCTTAAATAATTAATAGAGACCAAAAACTTTTTTTGAAATGCATAAAATTTGAACAGCAAAGGACTGTTACGTAAATAAAAAGCTGTCGCCTAAAACTGTATATAATATTGTACTAAGCTTTTAAAGCAACGATGAAATATGTACTAAGTTGTTTGGGAATACTACATTTCAGTTCAGTTAGTTTTAATTTAATTAAAATAAAAGCAAGCTAAGTTCCTTTCATTGTTAGCATTTAAGAAACACTCTCGAACCCTAAGTTCTAAAAGAGAAGTTCTTAAAATAAGGCTGTTCTCTCTGAGACAGTCTTGAGAATGCCTCGTTTAGAGGTGAAACATATGGCGACGTTTTTAAGGTCTTCTATTTTAGCGAAAAATTGCTATTAATTGAAAAAGTTTGAACATCATATTTAAAATAATACCTAACTCATCATCCACCAAGCCTTTTCCCAACGCATTTGGGGTTGGCTTTCCAGTCTAACTGCGATTCGCCTGAGCTTTGATATTTTCCGTGAAGCGGCTGCCATCTGACCTCCACAACCCATGGGCGATATCGATGTTCTGTGGTTACACCGGTCGGATTTTTGATTTAGGGCTCCAACTACCCCTAACGACTGCCATAGATGTTCGTATGACAACTGGGACCGACGGCTTAACGTGCTCTCCGAGGCATGGCGGAGTCTCAATATCTTAAGAAATGGTCACCCATCCTAAGACCGGCCTGAATCGA
Organism: Nudaria mundana; assembly: GCA_963556515.1. Lineage (NCBI taxonomy): Eukaryota > Metazoa > Arthropoda > Insecta > Lepidoptera > Erebidae > Nudaria > Nudaria mundana. The sequence goes on along the minus strand of OY748293.1, from coordinate 22,051,851 downwards.
TTTTGCTTAACCTTTGCAATGTGTTAACATTGTCGGTTACCACTAGACAACGAGCCCCTCCTCAAATATTACCTAACTATTGTTATATTAACATATATTAGTTTAGAGTTTAGCCAAAGCTTTCGATAGGGTCTGGCATGCTTCGCTCCTTTCCAAGCTTCCGGCATATGGTCTACCTCCTCAACTGTGCAGCTGGATTGCCAGCTTTTTAAACGAGTGCCGAGTGCGGGTCCTCTGCGATGGCCAGGCTTCTCGCTTCTTGCAAGTGAATGCCGGGGTACCGCAGGGGTCCGTACTATCACCAACTCTCTTTCTTCTGCATATCAATGATATGCCATCCCTCGGGAACATTCATTGCTATGCAGATGACAGCACACTACACGGGAGTTACTCGGTTCGTCCGACGGCGGGGCGATCTGAGATTGAGGAGGAGAGACGACGTTTCGTGGCCGATCTCGACCGTAACCTCGACAGTATCTCTCAATGGGGTACCGAGAACCTGGTCGAGTTCAATGCCCGCAAAACACAGGCGTGTGCATTTACTGCGAAGAAATCCCCTTTCCTTTCCCTACCCTCTCTTCAGGAGGCATTATTACCAATGAAGGACAACTATGACTTCAGAAGAAATGACCAGGTTTTTGGGAGTGTATCTATTGACAGGCCTCTTGAGTTTTCCTACTCTAGAATCCTACTGGAAAAAGGATATTAAAAAAAAATAGATTATTAGCTGGCCATGAATACATAATAAGAAAATTATTGGCAATTGGAGCACCCTAGATCTCTAATGGCTTCATCGTATAAAATTACCAATATACCTGGAAAAGCTAATGGAAAAATTGCAAGAAAACGCTGTCTTAGTTGCTACAAAAAATTGAAGGATGCTGGCAGCACCACAAAAGAAGCTAAAAATAAATCACCTCAGGTACACACAGAGTGTAAACAATGTAATAAGCCATTTTGTATCCCATGCTTTAACGAATTTCATTGAATTTTTGTTTAATTTTTGTCTTTGCATTATTTTCTTTCAGTAAAATAAATGTGTTGGATCATTTGTGTTTTACTTTTCTTAATATCTACGCTAGACGTCTTAATAATATTTATTTCCCTAACTCAGACGTCCTCACCAAAAAACGGCGTACACTATGTACGCCTACTTGCATCACATGTGACGCAAGGACGCAAGGAATAAAGATGTTTCATATGTGTTGCAGGGACTGTCAACGTGTTAAAAAAAAAATTGTAAATCATGGTACTTTTTTTGGATTGCCTTTATTTATTAAGTAAATACGTAAACATGTAATGTGTTCATGACCTTAATAAAGCATTGACTTCATCCAGAAAAGGGCTTACAGACTAACGTGGGATTAACGAGTTTATGACGACACTTCACTCTTATGTCTCAATGCTGTTTAACATTCACCTGTGATGTTCACGAAATTTCATTCCTGCCAGTACGTGCATCTCTGATTAAGCCAGACTTATCGTCGTACGTTATAAAATTGTGATCCTTGTACTAAAACCGAAGTTTTCGGGTTATTCGTTGTATTGCCTCTACGTACCATACTAACCAACTGGTGATGAATAGCTTTAAACATGTTTATATGCTTGCGGAATAAATGCCTGTTCATATCCGTTCCTTTCTCTAACACATTTAAGACAATAACTTATACTATTTTAATCTTAAAATTATATGATAAATATGTATTTCTATGATCGAAATTTAATTAAGAACTCAGTTGATTGTTATATTTCAAACATAGCCTTAAAAATGTTGGGCACCTTCAAGAGGTTTCCCGGATCTTCGAAACAGGAAAACTAGAAAGAACGTGAAACCAATATATACCAACCCATAGCTTTCGGTAAGGTGAAGTGTGTGGGGATTCCGTACGTAAAAAAGATTGAAGAAGAATTATGTCATGGTAACTGAAAATTCATAAAAAATATACAACGAAAGCAATTATAAAAAAACACAAAAAACTGATGTTATAATATTTTAAAAATATTGTAGGCAAACTCATTGCTTTGAAATACAAAAACGAAAGCAATGTTGCCTCCAGATTGAGTCGTTATTTTAACGCGTTGCTCATTATGCAAATTTTGGGGGGGAATTTTAAATTTTCCTTTTACACTTATTTGATTAGGGTGCACAAATTGTTTCATCCCTCAAGTTTACTTAGGCCTGTTTAGTACGTAGATGGAAATCTACTGCGAGTAGATTATTCGGGTTTTATAAGGGTCCCGACGAACACTCAGAATTTTCTACAGTTTAAGAATTTACGTTTTATGGAGTCATAAAATTGATGGCTTAAAATATATCATTTCTTACTTAAGTATGTTTTTATTTGACTTTTTGCGTTTGGAATATTTATTTATAGAAATATTAACAGTTTTATTACTCACTTCTCCGCCGGAGCTTTGGATTTCAATATTTTTTTTAGAAAGTTTACATTCCAAAGACTTTCTTTGCGCTCCCGAATACTGAATCCCAAATACCCGAAATCTGTATACTCATTCGAATTTCTTCTCTTCAATTTCTAAAACTTATTAAAGTTGCTGAGTTTTTAAACTAGTTTACAAGTTGAAGCAGTCTTAGATTTTGCAATCGAATTTATTCTTCTAAACTAAGTGTAGATTTTAATGAAAATTTTACGGATTATTATTTTCGATATTAAAAGTGAGTCTTTTTAATTTTTAAAACTAAGACTGCTCTTACAATTTGTCAGTACATTTCATTCTTATTCTTATCTAAACAGAAATAATCTACAGGAAAAAAGGAATTTTAATTAGGAACAATTGGGTACTGTACAGCCCAAGAGCCACTGCCAGTTAAATTGTCATACACTAAAATATTTACACAATTGGTGTTGTTTATTTTTGTCCTCTTATGATATAGTTCTTAACCATCCAAACGTAAAAGTCTTCACCCCCATATTTGTAACGAAAATCTAACAATCTCATTTTCAGCCTTTCAATTTATTTAAGTTTGTAAGAGAATATAAACGAGGGTCAAGGTCACCTTTCATAAGACATATAAGGTTACAAAGGGTCAACGTTCAAAAGTTAGTCACTATGTAATAAGACGATTTTATTTAGGTTGAAATTGACATTTTAGTTTTATGAGCTTTATTAGATTACGTAAAAGCCACAGTGTAGATAAAGACAACGATTGAAGAAAGTTCACTGAATTTTATCTTTGTGTTATCAAGGGTACATGCGGCATCTAGAGGTCAAAGTTACCCTCACCTGCCAGTGATGCAATTGCTGTTTTATGGATGAGAATCCGGCAGCAATAAATGTATCCACTTAGCGACAACGGGCTCACGCTCTATTACTCGGAATCAACAAAAGTTACTGACTAAATGGTGGGTGTAACACGTTTTTGTTTAAAATATAAAGGAGATTGTTCATTTTGCAATAGACCGCCGTTTCGTAACAAAGAATTTTGTATGACTGCGAAAATCGGATGTTAAATTGGATTGATATCGTACTTTCATAGGAAATAAAAAATATTCTGTTATTTTGTGGGGTTTTCTCTCATTCTTCGTTTTGCCCTGTCAATGGGGCGGCCGCATCATTGGGTATACCCACTTGTAAGTGATGCACCTGCCGATCAACGGACAAGATACTGGCAAATAAAGGGCATGTACGCCCCTGGTGAAAAGTGGATATACACATGCCTCTGTATACCCTTAGATATAAATATTTATTTTGGACATTCTCACACAACGTCATCTAGCTTGTATTAGGTACTTATAACCAATCAACCACATATACAAAATCACGTATCTAGGATCTAGATAACTGATAAACACACATAGGTAGGTATATTTATTTCTATAATAAATAATCCAATTTAATTGGAGATTAAATTTATTTTACGATTAAAGAATTAAATACCAAATTGTCAAGAGGACATTTGTTTTGACTTTTGATTTAATTGCTTTTTTATTATTTGTCAATTCAGCCTGGACTTTATGTAAATCTTCAAAACATTTTTTTTACATTATTTAATTATTAAAACTAGTAAATTGAGTCTGTTATTCAATTTTCAACGTCCCAAAAACAAATTTATACCGAACCCTCGGAGAAAGTTCTTTATTTTTTTTTTATTTCAGATTACACTTCTATAGATAAGTTTCATCGTGTTTTTATATCCGCTGTAGCTATTACAAAGGTTTTTATCATCCAGCGCGGAAAGTATTTCCGCCGTTTTCCGCGCCAGTGGGGAGTCCGCTGACGTGGCACACTATAATAGTCATGGGAGCCCAGACTGCAGAGTGGTTAAAACGTGTTTTATTTCATGATAAACAGTCGCGTAAATACAAAAACAAAATCATGTTACTGTCTGTCTCCTTAGAGGAAACAGGTGTGAATATAATATGGAGATATAACTACTTAAATATCAAAGTTTATTTAATAGTTACTACAATAATTAATACTTACATTCATAAAAATCTTAAAACTAAATTAAAACTACAATAGAAAATTGCCAAGTTTCGTTAAACGTACTACCACATTTTAAATCACCGTTTAAGTTAATATTTTAAACCAAGTTTAAAGTTACAGTGTAGGATTTAACAAAAGCTTAGTGTTCGATATTAGGTGCTTGGAATCAATTACCTGTCCAGTGATTGGACAATTTGTCGTCGGCTAATCCCCTACAGGGCAATCGATATTAACTAAATTATCTCATCAGGTGTGCCACCGATAAACGGCTTAATCCTCCTTAAAATAACCACCACTTAGTTTTAGTGAAACGCTGGCTGCTTTTAGTAAAAGTTGAAAGTGAAGTGCATACTTCACTGTCTTTGAGATATTATAATATTCAAAGGGCCTTATTGACATCTCCGTACCTCAAATCCTGCAAGTGGTGCATTTTGACCAAAGTGCCTGGAAACAGTACTGGGCTCACCAACCAAACTTTTGGGAATAAGGTCCTGCTTTTGTACTTTGTTGAAAACTGCTGCGTAATTTTAGCCGCACACTATACTCCAATTAAATTGGATATAATTACACACACACACACACACACACATCACGCCTATATCCACGATAGGATAGGCAGAGGTACACACACCCACAATTTGCCAGTATTTTTAGTTCCACGTATTAGGGGGCAAGCCTATTGCCGTCACCGGGCACACATTTTATGGGTTATATCCAAAATGGCTGAATATATTTAATAAAAAGCAGCAGCCATATTGTAATTTAGAAAAAAAAAAATTTGTAACCCGTTGCCTTGCGATGAAATGTTGATGAAAGGCAACAAAATCTTACGTGCCAGTCGCAATGGCACAGCCAATTAAAGTCCTGGGCGTCTCGGACTACTTAATACCTAATATAAGGATATAATTAAACAATGTATTTTAGCTGCATGCAACAACCAAATTATACGACTCAGTTCCGTATTCAAATATTTGTTCGAAATCTAAATTGTAATTTTATCAGATAATTGCTCAAGATGTGATACTCGATACTGCGGTAATTGCTCCGCCAGGTGGCTCAATTAAGCGCTTGATGGCTTAGCGCTTCTCAAACGTGTTTTGCATATTATTATACTTAGTTTTTTATCATTAAAACGTTCACTCTGATGCTGGCTGATGAGCCGTTTTAAACATATTTCTCTTTATGTCATTGAAATGCAAAATTTATCCTGGATATTGTACTGACTCCTTAGACAGCCTCAGCCCTTGTTTTTTCACTGTTTTTATAGATATTACAAGAGTAATAAATGATATGATGAAGACTTTTTTCATTTTACTGGTCAAGTAAAATGAAAAAAGATATTATAATACAATAATAATAAACATGAACTTCGTGACACGAATATAACCTGGATAGGGGTATGTGGAAAACCCACGCTTAAAACGTCGAAAATCCGAATACCAAACGTATGAAAAACGTATGAAATACATATACCCGACATACCGAAGCTCAATATATCTAATTTCAAATAAGCGAAAGTTCTAAATCCCGAAAGTTCCAAATCCCGATAGTTTCAAATCACGAAAGATTAAAATCCCGAAGGTTCATACACCAAAAAGAGATTGTTTTAAGTAGGTTATCCGGATAACCTACTTAAAACAATCTTTTTTTAGAAATTAACCTAATCTAAATAGTTCAGTTCCGGAACTGAACTATTTAGATTAGGTTAATTTCTTCTTTAAACAAAATGGGTAGGTTAGGTTAGGTTAAAACTGTGACGCACGAGCCGAGCGAGCGAAGCGAGCGTTGCCGCGGTAGCGGCCGCCGAGTGCCAGAAACGATGATTTTGCGTAAAAACTGTTATTCCAACTGAAATATTTAACTAAATAAAAAATGTTAAAAGTACTAGTTGGTAAACAAGTTATAGTTTAAAAGTTAATTTCCCAAACTTTAGGTTTGCGTTACAATTTTTGAAATTTATCTTTTATTGGGTTTTTAAAAATTTCGGTTATATAAACGGTCGGTATTTTAATATTCGGCATTTTAGTAATAGGCGTTCCGATTATAGGGCTTATAAGATTCTGTATTTTGAATTTTCGGTATTTTAAACTTTCGGTATTTAGAACTTTCGATCATATAAACATTCGGGATTTAATATTCGGCCTTCCCTTCATATTTTCTAATTCGGAATTGTAATACGTACCCCCTGCATTGCGTCTGAAGGTTTCAAGGTCTTACAAGGCTTACATTATCGATAATTTCTTCTTCATTGTGTTTCTTAAAATTACGAAATGGATGAGTTTAGAAAAAGTAGTGTTCGAAACTGTAAATAACTAGGTATCAGAACACTCGCAGGATACTATAATAAAACTCGCCTTGGTTCGTTTCTTTAAAACCTACTCGTGTTCTTATACCCCTCTTTACCCCCGAAGAGGCCACACAGGTGGCCAAAGTCCGCCGGTTGGCCACTGGAAATACCTTCTGGTGTGTACCAGAGATGCCTTCAATGGACAAGGGAGTGGCCGCGGTCTAGCGGAATAAAAAAAACCCTCTTTATGCAACAATTTACTATTACTTACTAATTACATAAACTACAATTGTGGGTATGTAGATAACATTGGCTATGGCTGTTGGAATTTAGGCTTGGATGACCATTCATCCTAGGCATATTACCCATACAAGCACCTTCACACCTTCCAAACACATCCGATGGGATCGGGTGAAGGCCTCAAACGGCGTCAATATGCTAACGTAGCAGGTGATGGGGTCCGAGTGCTCGCCGCCGCGTATATAGACATTGCTAAACGTTTAATCGATGCTTCTCAGGACCAGAAGGCTGACTATTTCCTGGCCCAAAGAAGACGTGGCAACACAGCCAAATATTTTTAGTATATAATTATGTATATTGTAATTCTTATTGTAAATACACTTTTCAATAATACACCCGTACAATAAATTAATTAATTTAAAATTTAAAAACTATGTAGGTAAATACAAACAATATCGTTGGCTGTTTAAATTATCTGTATCACATTGATACCATTCCAATGGTCACAGAATAATTAAATTAACACTGAGTAAATATCATTATGAATGCCACAATTATATTTTGTTAAAATAACCATGAAATGATTTATACTGAAACAATAAATATGAAATGGACGGCTTACATGTACGTGATGGACATTTATATTGCTATTGTTAAATTGATTTAAAACGAGTATTTTACCAATATTTATTAACTAGCTTCAACCCGTAACTTTTTCTCTCCTCGAAAATGCTATTTTCCTTCCTAGTAACCGTACTTCGGACTTAAACTGTAACATTTGAGAATAAACTAAAAATAAATCGGTCAAGTGCGAGTCGGACTCGCTTACAAAGGACGTACGGAACGTACTAAAATGGCAAAAAATCATGTTTGTTGTGTAGGAGTTAAATATTCATTATATTCTGTTTTTTAGTATTTGTTGTAATAGAGGCCACAGAAATATATCATCTGTGTAATTTCAACTTTCTAACTATCACGGTTCATGAGATACAGCCCATACGGACGGACAGCGAAGTCTCAGTAATAGGGTTTCCGTTTTACCCTTTGGGTACGGAACCCTAAAAAGAGCTGACAAAATATTGGAATATTATCTGCAAACCCGTTCTAAGATTTAAAAATCTATCCTCACCGTGCCTATAACAAAAGTCATGAAGTTCTCTCTGAATCCATTTTATTCGTACGGAAATAGGGAAAGAGTATTCCGAAAATCATTCGGTTCGGTGTTCGCAACCGTTCGAGATATACTTCGGGTATATACTTTGTGCAAACGAGCGTTTGATAGGGGTAGGCTTAGATTTAAATATTTGCTAGATGCGGTAAAAATTGTGCATTGGAGTTCTGATCTTAATACTGAGTTAAATTTAACAAGGAACCTAACAACATCTCACCAAAGTTATATTCATTAATAATATTTTTGAATGTAAAAGCCATGTATATTAATCGATTTTGGTTCTAAATTCTAAGATTAATTTCTACTATATATAAGGCATAATGATAATAGTACCCATGTAGAGAAATGATTACTTACGATGTCAAAACATAAAATTTTGTTGAAATTAAAGTACCTACTTTTGTTCTTGTGTGCTTTGTACCTGTGGCTTTTTACCCCGACGGTATAAATTTAACGTACGATCTAAGCTTGAAACGCCCTGCCTGTGTACGTGTCTTCTTTCTACCCTGGGTTCTTCAAGCAATGATTGAAGAGGCACACTGATAGGTGGTCGACTCGAGGGCCACTCTTAATAGTGAACTATTAGAGTGGCATTCAATTTGCTAAATGTCGCTATGCTAGGCTAGGCTTTCCAACAGGCGGACAGCATCAAATTTAAATAAAACTTTTTAGAACACAAACTTTAGAACGTCAAATGTCATAATTTGTTCCTGAATATGACGTACTCAACGGATAATTAACTTCAAATTCTCAATTCAGAAACCGGCCTATAGTTATTATCAGTGGCACTTCCATTCAGCTACGATCTTCGTCTGTCTACACGTATTCTATCGCATCGCTATCTGTGGTAGGGATTACCATGTCAGATTATATCTTTTATGATAAAATGTTGGAGCTGGTTGCCCTAATAACTCATACAGTACTTACGTAGATTAATTAATAATTTATACATAGATAATTATATAGCTAAATACAGTTATTATTATTCGGTAATGTCAACAAAATCAAATAGTGATAAGGATAATTTACAACACTATACAACGTCCACGTCTTTATCCCCGAAGGAGTAACAGAGCCGTTCTTTATTTTTTTCATTCCACCCAACAGGGGGCGAGCCTATTACGGTTTTCGAGCACTTTGAGTGTTCTTGCCAGTCTCGTCCATCGTTAAGCAATTTTTCCGATGTGCATATGAGGATGACTTATTGGATCCTTGACCTTAGTACCTAATAACCTTTTATTATTATTTAATTATGGGTTCTCGTGGCAACCGACAATGTTAACACATTCCAAAGGTTAAGCAACATCTAATCAGGCCGATCTTAGTATGAGTGACCGTTTCTTAAGACGCTGAAATCCCTCCGTGCCTCGGAGAGCACCTTAAGCCGTCGGTCCCGGTTGTCATACGACCATCTATGACATTAGTTGGAGCCCTAAAACAAAATCCGACTGGTTGGACTACAGAACTTCGATATCGCTCATGGGTTGTGGAGATCAGATGGCAGTCGCTTCACGGAAAATATCGAAGTTCAGCCGAATCGCAGTTAGACTGGAAAGCCGACCCCAACTGCGTTGGGAAAAGGCTAGGTGAATTGTATTATTGTAGGACTAGAAGATTTAATGAGGTATTTTAGCTTAAAATGATTTTTAACACTAACTTGTTTATATTCTGGAAAACAAAGTGCTTAACACCACACACACACACAACATCCACAATCTTCATATTCTCCGCAGCCTTTTTGTGTTAAATTGTCTTTCATACAACTTATAAATACAATCTTATTGCCTTTTAAAATAGTAGAAATACATTTGCAGATCATGTATATCCGCTGGCTGAGCTCTCTCTGCCGCCAGTTGCATTATATGAAATCTTCCGTAAAATTGACGTATCCAACTACCAAGTCTAGATATTCCAGCTCCATGCCAGTCGCTTAATAGATTTTTTAAAACCTCCATCGCTTTAATAAGAGTGCCTTAAACTTTTTTTAACTTTCGTTCTAAATGTTAATGGGTTTTACGTTGTTTGATAGGATTTTGAGGCCTTCATTATCTTTGTGGGAAAAATTGAATTTGTTGATGAGTTTCAAGATTTTCCAAACGTTTTTTAGGATCTCGTTTTAAAAAAAAACATTAACTTTTAATTGCATAAATATAATAAATATTTAGTATTTTTATTTAAAAAAAGGCACAGCAGAATATAAAAGTAAATCTGTAAAATCACAAGTCATACATAACGTACCTAGTATTTGATGATAGCTATATAAAACACAACAGTACCTACGTATTATAAAAAAAAAACAAAAAAACCCTAAATACACCCATGAATTTAGTTTAAGTGTCTGGCTGCATAGAAATTGATAAATTTTATCGAAGCTATATGACACTTCTTCGCTGTGCTTGAATTATTGGTGTATGGTACATCAAAATAAGATAATAAATATTCGATACTTTTTATCGATGTTCTCTTTATTAATTTTTTTGTATGGTACGTCATACGGACTTCGGTGTTTTGGTTGATAAGTTTGAAGAGAGTCCGAAAATAAAGTTCATGTTTAGTAAAAACTATCCTTATACGTATTCTTTTCGACTAGTTTTACTTTGCTAATACTAGGTAGCCATTTTTATCCCACTGAATCATTAGAGACTAGAAGTTTTAGTGTGCTTACAGATATTGGCCTAGTCTATAGTTTTTGTTCAATAATTGTGTAGTAGTTTAGTTCCACCAAGTGCCATCAATCGAGAGGAAAAATAGTTTGTTATTAATACAGCCCATTAAAACCTAAATGGTGCCTATAATTCAATAGTAGGTTATGCGAAACTGGAATTAAAGAATATTTAAAAAATCACATTGTGTCCCCGCTATACTTACTCTTTTAACTCGAACCACAACCAAGACGAATGGTGGAACTGTGGCAGTCCGAACACTAGCAAATTACTCCGATCAATTGCTGTACAGAGCCCGAGGGATTCACAAGCGTTGCAATCTTCAACTTGTCATTGTCACTGGTGAGGTCTCGCGATTGACACGGGAATCGCTATTGGCTTTGGTGAGTGTGACCACTTCACCCTATCAATGTTGCATTTCCAATTAATACTGGTCACATGAGTATTATGAGGTAGTAAATATGTATGGTATTGTAGTGTTAGAATGAAATTGTGATGATAGAGAGCAACAGTAATGAGTATTTTTCAATTAATAAGGAAATCATAAGTATAAAGCAGAATATCAAGATGAGAATAGATGGAAAGGCATAATATTTAATGAAATCCCTTGAAAGGTTGTATAGATATTGCGCACCGTATATTGTTCCGACAAACAACTACCTCCAAATGCAAGGTGTAATGCAGCAATAACTCCTTTGGCCGCACGTCGCTCGCCGTCGCCGCCGCAAGCTCGCGTTTCGCATGACAAAACCTCGTGGAATTCTAATAAATTTCTAAATCGACATAAGTTGTTTCGTATTCAGTGTGGCGACGAGGATTCGTGAACACAATAAGATCATGTTACAAAGGACTCTGTTTTGCATATCTGCGGAGATCGTTCGCAGACGGGGACAGTGTTTGTCAATGTTATGCTCCTAACGCGTACTACGTATTTTTTTTCATTCTTTTCTAGGGTCGAAGTATTAGCGAATTGGTCAGAGTGAAGTGTATTTACTTTTATGATAACTTTCTCACTCATAAATTTTAACAAAAAACACTTGTACACCGTTTCACTTTTATTTAATATACAGGATTTAACCTGACCGGTTTCACTTTATAACATTATCAAAGGTTGTTGTTCACTTTACATATTGATTAAACAAGTATTTTACTACACTGCCTTTTTTTTTTTTTTAGTTCCGCGACCAAGGCCGCGGCCGCTCTAACGTCCGTTGCCGGGCGTCTCTGGTTACAAGCAGAACGTATTTCCAGTGGCGCCCGGCGGACTTTGACCACCTCTGTGGTCTCTGCGGGGGTTGGGTCGGGATGAGAATCCCGCGTCGTTGGGGTAGGGTTTTATCCCGCGTCAGTGAGTGAAACAGTCCGTAATTTTATTATATCTTAATAACACAACAGCAGTATTATTTCAATACCTAATATTGAATCATATTATTAGTTATCATTTTCTGCTTGAAAATGTCATTGATCAAAACATCCAGGACACAAAAGTGGTTTACTGGCACATCCTGTGCAGCGATAACTTGTTTCCTTTTTTATTTTATTTCTTGTGCATAGACGACACTTCAAAAAAACTTTGTTATGCTTACAGTTTTCAGGCTTCGGTATTAATTCAGGCCAGTGTGTATTTAACATTTGCGACGTCTCTACTTGACGATTGCTCTGAGGCTGAGACCTTCTCGGATTTGATATTTTCTTAGAAGAAATAATGTCAGAGCAGCTCAAATTGCCAAACCCTAGATAATATCTTATAATCCGTTCTCTGAATTCTAACATTCTTTCATTATTATTGCAATGTTTACGGTAAACGTAATAAGCATTCCATTTCGCCATATCAAAAATATGGAAAAACACTTTCTTGTACCAACGAACAGTCTTTTTTGGAGTGCTATAATAAGATAACATCTGATCAGATATATCTATCCCCGACATATATTTATTATGTTCAACTACTTCTTTACGTTTCTTCACAACTTTGCCAAACCGATTTCTAGTTACAATTATCCGAGGGTGGTATTGAGTAGTAATCATTGTCACTTGACGTTTGTCTTTCCAGTTCGAAACATACACCTTGCCTTTCCTACTCCATATATGTTCATCTTTTTTAAGTAATTTACTGACAATATGTTTTGGATTATCTTTCCTATCTTTTCTTAGAGTTCCTGTTGTGAACGTCCTGCAACTTAAAAGTTTTTCGGATAGGTTAACGCTGTTATAAAAGTTATCCATATAAAGTTTATGGCCCTTATATAGATATGGCTGCATCATTTCCATAACAAGCTTTTCTGTCTTCGATTTTAGGAGAGGTTCGGTGTCAACTTCATTGTGTTTGCCCTGGTAAATTTTAAAATTTAAGATGTAGCCATTACTGGCAGTAAGAATATAGAACTTAACTCCATATTTGGCTTTTTTTGTCTTAATATATTGTCTAAAAGACAGACGCCCCCGAAACAAAAGCATTGATTCATCAAAAGATAACTGCTTATGCGGTTTGTATAAATCCTGAAAAGTAACAATCATTTGATTGGCGAAACCTAAGATTTTATTTATCCCTTTGGCATTACCGTCATAAATACACAAGCACCTCAATAACTGTTCAAATCTTCTACCTGACATACTGTGAGTAAATATGGAGAGTTTGTAAGAATTTCCGAATATTAGGTGTATCTACATGGGATTGCAAAATGCATAAGCCAAGAAATCGCTTCATTTCTTGTATTGTTGTTGGTTTAAAAACTCTTTTACGACTGCCTCTAGTTTGTGGTCTGTGGCATAAAGCGGCACCGTAAGCATTAGTCTGCTCCACAAATTGATTAATCAATGACTCAGGAAAGAAACGATCAAATATTTGTAATGGAGACGTATTCGCATCAATGAGAAATTGCGGCCCAGGACTGGTGTCATCAAACTGGAATTATGGTATAGTAGCAGTTGATTCTCCCCATTGCTGTTCTGTAATATCTGGCGACCTACGAATACGATATGTTCTACGTTCGTCTGAAGTTACCAATATAGTAGGTTGAGCAGGTTGTTCATTATCAGTGCACTGGGCGTCTAAAATTATAGGAGTAATAGATTGGTGCTCATCACCAGGAGTATGGGTGTTTGATGTTTGTACCATTCAGGTGGACCGTTCCGAGGTCTGTGAAAACACAGAACCTCGGACTTGTGCAAGGCCACCTCCAGTCCCAGCCGCCGTATCCGACCCACGACTTGAGCAACACCCGTCGTGACCTTGAGTGCTGCCTCCTGGTACGTTGCACCCCGCGCTGTGACGAGGGTATCGTCGGCGTAGCACGTTACGCCGACGCCCTCAGGCAACGCACCCCGCAGCACCCAGTCGTAACCGATGTTCCACAGAAGCGGTCCCAGGACCGACCCCTGCGGAACACCGCACGACACATCTCGCCGAGCTGGCCCGAGCCAGCTGGGGAAAGCTATGGCCCTCTCCGAGAGATAGGCCCCGACAATACGACGGAGGTAGAGAGGCGTTTCGTGATACACGAGCGCCTCCCTAACGCAGCTCCATGGCAAGGTGTTGAACGCGTTGGCGATGTCAAGAGACACCGCCACCACCACGTTGCCCTGCGAGACTGCTTCCTCCGTCAGGCTCTTGACGCGCATGATCGCGCTCACGGTGGAGCGTCCCCGACGGAAACCGTACTGGTTGTCCGCCTGGTCTGACCCCACCGTCGAGAGATGCTCGACGAGGCGTTCCGCGATAATTCGCTCAAAGAGCTTACACACCTCGTCGAGCAACACGATCAGCCGGCATCCGGACGGTGAGTCCACCGGCCGCCCCGCCTTACGAATCAGGACCAGTTTCCCCGTCCTCCACACCTTGGGAAACTGGCCCCTTTCGAGGCATGCGCTGAAGAGCCCCATCAGTCGAGGCCCGAGTTCTTCGAGGGCCAGTTCCCATGCACGGCCAGGAATGCCGTCGGGTCCGGGGGCAGTGATTTTCCGGCGTTTAAGCCGGAGTACTGCCGCACCTAGCTCCCCCACCCTGACTTCGGGTACGTCGTCTTCACTGATGCTATCCGCGTCGGGCAGGGACGTGCTCCTCCGCACTCGTCGGAAACAGGGAGCCCATAACCCGCTCCAGCTGCTGCGGCTGGAGACTTTGGGTCAGTGGGGGCGCCCTAGGTCGGAGTTTCTCCCTGACCTGTAGGTACGGGCGCCCCCATGGGTTCTGCTGCAGGGTCTCCAGGATCTCCTCGCGGGCCGCCGTCTTGGCCCGCTTTATTGTCTCCTGGAGATTACCTTTAGCCTCCCTGTAAGCCTGATAAAGCTCCGCCTCTCGGGTTGCCGCGTCGTCTGGGCGGCGATACCTCCGGCGAAACCTGGTGTACTGGCGGCGGGTGGAGATGCATGCAATCTCCATCAATCTGCAATCTCCGGCGACCACCAGTACACCTGCTTCCTTGCCGGTCTGGGTGTAACCCTAGGCATCGCCGCATCACAGATTAGCGACATGGCTCTCCTGAACCACTCCGCCTCGGCATCCACATCGGCAGGCCGGTCCGGTGCCAGCATCCAGGCCTGCACGATGGATGCCTCCAGGAGAGCCTCCCGATCCAGATGGTGAAGTGCCGATGGTGATCGCCGTCAGGACCTGTACCATAGTCGGCACAGGCTGTGGCAGCGATCCGGGCGCCGTAGTGGGCGCCATGGTGGCCGCCGTCGGTGGCGCCGTCTTCGGCGCTGGTCCAGCCGTCGGAAGAGGAGGCGGCAGCATGGGACCGGGAGGCGCCTTGACCACCTTGGTCAAGTCAGCGACCTCCCGCCACAGGTCATCCATCTGCTTCCTGGAAGCAGCGAGCTCCGCCTCCAGGCTTGTCACCTGCTTCCGGAGCCTCGCCTCCTCCTTGGTGACGCTCCGCGCGAGGAGCTTGTTGAGGGAAGATTGGGCTTCATCCACCAGTGAAGCCACAATCTTCTTCCTACCCGCCACGTTTCTGTTGCCCCGCATGGCCGCGTTCATGCGGGTAAAAACGCTCATAAGCTCCCGCGCGGGCGGCCCACCGGTTTCCCGGCGACTTCGCTGGGACAGTTGGACCGAGGACGGAGGAGGAGTTGGCGGCCGCCTTCTGTACGCGTCGAGACGCGTACGCACCGTCTTGACCGGCACCTCCTCCTCCGAATCGCTGGAGAGGAGGGACCCCCACCCGGAGCAGCTGGTGCTACGGTCACGCGGCGGCCCCCCTTCTCCTCGAGGGTCCTCTTCTTCGTCGCAGAAGAGCGGCCCTTCTTCTTCACACTGCTGGGAGCTGACCCATCGTCAGTCCCAGCAGCATCAGTTCCTTGGGGCGTCGACATCGCGCTGCAACTAGGCGGCGCGGCGCGAGCCCCCAAATCAAATGGCATCGGAGTCCGTGATGGATGCGTTAAGTCGTCGGTTGATACTGCCCGGGAAAGGGCAGTATCGGGACCGGGGGTATCGTCGGGTTCACTTATATTCATAATCACAATTTTAATGGCACCAAGTTCGGACTAGGACGTTCGGTCACCCAACTTGCCACTGCGTTACCGTGGTCAAGTTGGGGTCCAGGGCGGACGACGAGGACGTAGTCACTAATCACTTGGGGCCCCGCCCCTACTACACTGCCTAACATATCTTCAAGCCATTGAACTGGCTTGAAGATATGTTTTTGTTAAAAGGTATTACTATAAGTTTCACCAAGTGCCGACAATCGAAACCATCAGCTATATTTCTCACTCATGTTTGATATTTTAAATCATTCTAGCTGATTACCGTAGTTTCGCCCGCGTGACATAGTTTTCTCATCATATTAGATATCAGTGACAGAATTTTTAAAATCCGTTCAGTACTCAGAGCAATAAACCAACCGGAGATGCCACTAACACGCATACCCCGCTGCCAAAGGTATGAGACCGCGGGTCATGCCCGTTATATAAAACTAGTTGCTGCGCTTTCCGCGCCTTTCCCGTCGCACGGCTCACTGAGTTCACTCCTCCATTTAAAATGCCGAGTTGCTGTGTATTTTGATGTAAAAAGCTATCAACGACATCAAATAAACAAAAGGATAACATTACCTTGCACCTGTAAGTATTATTTTGTTCGAATATTAGCAATTAATTCATTAAAATACCAAAATCCAAAAAATAATGCTAATCGACAGTGTTACCATTTTATGAACTACAATCTAATCTGGGGTAATTTATAAGCTAAGTTTTCTTATCAATTTAATTAATTTTGTACTAAGCTTAATAAGATTTTATACAGTATATTTTTAGTTACGTGTTGAAAGGTATTTTTACAATATCGAATAAGAACGAAGGGATTGTTGTTTAAAACAATACCTAAGTCATATCTCCAATAAATATAAAGAAATATTTATTTATAATTACTGCAACATAATCTAGTTTTTCAAAACCCTGTAAATATTACTAACATTTAGTTGATTGGCTGCTCTGTTTGCTGAGATAATTATGTACTATGTGTACGTTAATAATATGTCAAAATAACATTTATTGTCATTATGTTGGAGCACTAATATAGCCTTTCAACCTATCTTACATCTATACTATTAGGTATATAATTGTAAAGTGGTCGTGTCTGTACATTGGAGATATTTGAAAAAAAATATTTGGGTTATGTTATGTTAACGATACTGAAAACGAAAAATTTTTTTTTTAATATCCTGTCTGTTTGTCTGTTTGTTCGCGATGGACGCAGAAACTACTGAACGGATTTTGATTTGAACGGATTTTTGTTAGACAGGGCTTGGTCAGATTTAAAATCTTACGTTTGTTTTATCTCAATCGGTTGATTAGAACCGGAGATGTGACCAAAAATATAATAAACTGAATTTAACGGAGATATATAGATGTCACTTTTTATTATTATTGGTCAATTTTTATAGCTTATTATTGTTAGGTATTATTGTTAAGTAGTATTTATTAGTAAGTAAATAATTATCACCAATCTCTGCTGATTAACGGCTAGCTAGTTTTTGGAGATCAAACTGGCCCGTTTTATAAAACGCCAATTTCATATCTAAAGACCTAATATTATAAAGGCGAAAGTCTGTATTGATGTTTGTTACTCTTTCATACAAAAACCATTTGTAGGTTATTATTGACAATTTACAATAAATAAAATAAAATAAAAAACCTTTTATTTATCGCTTATTTAAAATTAATATAAATAATTAACCTATTTATTGTTAGTTTGGTACCAGTATTTCATACGAGTCGGGTCCAACGACTGATTAAAATAACTCTAATAGAATTTATTTTGGACAATTTTTGGTCATTTTAAAGTGCTCAATTTACAAAGACTTACAAATTATTAGCAAAACCCTTGTACGCCTCATTAAAGAATGCATATTCTATTTAATAAATACAATGAATATTATTTTAATGACTGTATAATACGTAAACAAAGTCATCACATATGATATTTGATAATTATCTTCACGCATTCGAAACACCAAAACATCGATACATAATATCGACATAGTCAAGCTCTAGCTTGTTTACATTAATGAGATGTCACTGATAGAGATCCCTGTGTGTGAATGTGAGTGTGTGCGTATAGTTTAAATTAGTGTTCAACATTTTTGTTGTGTGAGTGCATAGCGACGTGATTCAAAAATGCATTAGTAGTTAACAATTAAATTAGTGTGCGTCCCCCGTCCCCCGCTGAAAGTGTTGTAAACTTTTGTTCGTACAAAATAGCGCGCGTCTCTTCTCCCGTTGGTTTAATGCTCTAAGGTTCAGTAGCTACGAAGCCTGTTCAATGCAAACAATCAAATCTTATAATATTAGTATAGTCTATCGTCCAAGGTCCGCCGGGCGCCACTGGAATTTCTCTCAGTGCTCACCAGAGGCGCTCGGCAATGTACGTAGGTGAGGCCGCAGCCTAGGCCGTGGATTTAAAAAAAAAAGCCAGCTAGATTTTTTAGTCTTGCTAAAAAGCTGCTGAACTTTTACAATACTTTCCCACAAATAACTCATAGGGGTTTCATTTTAGAACCTAAAAAAAAGTTATACGATTTCGTAGCCGGAGCAAAACCGGTACTATTATGATACACCTAACTGTAATCAGACCAAGTCGAGAACTTGGAAACCTCACGCTAAAAACCCGGTGTTTTCAATAACCGCTCTAACTAGTTCCCTACCTTAAAAATACCTTGTACTCTTTTATAACGACGCTGTACGGTAAAGTTGCTCTATAAAAGCTCTTTTACTTTTCCTTTGGCGTTTCGTAAGTGTTACATTTTGTTTCTTTAAATTTGCAGGTTTAAAAATATGTTAACTTAGTAATCTTCGAATTGTTTTGCAAACATAGTTTAAACCTTTAATAAATGCTATGAATGCAATAAGAGATTTAAAATTCAGTTACACAAATTACAAGTAAATTGGGTTCCAAAACATATTTTTGCATAATTTGACTATCAACAAAACATATAATTTACAATGTAAATTTAAGATTACAAACGGACGCCCGCACCTTCAACCGCTTGACAAATTATATATGTACTTAAAAACCTTCATCAAGAACCACTCACTCTATTGGTGAAAACAGCATCGATATCGGTTGCTAAGTTTTAAACATCTAAACATGCATAGAAAACGGGCGACTCTGTTTTATATTACATTATGATGATGTACAAACTTAGTAATCCCACTTGGGTATCTATGACATTACAATAAGTTACTAGCTACATAGTTCTAACAACAACTACTACTTATAAACTAGAATAAGAAATTACCAGACCAGCACTATGTATGCTGTAATAGTAAATGCCAAAAGCCAGTTATAAAATGCCACACGGTAGACACAGGGGCAAACATTTGTCCTCTTTCCCATACCTCCTTTGTTACCCCATTGTTGAAGGTACGCTGACTTGGCAATTTTCTTTATTCAATCACGACCAAACACCTTTTATACTGACAATGGCTGAGAATAGTTCGTTTGGGCAATTCTAGTGTGTATTGTAATTGCCTTGAGAGGCTTACAGCACTGTTGTGGAAAGTCTGTAATAAAATAATAGTATTCTATTAATGACTGAAACCCACAGTTTTGCTCGCGTTGAATAGTTTATAGTTCCCTATTCTCAATACGTTCAGAATACGTTCCCGTAAGAATTGGGAACATAACCTACAGCAGGCAAAGCTATGGGCGTCCGCTAGTGAAGAATATGATCGTAAAGTTCATGACATTTTATCACCAAGAGTGTTAGTTATGATGAGTCAGTGTGAACTTTGTTTCAACATCAAAATGCCAGCCGTTAATTACCACTGAGCCTTTCGTCTGTTATTATTAAGTATATCTCCCCTTCTTTACTTACTTATACTTGGACTGTAGAGAGTCTATTTAGTGGTATGTTACATCCTGTCTGTGGCAATTTTGGTTTGAATTACAGATTGGTTATGAACAGTCTATATAGCCCGGTAACAGCATTATGCTTGCATTATGCACTATGCTTTTACGTGGAGCCGACAAAATTATTTGCAAAGTGTGGGTGTGTAATTCACCTCCTCCTACCCTTTAGGCGATATAAGCGTGATATATTTCTAGCTGTCGGTCTTTACTTACTTACAAACAGATTACAATACATGATGAACAAACCCACTTGTACACTATTCCACAACTTTATTTGATTTATTTTCACCGACTGGTTTTTTCAGCATGATCAAAGGTTTTCTTTTTCAATAACTACACTGTCTTTTTTTTTTATTCTGCTCTCACGTCTGTTGCCCTGCCTCTCTAGTGCACAGGCAAAAGGTATTTCCAGTGGCGCCCGGCGGGACTTCACTGTCTAACATATCTTCAAGCCATCTGTTAGACAGTGAAGTAAAACACCTTTGATAATGCTGAGAAGCGAAACCGGTCGATGAAAAAAAAACAAATAAAATAGTGTGCAAGTATTAGTTCATCATGAATTATAGGTTCCACCAAGTGCTAACAATCGAATTTCGAATTTGCCAATCACTAATAGGGGGCGAGCTTTTTACTGGATTGGGTATATTTGTCAAAGCCGTGGCTGGTGCATCGCACGCATGTGAAGATGACTTGAAACCAATCGACAGACAAAGTGACTGAATGTTTTGAAGAACTCATGTAAAGGAAAATTTCGAGTTTACAGTTTTGTCATATGCTCAAAGTTTCTCATTTGATCAGTTGTAAAATAATCTAAAGACGGTCCTTATATTCTAGACACCTTCTCGTAGGTAAATGTAATTGACAGCATTCATTGCAAAATCTCGTTCAATTCAGCGCCTCATAAAGTATGTACGCTCAATTGCGTATCATTGATAACATGAATGTTTAAAGGAATCTTGAATCCAGGTAATTTGAAGTAAGTTGAGGCTGAATTCTGCTGAATATAAGATAATACGTTACTCTTCATTATTTTTACACTTAAAAGTATTTTTAATTAGTTTGGTAAGTATTAAATAATCCTACTGCTGACAGATTTGTTATTTTATTATATAATTTGTTATTATAACTCTACAGCTTATTTATATTGGTAGGTACAATATATTGTTGTAACTACATCAAACACTGAAGCTTTTTATAATTTTTTATGACTTTTTACTGTACCTTTGTTTCAGTGGAGAGGTAAGGTAGAAACATACAATACATAAAATAAATTCAAAAATAATTGACCGAGCGAGCGTAGTGAGCGAATCGTCTACATTTCGAGATTGGACAATTTTGCTTTCGTCCGTCTGACTGTCTGTATGTGTGTTCTGGGCTAGCAGCCACATTTTTTTATCCGATCTTCACAAAACTTGGCATAAGTGCACCTTGTTTTTTTTTCGTAGTGAGCTTTTTTACATTGGGGGGAAATGGGGGAAAAAGCTCAAATAATGGTTTTAATGCTCGCGAGGTCTATTGTTCGACAATTAATGATAATAGTAAATTTATTTTTAATAACAATTGTACAATAAAATTTTACATAGAATCTTAATTTTAATTGTGCGCTATTAAATTATAGTTAGTGCATTAATAACTTAAGTATGTAGGTATGGCCATAAGGCCAATGGCTGCGAGGCCCGGCCTCGCTGTTATAGGTGCGAGGCGGAGGGCAAAACGGCGGACCATAGGGTCGGCAGCCGTACCTGCGCTGCCTCGAGGCCAAAGCCTCGTCCGTCCGCTGTAGGCAGCGGGGGAGCCGCTTCTGCGCGGCCAAGTTCGCGGCGGGATGCTGACATGGACGTCCATTAATGTACGCCCATGTCCGCATCCTGCAGGTGAACCTGAACCACTGCCGCGCTGCTCAGGATCTTCTGTACCAGAGCATCGCGCAGTGGTCCATTAACTTGGCCGTGGTCGCCGAGCCGTACTACGTCCACCCGGGAAGCCCGGTGGACCAGGACGGCTCGGCCTGTTCTATTTTTGGGGGTTCCGCCGTGGACACCTCGCGCCTTGCATTGATTGCAAGCGGCCGGGGATGTGTTGCGGTGGAATTTGAAGGGTTTGCGGTCGTGTCGGCCTACATCTCGCCGAACATTGACGAGTCTCAGTTTGAGCTATGGCTCACTGAGCTCGACGTCGTCTTCGCTGCGTGACGTCCTCGCCCTGTCCTGCTCCTGGGAGACTTCAACGCCTGGAGTGAGGCGTGGGGCTCCCGGGAAACCAGGGACAAGGGGAGGCTTCTTGAGGACTGGACCAGAACACGTGGTCTGGAGGTCCTCAACCGGGGGAATGTCGTCACCTTTTGGCGGCGAGGGGGGGAATCGATCGTAGACGTAACGTTCGCATCCCCTGACCTCGCCCGCCGTATTACAGGCTGGCGCGTGGAGGAGGGTGAGGAGACGCACTCGGACCATCGGTATATCCGGTTCGATGTCGTCCCCTCACCTGACCTCCCACAGCCGGTAGCAAATCCCCCGGATCCGCGTTGGGCACTTCACCATCTGGATCGGGAGGCTCTCCTGGAGGCTTCCATCGTGCAGGCCTGGATTCCGGCACCGGACCGGCCTGCCGATGTGGATGCCGAGGCGGAGTGGTTCAGGAGAGCCATGTCGCAAATCTGTGATGCGGCGATGCCTAGGGTTACACCCAGACCGGCCAGGAAGCAGGTGTACTGGTGGTCGCCGGAGATTGCAGAGCTGCGCGCAGCATGCATCTCCGCCCGCCGCCTGTACACCAGGTTTCGCCGGAGGCATCGCCGCCCAGACGACGCGGCAGCCCGAGAGGCGGAGCTTTTTCAGGCATACAGGGAGGCCAAAGGTATTCTCCAGGAGACGATAAAGCGGGCCAAGACGGCGGCCCGCGAGGAGCTCCTGGAGACCCTGCAGCAGAACCCATGGGGGCGCCCGTACCTACAGGTCAGGGAGAAACTCCGACCTAGGGCGCCCCCACTGACCCAGAGTCTCCAGCCGCAGCAGCTGGAGCGGGTCATGGGCTCCCTGTTTCCGACGAGCGCGGAGGAGCACGTCCCTCCGCGCATGGCTCCGTCTCTGCCCGACGCGGATAGCACCAGCGAAGACGACGTACCCGAAGTCAGCGTGGGGGAGTTAGGTGCGGCAGTACTCCGGCTTAAACGCCGGAAAATCACTGCCCCTGGACCCGACGGCATTCCTGGCCGTGCATGGGTCCTGGCCCTCGAAGAACTCGGACCTCGACTGATGGGGCTCTTTAGCGCATGCCTCGAAAGGGGCCAGTTTCCCAAGGTGAAGAGGACGGGGAAACTGGTCCTGATCCGTAAGGCGGGGCGGCCGGTGGACTCACCGTCCGGTTACCGGCCGATCGTGTTGCTCGACGAGGTGTGTAAGCTCTTTGAGCGAATTATCGCGGAACGCCTCGTCGAGCATCTCACGAGTGTTGGGCCTGACCTGGCGGATAACCAGTTCAGTTTCCGTCGGGGACGCTCCACCGTGAGCGCGATCATGCGCGTGAAGAGCCTGACGGAGGAAGCAGTCTCGCAGGGCAAGGTGGTGGTGGCGGTGTCTCTTGACATCGCCAACTCGTTCAACACCTTGCCATGGAGCTGCGTTAGGGAGGCGCTCGTGTATCACGAAACGCCTCTCTACCTCCGTCGTATTGTCGGGGCCTATCTCTCGGAGAGGGCCATAGCTTTCCCCAGCTGGCTCGGGCCAGCTCGGCGAGATGTGTCGTGCGGTGTTCCGCAGGGGTCGGTCCTGGGGCCGCTTCTGTGGAACATCGGCTACGACTGGGTGCTGCGGGGTGCGTTGCCTAGGGGCGTCGGCGTAACGTGCTACGCCGACGATACCCTTGTCACGGCGCGGGGTGCAACGTACCAGGAGGCAGCACTCAAGGTCACGACGGGTGTTGCTCGAGTCGTGGGTCGGATACGGCAGCTGGGACTGGAGGTGGCCTTGCACAAGTCCGAGGTTCTGTGTTTTCACAGACCTCGGAACGGTCCACCCGAAGGTTCCAGCATAAATGTGGGAGGCGTTAGCATCGGCATCAAGCCCTCGATGAAGTACCTAGGGATCGTACTTGATAGCCGATGGAACTTCGGACCACATTTCCGAAGTTTGGTCCCCAAGGTGACACAGGCATCGGTCGCGCTTTCGCGACTGATGCCCAACCTAAAGGGACCCAACGCTTCCTGCAGGAGACTGTACCTGGGGATCGTGCGGAGTATGGCCCTATACGGGGCTCCCGTATGGGCGGATAGGTTGGCGGTCAAGGGGAACGTGACTCTGTTAAACAGACCACTTAGAACCTTGGCCGTCAGAACCATACGGGGGTACCGCACGATCTCCGGAGAGGCTGCATGTCTCCTAGCCGGGACCCCTCCATGGGACCTGGAAGCGAGAGCCCTTGCGTCATTGTTCCAATGGCGCAAGGAGGCGCTGGAGCGGGACCACAGGCCTGCGTCTCGAGAAATCGAGGACCAGCGGTCCCAACTCCGCCAGGATCTCATGGAGTCATGGAGGGTGCGACTTGAGCAACCCAAGTGGGGTACCACCATCATCGCGGCGGTGAGACCGATCATGGACGATTGGCTGCAGAGGCAGCATGGTGACCTCACGTACCGTGCGACGCAGATCGTTGCCGGGCATGGATGCTTCGGTAGCTATCTGTTTCGCATGCATCGTGAGGTCACACCCCGGTGTCAACACTGCGAGGTTTCCGACGACGACACCGCACTTCACACGTTGGTGGAGTGCTCAGCGTGGGCGAGTCAGCGCTGGGACCTCGTAGTGGGTCTGGGCGTGGATACCCTCTCGCTGGAGACCATGCTTCAAGCCATGGTCTCCAGCCGGAGTAGGTGGAACGCGGCCGTGTCCTTCTGCGAGCAAGTCATGCTCGCGAAGGAGGTGGCCGGGAGGGAGAGGGAGCGTACCCTCCCCGCCGAGTTCCGTAGTCGGCGGCCAGGCCGCCCCAGACTACGCGACTACGCCCAAGACTATCGTCCTCCATGATCGGGGCCTGAGGACGGCGGGATCGCCACCCACCGTCCTTACAGAAGCAGGCTAGAAGGGTTGCGTGCTGCGGAGCCTTTGCCCCATAGCACGCAACCAGATTCACTCACTGACGCGGGATAAAACCCGACCCCAATGACGCGGGATTCTCGTCCCGACCAAACACCCGCAGAGACCACAGAGGTGGTCAAAGTCCGCCGGGCGCCACTGGACATACCCTCTGCTAGTAACCAGGGACGCCCGGCAACGGACGTTAGAGCGGCCGCGGCCTTGGGCCGCGGAAATAAAAATAAAAAAAAAAAAAAAAAAAAGTATGTAGGTATAATAATACCTATTTACATATATATGTATCTAGATGTTTTATAAATAGGTAGTCGTATAAACGTAATTTGCGCCTGAACTAGGTAGTCCTGTGCTTCAGGCACCAATTACAGTTAAGTAAATTACATAACATTACACTAAAAACAATTACGTAACATTACATGAGTAGGTTATTCATATTATATAATTAGAGCTAGTACAATACCAGAGTGGCTCAATATTGATATTGATAACTATAATTAGATATGTCTTAATTATTCAACTTATCACTATTTATTTTAAAACAGATAATAAATCCTCTGTGTTTTTAATTAATAAATATATAGACCGATGTCAACAATTCTTTCTTTGTTTTGTAGATTATATGCTACATTACGCCTTATTAATATGAGCTATGTTTATTACCTAGTAGTTAAAAAAACCCGCACAAAGACTTTCATATCACGAGTTATAGTTTATATAACCGAAAACCTTTATACCTTTCAAAACCTTTATAAAGACCACTTTATGTCAAAAAGCATATTATAAGACAGTTGATTACCTTAACGATAAAAGTGTCTGGCTTGAGCATGGTGCAGGCGCCTCCTAAAATGCTGTAATTGTAGCATATTTTGTACTTAGGTGACAGTAATATTTTTTTTTGTTTTGTTGCATTATACACAGTTTTTGATTTTGACACGAAACCAATGTACATTCGTTTACATTTAGTCTTAAGAAAATGTGTAAATGAGTCAATTACTGAAAAAGAGTGACCGAGAGTTTTATTGCCAGGTTCTTTCTCTCGGTTTTACTTATTGCTGTGCGAATCTGACAGTAATGACATTTTTTTATTTTAAGTACTTACTGACGTTTGTAAGAGCCATTTAGTCACCTATACAAATAAATAAATAGTTTCATTTCATTTCATTTCGAAAACCCTTTTGATAATTGCGCAACTCGAGTGTTTAGGCTTCTTTTAAGGTTTCAGACGCAAATTTATTCGGCGATACGCTTGGAATATCGGCGGACGCACAGAAAGGAAAAACCGTCACGTGATAAGTGCACGCCCAGCACTATTTTGCATAAGGTTGTTTGGCTCCCCTTATAAGTTTTTGTCGAGGAATGAATTTTATTTTATACAATAGTTTGAGTCTGTCTACAATTTATAGTGTGTAGCTGATAAAAAATGTTATTCTTTTGTTTTTGTCTTTTGTTTCTTTATCTAATTGGTGGTTAGGAAACGCAAATGCACGGTTTCTGCATTTCAGCATTTCATTTTATTGACTAAAGTTCGAGTCGAATTAGAGTTTAAGTTAGGTAGGTACAAATTGATGACAAATATTGGTATTTTATTAGACAATATCCTTTGTAACAGCTTAAATATAATAGGTACAGCAAATATAAAAATACTGAAAAAATGCTGGGCGTGTATAGACGAAACTTATCTATTTCAAAACTCGATAGCAATAATCTATAAAGCTTTCAGGTCAGGCAGAAGTGAAATCTGAAGTTTAAAAGAATAAAGATATTTCTCGGAGGGTTCGGAATAAATTTGTTTTTGGGACGCTTTGGTCCCATGGACGGCTAAGTTGATAAGCTATTTTTATTCCGGTAATGTGTCACCATGAAAATCGGAATCTAAAAACTATATAAATATAATTATGTTTTATAAATAAATAACATAAAACGAAATAAATAAATACGAGTATATGCAGCTAGCAAGTAGAATTCGCGTCCATAATTGTAACTTTACCTATTTAAACATCTGTACCACATTATGGATGCAATACATGTATTGAGTATTGAGTGAGTATATATCACGCGGCTCGCGTTGATCAACATTGACAAAGTCCTCCGCAGTCTGTCTGTTTGCGATAAACTCAAAAATTACTGCACCAATATTAATTCTTCCAATATAAATTTAAGGTTTTCATTGGTAAAGACCAATTAAAACCTAACCAGATTAGAATAGAACCAATCTGGTTCTCGAGGAAGGTTTTAATATACTCGTATAATTTGTCACGGCAAAAGGCGTGGGAGTACGTCAGAGAAGCATTTAAATGTAAATAGTTGTTTTTTTAAATAGAAAAATTTATTTAAAACCAGTTACAAGAATTTTCAAAACAATGTTCTTAGTTATTCCGTTTTTCCTTTGTAACGTTACTTACGCGTAACTTAAAAGGAAAAACCTGAGAAAGGAAACTCGTTAAGGCCTTTTTTTGAAGGATAATAATGTTCTACAAAGTATTTCAGGAGCAAGTGAAATGATCATTTCTTTTCAAGCGATAAAATTGTACGTGCCTATTGTCCCCTTTCCTTTAACACGACCTCTTTAAAATTTAACAAAGGTACGAAGTATGAATTAGAAAAAAACAAAGAATTATGTGTCTTAAAATATCTAATTTCAATCTAAGGTTTTTTTTAAAGTTTAGTATTTCACGATTTTAAAATACCTGCCTTCAAACATGGATTTCAGTGTTTGTTTCAGGCTAAAGCGCCATCTGTCTAAAACCATCGTTCACAGGCAGTAACTACGGTAACGTGGCGCCCAGCTTCACAGTAGCGCCACCTATGTTTGTTGTACGTATTACGAAGCTCGCAAGTCTGGCCCGTTCCAGTTTACTTGGAAGTGCACAAATACGCCGATAGATGGCATTTGTGAATTTAACCAAATTAATTTGCTTTTATAGAGAAACTTTATATTTTGTTTTATAGTGTAGGTATATCGTGCTCGATAACTGCAATAGTCTTGTCCCCTACTACATGGGACCAACAAAACTACTCTCAAAAGTATGTTTTGTCTACTACAAATAGAAAAAAAAACGGTCAAGTGCGAGTCGGACTCGCGTACAAAGGGTTTCATACCGAAAAAAAAAAATGTTATATGGAAGCCACCTTAAATATTTATTATTCTGTTTTTTAGCATTTATTGCTATAGAGGCAACAGATACATCAGCTGTGAAAATTTCAACTATCTAACTATAACGGTTCATGGGATACAGCTCAAGACAGACGAACGGACAGTGAAGTCTCAGTAATAGGGTTCCCGTTTCACCCTTTAGGTACGGAACCCTAAAAGAATCATTTCATTGCATACAGTTACGCTGTACACACTCATAATCACACCTTTATCTACAAAGGGGTGGATAGAGGCCTATAAGCCCCCTCTTTTCCGCATTTTGACAGTTGTTTTATTGATCTCACATAATTATAATAGGTTTTTTTTAATTCCTCGAGACCGCGGCTGCTCCCATGTCCATTGCTGCGGGCGTCTCTGGTGACACTGAAGGTATTTCCAGTGGCCCCCGACGGACTTTGGCTACCGGTGTGGCCTATTCGGGGGATTGGTCGGAAAGAAAATCCCGCGTCGTGGGGGTTGGGTTTTATCCCGCGTCGGTGAGTGAATCAGAATCTGGTTGCGTGCTGTGAGGCAAAGGCCCCGCAGCACGCAACCCTTCTAGCCTGCTTCTGTAAGGACGGCGGGTGGCTATCCCGCCGTCCTCAGGCCCCGATCATGGAGGTCGATGGTCCTGGGCGTAGATGAGTCTGCTGTGTCCCTCTCCCTCTCGGCCGCCTCCTTCGAGAGCACGACTTGCTCGCAGAAGGATACGGCTGCGTTCCACCTACTCGCACTGGAGACCATGGCTTGGAGCATGGTTTCCAGCGAGAGGATATCCATGCCCAGACCCACTACGAGGTCCCGGCGCTGACTCGCCCACGCTGAGCATACCTAATCGTTAAGTTTTCTCTCCTATATTTTGCACAACATTCTTCTCAGATGGCGTTGTGTGAATTGACCTAACATATTTATATTTATTTATTTTATTTACTTTATATTTCTTGTCTACTTTTCAGTCCATCCTGAGGTTGATCCTGTAAGAGATTGTTTTTAGCGATAATCGACCGTTTGTACATGTACAATAATATCAAAATTAATACCTATTTCCCTTGGTCACGACATCACGCGTGAACGGCTGGACCGATTTCGCTGATTCTTTTTTTGTTGTGTTCGTTATTATCAGGAGAAGGGTCTTATGGAAGAAAAAAAATGTCCGGAATATTAGAAAAATTAATGCGGTACGAAGTTCGCCGGGACAACTAGTGTACAATAATGGTGTAGAATAAAGTATCATTATATTCTATAAATAATAGGAGCCATTACCATATTGCTGTTTCTAGATACTTTACTTAGCTCTCTAACATAATTATCTTATACTTATATGATTTTAATCTGCCGAAAATTGAAAAATACGTCGTACCCAAAGATATCCTCTTCTATCTAATATATCTAATCTATGATCGTTCTCAAGTTTAGTGTACCTCGATTCAATAGAAATAATGGGAAGCCTTAGTAAAAGATGTTGACTTACAATAAATATAACAAGAAACAGAAGCCCACGGCAAAGACGATCTCGATAAAATAACGTCCAATAAACAGCGATAGAAATGTTTATTTGTTATTCAGCTTGTAATGAGGACTTTCAGGTCGTGTTGTATGGTCCAAGTTAAAGGACTGTGAATTAAATGTTAGATATAAATCACAAAAATGAATGTCTTCCCCGGACTCCAACCTGCGGCCTCTTTTTATAGGGAATGCCCATTCAAAACTGCTTCAGTGGCATGGTCGGTAGTGTATCGGCTTTCGAACGAAATATTTGTGTGATCCACAAATGTTTGTTTCGGAGTTTGGGTGTTTTCTATTTAGAAATACATAAGTATGTTTATCAGTTGTCTAAATCGCATAGCACAGATTCGTTCCCACTAGTTCTACTAAACAGTTCTACCGTAGAACTACTAGGAACTTTTTTTCCCACTTGTTCTACTATGTTTGATGGAACAAAAAAGTGGAACTAGCGGGACTCTTTATTTCCACTACTAGTTTTTTCTGGTAGAACTAGTGGGAAATTTTGTTCTCACTAGTCCTACGATGGTATGTGTAACAAAATAGTAGAACTAGTGGGAATCTCTTGTTCTACCCAGGTTCTATAATAGGAGAACTAAAACTTTACCTACTTCCAATTAGGTAGTTTCACTCACAGAAATGTGCTAGTCGTGTCTCAATCACCTGCTCTGCTCCCCTATTCGGAACCCTCCACCCACTAGGGTGCCTAAATCCTATTTGTCCATATCGATCGCCACATCGATCACTGGTCCCATTGACTCTGTTCCAGTACGAGACAAGTAACATTTTTGTCCCATAGGAGTAGTGATCTATATTTATTTATTTACAATATAAATAACTCACCTCGATAACTTACGCCATACCCCAGCACTCGGCGGATACCAAGGCAACCTGGCATCACCTTAGCAACAGCCTCCCTGTATCTATGGTAACTCCCCTCACTCGAAGTCTTTATGAACTGACGGCCATAACACGAATAAATTGAATAGCTGAGCCTAACTCAGCGAACTATGTTGTGAATTTGCAAATATTCATTCAACTGTGAACTTATACGACTTTAATTGGAAAGTTTGATATATTGAATGGTTTATTAGGGTTCGTTTAAGGAGACACGGGGCGTCGAGCTTCACGGCGGCGTGGCTTGCCGCGGCACGTCGAGCGATTTAACCGTTTATAGTGAGGCGGCGCGTGAAGCGGCCTGCGTCGTGTCACGCGCAAACTCAAACATGTAGAAATGCAGAAGCTCGTTTAAGGAAACGCGGGGCGTTGAGCGACGTGAGCGGCGTGGCTTCGCATGGCGCTGCGCCCGCCGCGTGAGACGCAGCTTTGTATGCGGCGTTGCGTCGTTCAGTGCGACACCCGCTGCGACTCTCGCAGCTTATTGCCGTCCTTCCAGTCTTATTCGACTTGTTACAAAGAGCAAACGTATGTATTGTTTGTAATCATAGACGACATCATTGATATCTTGCTTGAAGATAATTATAACTTAACAAGTATTTTATTTACCGCGGATCTAGAGCGGAACCCAGGTTCACAGCAGCTGAACGCGAACAATTTGGAGAATATGCAACTCTTTACCAGTTAGTAAGAACAAAACGTTATGAAGTATTTCATGGATATACACGAATGTCATTCACACTGCATACCCCGCGCCTCTCCCACCCTTCCTTGCCGCGTCCTTTGCGGCGTCACCCGCCGCTTCATCCGCCGCGTTCTCCCATTGCGAAACTCGCTGGTTTACCCGCCGCGTACTCCGCGGCGTCGCCTGTCGCTACATTTGCCGCGTCCGACGCGGCGCCGCTCGTCGCTTGGGCAGCTACAACTCAAACAAACACTTGCAAAGACGCTTCTCCTTGAACGCTCCAAACATTGCCGTATGATTGTGTTTCTGGCGGCCCGCTTCACGCACCGCTCGCCACGCCGCGTTTCCTTAAACGAGCTCTCCTTAATCGCTCTAGCAACTACTCCGTACTAAAAATTATTTTGTTGGTTCATAATCATAAACAATAGTTACTCTGATATCATCATTGCTGCAGTGTAAACGTAATTGCAACATTACGTACACCCTACCATAGTAGTTAGTTCCTCAACTACCGGTAGATGGCGCTCTGGTGACGCCGTAAGTCGCGATATTAACACAATGTGATCACAAAATTAGATATCTTGGGCTAGTGGTGTCTTGGTCAGTTGGTAGAACGTTCCTCCTTCCTTAGGGTTCCGTACCCAGATTTATAGCATACTAGCTGATCGCCGCAGCTCCGCCCGCGTGATTTAGTTTAAACGTTCCCGGGTTCCGTGAGATCACATTACCGGGA
Source organism: Nudaria mundana (assembly GCA_963556515.1). Classification (NCBI taxonomy): domain Eukaryota; kingdom Metazoa; phylum Arthropoda; class Insecta; order Lepidoptera; family Erebidae; genus Nudaria; species Nudaria mundana. The sequence continues at coordinate 22,019,654 of OY748293.1, read as the reverse complement.
TAAAAAGTAGCCACTTAAAAGTGAATGTAGCGTTCCAATGGTGAAAGAAAATTCCGATTTTGAGTTTATTCATTACAAACATACACACAAAATACAAATCTTTCCTCAAACATACACACAAAAATACAAATCTTACTTCTCGGTGTTTAATTAGCATCAGTGTTTGATGTAGTTGCGACAATATCTTGTAACTTTATAAATAAGCTGTAGATTTCTCTAATTAAATAAATAAATAAATATAAAACAATGGAAAATTGATGTAGAAATTCAAATAATTGCAATGATTTCGCTAAATAGAAGACATGTTAAACGTTGACATAATAATATGTTTCGCCTTCACGAGACATTATCAAGACTGTCTCAAATATCTGTCTTCATTGCAATTATTTAAATTTCAACATCAATTTTTCATTATTTTTCATGGACTTTCGCCAGGTAACGCCTGAATCCATTCAGTAAATAAATATAAGTTATACAACGTGGGTCGTGCAGCCTTGTAAAAAAATAAATTTATAAAGACACCTGTATGTAGTTTATACTTTCAATTGTTGGCACTTGCTGAAAAAATTGTACACAGTTCCACTACTTTATACCGTGATGGACCCTTGACACCACCGTCTTGCACCACCAGTGGTGTCAAGGGTATTTTTTAATACCCATTACACTACCAAAGACCTGCAGCACCAGTGGTGGTGTAAAAGTTATTTTGTAATACCCATTACACTACCAAAGAGCTGCAGTCTGACACAAGTAGGTACGTACAAAATGTACTAACCGTCCACCTGTGGCTGTAAAAATTTTTATGACTTTATAATATGGTCAGTCTCTCTAATGTTGAAGGCTCTTATGTTGTTATATATTCCTGGTACATTTGAGGTTTGTGTCTTTTATAATGGACAATCATTTTCATCTGTACTCGGTGCACCTGTTCACACATTTCTTTATTTTTCATCGGGACAAAAAAAAATGTATCATGCGCTTAGTAGGGCAGTATGGACTATCTATTATAAGATACACAAACAACAAAAGTACTAGGAGTACAGAACTACAAAAGTACACTAGCCAACACTTATCTCGCTCAGTTTGGTTTATTCAAAATGTGTTCTATAATAGGAGAACTAAAACTTTACCTACTTCCAATTAGGTAAGTAGGTAGTTTCTCCCCTTCGTCCACGTGAAAAAAACATGGTGGTTATCAAAAAGTGAAAAAAAATCTATATTCATAACCAGTTATGATATCTTGGTTCATAACCAAGATTATATCATAACCAGTAATCAAACAATACTTTTTTTCCATTTTCACAACCAGAACCTCCTATCGGTTATGATCGCCTGGTACTTTTTCGGAATAATGAGTACAAACATTCAATCGGGTAAGTTGTATATTATGTTCCACTTTTATGTTCCATCAAACATAGTAGAACTAGTGGGAACGAATCGAAAGTGTTGGCACTGCACTAGCAATTACGGTATACATGGCTATACATGGTGAGTAATTATCAGTAGTGTGACAAACGAGAAAAATATTACTGTTTGTCATACTGGTGTGATAATGTGGTATGACTACGAGTCGGTAATGAAAATACCATTATGTTAATGAAAATACCATTATGTTACATAATGAAAATACCATTAGGTTCACACGAGAGTATTGTTAAGTTGTATGTACTGATTCGATATTAAATTTTGTTCTTAACCCTACCTATTTTATTTACAAAGAATAGGCTACATTTTATGGTGGCACAGCACTATTTGACGGTAGTGTAATGGGTATTAAAAAATACCTTTTACACCACCAGTGGTGCTGCAGCTCTTTGGTAGTGTAATGGGTATTAAAAAATACCCTTGACACCATTGGTGGTGCAAGACGGTGGTGTCAAGGGTCCATCACGCTTTATACAATGCATCCAGTGCAAGCTGTGGGCTCATTTGAACTGGCAAGAAAGTTTTGTTTTATTGCTATCCTGTGCATGTGTATTCAGATGATGAGTCGGACAGCAATAATGATGAGTGACAAGACTGGGACAACTTACCCCTTGCATGGAGTTAGTTGTCATACTATATTTAATTTAAAAAGAAATTACGGAACAGTTTATATGATAGAGGTTCTATTTATCTACATAGAACCACGGGCAACTGCTTGTAGATATAAAGCATTAAATTCCCCATTACTTGCTTGTGACTTATTGAAGTCATGAACCCAACATGACAGAAAAGCGCGGGAAACTGTTTATAATTTTAAAGACGAATTTTCTGTTAGGAGCAGTTAAGACTTTTTTTTTAATGACATCTCGTCTCGTCACTTGGCAACAAACAAATAACAAACCTACCTAGCTGGCCACCATTCTATTTATCTACGAGTATACTATCCACCAGTGCGGTCACCGTGTATCCTGGATAAGTACTGGAAAAACCACTGGATTTTGGGTGCTAAGCATGCCTCATGCCTGTGGAGCCTTCCCCATAGTGTGTTAATTCATCATGTATTACAAAAATACCTATCTCATTAACACTTTTTCACAGTTCTACATAATATTTCTAAGACGATATAATAGTATTCTGTTCAAAATCTATTAGAACAACTCTAGAATGGATACGCATAAAAAGTTACCAAACCTACGAAATCGTAAACTCTCTTTGGGAAATTACGAGATGTCTCAGATGAACTATTAGCTTCCAAACTTTGATTGTGTAGTTTGCTGTTTGTAGTGGACTATAACTTCAATGGTTTATAAAAGTAACCTTTGGACTTTAGAATTGCTCTAAAGGATTTATAGCTACTGTCTAGATTGGGTTACTATAAGTTCGCATAAAGTGATGCTTCACATTCTACGAAGATAATTTGAAAATATAAGTTCAATTCAATATCGGCTTATAATACAACTAGCGAACGGCCCGCTTGACAAATAATATGAACAAAAACCTTCCTCGCGAACCACTCTATCTAATGGTGAAAACCACCCCAAAATCCGTCGACTAGTTTTAAAAAACGGAACGAGTGACTTTGTTTTAGGGGAAGGCTCCTTGCTCGACGAGGTGTGTAAGCTCTTTGAGCGAATTATCGCGGAACGCCTCGTCGAGCATCTCTCGACGGTGGGGCCAGACCTGGCGGACAACCAGTACGGTTTCCGTCGGGGACGCTCCACCGTGAGCGCGATCATGCGCGTCAAGAGCCTGACGGAGGAAGCAGTCTCGCAGGGCAAGGTGGTGGTGGCGGTGTCTCTTGACATAGCCAACGCGTTCAACACCTTGCCATGGAGCTGCGTTAGGGAGGCGCTCGTGTATCACGAAACGCCTCTCTACCTCCGTCGTATTGTCGGGGCCTATCTCTCGGAGAGGGCCATAGCTTTCCCCAGCTGGCTCGGGCCAGCTTGGCGAGATGTGTCGTGCGGTGTTCCGCAGGGGTCGGTCTTGGGGCCGCTTCTGTGGAACATCGGCTACGACTGGGTGCTGCGGGGTGCGTTGCCTGAGGGCGTCGGCGTAACGTGCTACGCTGACGATACCCTCGTCACGGCGCGGGGTGCAACGTACCAGGAGGCAGCACTCAAGGTCAAGACGGGTGTTGCTGAAGTCGTGGGTCGGATACGGCGGCTGGGACTGGAGGTGGCCTTGCACAAGTCCGAGGTTCTGTGTTTTCACAGACCTCGGAACGGTCCACCTGAAGATTCCAGTATAAATGTGAGAGGCGTTAGCATCGGCATCAAGCCCTCGATGAAGTATCTAGGGATCGTACTTGATAGCCGATGGAACTTCGGACCACATTTCCGAAGTTTGGTCCCCAACGTGACACAGGCATCGGTCGCGCTTTCGCGACTGATGCACAACCTAAAGGGACCCAACGCTTCCTGCAGGAGACTGTACCTGGGGATCGTGCGGAGTATGGCCCTATACGGGGCTCCCGTATGGGCGGCGCGGTTGACGGCCAACAACTCAACGCTCCTTTACAGACCGTTGAGGACCTTGCCCGTCAAAACAATAAGGGGCTACCGCACGATCTCCGGAGAGGCTGCATGTCTCCTAGCCGGGACTCCTCCATGGGACCTGGAAGCGAGAGCCCTTGCGTCATTGTTCCAATGGCGCAAGGAGGCGCTGGAGCGGGACCACAGGCCTGCGTCTCGAGAAATCGATGACCGGCAGTCCCAACTCCGACAGGATCTCATGGAGTCATGGAGGGTGCGACTTGAGCAACCCAAGTGTGGTGCCACCATCATCGCGGCGGTGAGACCGATCATGGACGATTGGCTGCAGAGGCAGCATGGTGACCTCACGTATCGTGTGACGCAGATCGTTACCGGGCATGGATGCTTCGGTAGCTATCTGTTTCGCATCCATCGTGAGGTCACACCCCGGTGTCAACACTGCGAGGTTTCCGACGACGACACCGCACTCCACACGTTGGTGGAGTGCTCAGCGTGGGCGAGTCAGCGCCGGGACCTCGTAGTGGGTCTGGGCGTGGATACCCTCTCGCTGGAGACCATGCTTCAACCATGGCCTCCAGCGGGAGTAGGTGGAACGCGGCCGTGTCCTTCTGCGAGCAAGTCGTGCTCGCGAAGGAGGCGGCCGAGAGGGAGAGGGAGCGTACCCTCCCCGCGGAGTTCCGTAGTAAGCGGCGAGGGCGCCGCAGACTCATCTACGCCCAAGACCATCGACCTTCATGATCGGGGCCTGAGGACGGCGGGATCGCCACCCGTCGTCCTTACAGAAGCAGGCTAGAAGGGCTGTGTGCTGCGGGGCCTTTGCCCCATAGCACGCAACCAGATTCACTCACTGACGCGGGATAAAACCCTACCCCAACGACGCGGGATTCTCATCCCGACCCAACCCCCGCAGAGACCACAGAGGTGGTCAAAGTCCGCCGGGCGCCAATGGAAATACGTTCTGCTTGTAACCAGAGACGCCCGGCAACGGACGTTAGAGCGGCCGTGGCCTTGGTCGCGGAACTAAAAATAAAAAAAGGGGAAGGCTCCACAGGCATGAGGCATGCTTAGCGCCCAAAATCCAGTGGTTTGTCCAGTACTTCTCCAGGATACACGGTGACCGCACTGGTAGATACTCGTAGTATAGATAAATAGAATGGTGGGCAGTTAGGTAGCTTTGTTATTTTTTTGTTGCCAAGCGACGAGACGAGATGTTATTTCAAAAAATGTTTTAACTGCTATAAATGAAAATTGGTCTTTAAAATATATACCGTTTCCCACGCTGTTCTGTCATGTTGGGTCCATTACTTTAATAAGTTACTAGCAAGTAATGGGGAATTAAATGCTTTATATCTACAAGCAGTTGCCCGTGGTTCTATGTAGATACATAGAACCTCTTTCTGCTTTGATAATTTTTCTGATAAGTAGATTTAGGTTCCCACTAAATAGAAAAAAAATAAGCAGAAAGAGGTAGGTAGGGAGAAGGTAGGTCGACCTCATTGACACTATGGGACCAATGAAAATTAAAGTTGTTTGTGTCAGTGAAAAAATGTTTTTTTGACTGACAACTGAGATTGGAATTAACAATGAAAATCAATGAAAATATCCATACATATTATAAAAAAAGTACTCTGCCGCGTCTGTATGTCTGTTCGCGATAAATTCAAAGACCACTGTACCGATTTTGAGGAATGTTTTGGCAGGTATATAATTTGTTACGGGTGAAGCCATGGGCGTCCGCTAGTATAAAATTTGATGAGAATATAATGACAACGAAGTATGAATATAACTGGACTCAGGCCTGTGGAGCCTTAGCCCTTTAATGTGTAATCAAAAACAAAAAGAGTACCAATTTATCAGAGAAAAAAGCAATTCATTGACCTAACATTGTAGGATATAACAAATGTATGCCAGTAAACTCTTCTGCTGACTTTAAAATACAGCCTAAGCAGTTTAAATTTCAGCATCGTTGGGATCTAATCAACATTTTGTTCAATAAGGATTGGACTCTTTCTCAAAATATAGTTACAACTAGCTGTTACACGCAACTCCGCACGCGTGGAATAATTTTAAAATATCCTATTTTCTTCTCCGTTCCCAAAACTGTCCCTATGCCAATTTTCATTCAAATCCATCCAGTCGATGGCCGTGAAGAGGGTATAAACAAACAAACACATTTTGAGATTTATAATATTGGTTAGGATTAAAGAATCCGTGAAAGTTTAAGTTTTCTTTGCTTAGATGGTATCGTCGTACAAAGTAAATGCGCTTTCCATTTTCTAAAAATCATAAAAGAATCCAAGTAGTCTTCAAATCTGCACTCATTCCAGCAGACAAAATTAAAAGTTGAATGCGCTCTTAGTTCACTGTAGGTAATTAGAAAAATCTACTTTGTCTTATCAGATTTGTACAGAGATTCTTTTAACTTTGTATTTAGATGAAACGATATACTCATTAAGATAAAACAGAAATGTTTAATTTAAAACTAGCTTTTAAGAAACCGGTTGTGCGGTTTTAACAATCCACGTTCACAACGGTAACAGTCAGGTAGGTACAGTATATATTTTTCTAAAAGAAAACCCTATCTATGAATTCTAAAAAAGGTTTATTTTCATCTATGTAAATAAAACAGTCATGTTGGCTCGAGAACGGCTGAACCGATTTAGCTAATTGTTTTTGTGTTGTGTTCGTTATTATCAGTATAAGGATCTTATGAAAAAAAGGGTTGTGCCGAAAATTACAAAAATTATGCGGTACGAAGTTCGCCGGAACGTATAAAATTCACTGAACTATGTACCTTTAGTAGGTTACACACACATTCTTATCCGTGAAGGACAAAAGAGTTTTCCATCCACATTTCACCAGTCACTTAATTAATCCCAAAACGGCCCGAACCAAATGTTTTATCACTTCCAATCACTTTAGATGTAACTGCATGCAAGTGAAGATGACTTGGTCCAGGGAGATGTTAATACGGCCCTTTACCTCTCATTTACAGAGACCTTAACCCTCGGCATGCTTGGTGACCAAAAGTTACACGGTATGCCTTGTAGGGTCTCATGGACCCGGACTATTAGCCCCCTATAAACATGTAGTAGTGTATTAAACTAGTGTATTAAATTAATTGATAAGCTAGCAGTATAATATGCTACAGTATGGAATAAAAATAACCCAGAATCAATATGTTTTGTTATTTATTCTTATAACTAAACGTAAGCAGCGATTTTAACAAAAGCGTAAGTATAGCGTTTTTACTTTGCACCATGTATGAAAGTTGTACTTAAATAACAGGTACACGCGCGCAAACACATCTTTGTTCTAAAGAACCGTACCCTGGACTGAAATGGCGGGTGTCGGACGTCTAGAGACTAATAACGGTCAGCTACTGAAGACGGTTGCGTGCAAAATTCAAATTTGAATGAACTGCAGCAATTTATGTTTAGTGATGGGTCTGTGGGACCCTTCCAGGCATGCCAAGGGTTAACTAGCCCAAACATTAAGAAATTGAGTTAAATATTGACACAAACTAGCGACATTAATCACAAATAGAATCAAAAACCCATTTGCCTAATTCTTTGAGTACTAGCTCAATGTTTTAGGGTGAATAATGAAATTGTAACCGCATTTCTATTAAGGGTAGATAGACTTTTGTAATTGAGTTGTAAACATTGCTAAGTGGTTTGTAATTGACATCAATAATATAACATAAAGTTATGTTTAAATTACTACAGCGAATATAAATGAACTAACTACTATTAAGGCCTGGGCAAACCAAAAGCAGGACAGGCGCAGCGCCTGAGCGGGGCAGGTCAGTTGCGTCGCGGTTGATGTCACACCAGAAACATGAGCAGTCAGAAAGCAGTTTGAAGGCGGTCCTGCTTTATAACCGCGTTATGTGTGTCGTATCGATCGCTTGTATTGAATTACAACCGCTTGTAACTGCGCTGCGTCTGTCCCGCTCAACTGCTCTAGTGTGACCATTCAAAATGGCGGAAGTAGTAATACAACGTGTGCTAACTGCGCCTGCGCTGCCACCGCCCCGCGTCTGCGCTGCTCCCGTCCAAATGTTTTGTCGAAAAGCAGTGCGTGCGCGGCGCAGTGGCGGAGCAGGTATCGTTCAGCGGGCCCGCGTTTGTTCAGTGTGCCATCCCTCATATAACTACATTATTTACTAACGTAGACGCACTGCTACCGCACTGCTACCGCGCTGCAACTGCTTTTGGTTTGCCCAGGCCTTTAAATATAATTATATAGTTGATGGTTTCGACTGCCGGCACTTGGCGAAACTTAAAATAATACTTACATGATAAACAAACAGTTGTACACTGTTATACTTTTTTTTTTAATATTCAGGATTTATCCTGACCGGTTTCGCTTTATAGCATTATCAAAGGTAGACAGTGTACTTGTTTAATAAATGTGTAAAGTGTAACAACACACGTTACAAATTTATTAAACAAGTACACTGTCTAACAATCTTTAAGCCATTGTACAATGACTTGAAGTGTTTGCATTATAAACTTAAGACTAACGGGTCTTTTACGCGATTATTGAGATAAATGCATACCTCTTAATCGCGTAAAAGACCCGTTAGTCTTAAGTTTATAATGTTGTACACATTATAAACTTAAGACTAACGCGAAAGTTTAAAGAAGTATTTAAGTGTTTGTTTATCATGTATTACTATTAAGTACCTTTACATATTAAAACTATATTCCATCCATCGATAAAGTATTCGCAAAGTCAATTAAACATGTCAATATTAGCAAAGTAAGTTCTAAAGTAAATTTTGACCTCAAAACAAATATAGATGAAAAATTAATATTGGACTAGTAGTGAAGCTTCAATATTGAATGTAAGATTTAATCCTATATTATCACATATTTATCAGGTTTCAATAATACAATAATAAATAGTCAAAGTGTAACTTAACCTTTACGCTCATACCTATTGCCACAGAATAAGAAATAGTATGTAAGTACTTGCTATTGCCAAAAAAAATCAGAACGCTACACATTAAAGTCCAAGATGACAAACATGTCTATCACAACACTGGCACCGAAAATATAAGTACATTGACATGCATTCACCTAATGCTAGAATGTTTAGCTCGGTTTATTACAGTTCTCATCATAAAAGGAAATCAAATAAAATATGACGTAATGCATAAATTTGTAGGACCACTGTATTGGAACAAATAAACGTTGGTAGCATCGGCAACGGTTATTGTGTATACCTGTCACAGCGAACAAATTGCAATATTAAAGAGAGCGCTACCCGATAACCGTAAGTATATCATTTCGAGTATAAAATAAACCAAAAATTTGGACGCATAAAATTCAAATAAAGCCAGTTTTACATGAATTACACTAGGGAAGTATTCGCGTATGAAGTAAAGAATGATATTGTATGCATTTTGCATGAGAGCGGTATTATCGGATATGGCAAAGTATTTGAATATTCCAACAGGAGTGCTACGAATGGTTTTCGATTTTATTTCGATAATGAATATAAGATACGAGTTAAATCTCGACGTTAACTGGACTACGAAAAACAAGTAGGATATTTATACAAGTAATTATGTACTTGAGCACTTTAAATTTATTATAGGTCATAATTATTGTCTTGCCTATTAAATTACCTATTTATTCTTATATGGCTTTTTCACTTAAATCCTTCTTTATCGATATACCTCACTGAAAAGGGTTTTTTTGTCACACATTATAATTATGTAGGTATTTCTCGTGCTAAATTAATATCCATGCAGTTGAATTTTGAAATTTACTCTTCTGTACAATGTGTTTACCTTACTTTAAATTTAATAGGACTCGTATCATTGTTTGATTTATATGTTGATGATTTACTAACATACAAGTGTTTATAAAACTCAATTATAGTTATAGAAATAATTTCTGTGCTAAGTTAAAAATTAAAAGTGAGTAAATCGAAAGCAACTCGATCACGATTAAAGTAAGGAGATAAAATCCAGTAGTATCATCCCGCGCACTGAGTACATGATTCAGCTATACGTTAACCAATATGTCATCGCGAGGCTGATATGGGGACAAAAGCATTCTTCACTATTATGGGAACGGTAATATTTGGCGAAACTATTTCACTATATTTTTGAACATGCAAAAACTACGGCGGCGCTGCGTAATCACTTTGAAAGACATTTGCTTTATAGTTATGGCGAAACTAAATTCTGTCAGGGAAGTTTTCATCTATGGTTTTCATAATATTTTTATCGTGAAGATATTGGAAATTGTTATACTGCTTTGATGGTGTATGTATGTAGGATGTACGCATTTTAATCTTCGACGGAATAAAAATTAGTGTAATCCGCCAATATCTTAAGGAATTTAGGTGTTGCATTAAAAAATGTGTACCTATTAATATTTGTACCGATTACTTATTTTATTATATTTAAGTACTTACCTAATAAAAAGAAATCATTTGTTTTCTAAAACAGAAATAGCATGAGTTAATACTTATTACATCAGTTATCCGGTTAAAAATGCTCCAGCCGTTTTAGAGATTTTTCGATGTAAGTAGGTACCGTACGTATATTATAGTGCATTTAGTGAAAAGCTAAAACTTAGTTCACTTTTAGGTTACGTTGTGATTATTTATACAGATATTTATTTATATCTTAGAAGACATATTTTCTGTCATACACACACACATATCACGCCTAAATCCCCGAAAGGGTAGGTAGAGGTGCATTTACACATCCATAACTTGCCAGTATTTCTAGGCCCACGTAACAGGGGGTAAGCCTATTGCCGTCACCGGACACACATTATCATGGGTTATGTCCAAAATGGCCGAATGAATTTAATAAAAAGTAGCAACAATATTGTAATTTTGAAAAAAAATATTGAAAGCCTTGCGATGACTGTCATACACAGTTGTAATTAAATAAGTACCAAAGTTAATAGGAATAAAATGCTCTGACTTACGAATAAGCTAGAAAACCTTCAGCAAGTACTCGATTATCGAACCGGGAAGTATTATAAAACATACTAAACTGAGAACTTAATTTATCTAAGACACTTAAAAGTTTGCGACGAGTACCGCCTCACTTGAGAAAAGTTTGTCAATATTTGAAGGGTTGCGATTTAGAGAGATGATATTGCTGGATATGACATTAAGTATAGTAAGGTAAATACATGGATTTCGCTTTAGATTTTCTGCCAAGATTTCTGTACCAAAGTTTTTAGATGAATGGTATTGACTTCATAAATTCTTCTCAGAGGATACGGAAAAGTAATATACCTACTGTCCAATAAATTCTACAGTCAGTATTGATATTACTTACCTACTGTGTGAAGGTAAGTAATATCAATACTGACTGTAGAATTTATTTGATCTTGGACTTTTGTTTTTTTTTTTTAATTCCGCGGCCCAGGGCCGCGGCCGCTCTGACGGCCGTTGCCGGGCGTCTCTGGTTACTAGCAGAGGGTATGTCCAGTGGCGCCCGGCGGACTTTGACCACCTCTGTGGTCTCTGCGGGTGTTTGGTCGGGACGAGAATCCCGCGTCATTGGGGTCGGGTTTTATCCCGCGTCAGTGAGTGAATCTGGTTGCGTGCTATGGGGCAAAGGCTCCGCAGCACGCAACCCTTCTAGCCTGCTTCTGTAAGGACGGTGGGTGGCGATCCCGCCGTCCTCAGGCCCCGATCATGGAGGACGATAGTCTTGGGCGTAGTCGCGTAGTCTGGGGCGGCCTGGCCGCCGACTACGGAACTCGACGGGGAGGGTACGCTCCCTCTCCCTCCCGGCCGCCTCCTTCGCGAGCATGGCTTGCTCGCAGAAGGTTGATCTTGGACTAGATTTTATAATTTTTTTTAAATATTATTTTTGTGTTTTAGGATACTACTAAGATTTAGGAGCTCGAATCAACCTTAATATCAATTTGAGTAGCTATATTTATAAACAAAAGAGGCTGTTTTAAATATTATAGATCCCATAATAGTCGTGTCTTGGTTAATTGGTAGATTCCTCCTGGAAAGGAGACACCTCCTACGGTTCGACTCCTACCCAAGACTATAGTTTTTGCGATTCATAATATTGTAAAATTATTTGATACTCGTAATACTTCCAAACAAGGGGCAATAGACTCATCGTTTATGACTTGAGTGTAATCAAATATTGGGAAACCTTATATCTATACCTCTCTATAACCTTGGTAATTTTTACCTTGTCACAACGCTTCTCTTTTATTCCTTGTTCCGGTACTTTCTGGAAATATCTCATTAAACTGAATAGCGTCCACCGCTAAGTTAGATTGGAAGACAGGTTTGATTACTGTCGAGTTAATAGCTAGGCTATTTTATAGGCGATATAATGACACGGTCTTGTGAGAGACAAACTTTGATACATTGCCACCACTTTACACACACAATTAAACTGTTTTAGTATCTTAACATAATGCAATAACTTCAACATGTGAATCTTATAGTTTTCTTCTTACATATTTGATACAGACAATAATTTCCTACTCGAAGGTACAAATTCGGTCTTAAAGCGATGCTGAAAGCTGTCATCAACAGAATCAGTCGTAAGCAGAATCTGTCTTAAACAGAATCTGGCTTGAACCGAATAAAGGGTAGTAATTAGCCGTTTCAATATCTCCAGAGCCCAAGGTATTCTCAATTGGACGCGGTGCATGTGCTGACAGATAGACAAGGCTCTGTCAGGCGAGCTGTGGGACCAAATAGTGACTGACAAAATGTGGGAGAACTGGGTTACTTGGTTTATGACTATGTATGACTTGCTGACTTGACCATACCACCATAATAATATAGTGGTATGTGGTCTGGTCAAGTTTGTTCCACTACGAATAGACCAATTCAATCGTGTAATTCGATGACGAACTGCGAGTCGAAACCGAGACTCTGATACAGCAAGTTTACTTACCAACTACGCCACAAAAACAGTGAATATATTCAATTAATATTATAACAGACAGACATACATATATTACCGAAGAACCTTACGCATAATATATTACCGAAGAGGTAGGCAGAGGTGCATTACACACCTACACCTGACCGAGAGTTTTATTGCCAGGTTCTTTCTCTCGGTTCTACTTATTGCTTTGCGAATCTGGCATTACATGTAAATATAGAAGCAATGACATTTTTTATTTTAAGTACTTACTGACGTTTGTAAGAGCCATTTAGTGACCTATACAAATAAATAAATCATTTCATTTCATTTCATTTCATTACACTTTGCTAACAATGTTTTTGATCCACTCTGTAATTAAAAGCAAAACTCCAACTCAAATCAAAACTAGATATTATAATAATCTCTGCAGTCCAGGCAATTATAACAATAAACAAAATAAAAGCAACTTTGATATGACTAATAGTAGTGTACTTGCTAAAAATAGCAGAAAATATACTGAAGAGTACTTACTGTCCACTTTGAAGTAAAATCCAACCTCTTTCACCCTTCACAATTTACTGAAAATATATTTATTACAAGCCGAGTACAAGTATACCGTCCACAGACAAGTTAGATTGGCGCACAGGTTTGATTACTGGCAACTCGTGATAGGCAATTTCCTGCTCTTTGTAGTTCCATCCTGTGCCATACCCTTCTGTTAGAATATTATGAATAGATTTTAACATTTTGTGTTGTGTTGTATGTTTTTGATGTGTTCATAATAACGTTTTAAAAGGTTGAGGTTTGCTTTTGAGTTTAATTTTGTAGTTTAGAAATAGAGTTTTGTTTGAGGAAATGAAATGTCATTTTACGTGGAAATTTAACCACTTTGCGCAACCTGTAGTCAATCACAGACTCTTTTATTTGCACACTGTACTTAGACTAGCTGATCACCGCGGTTCCGTCCGCGTGATATAGATTTTCCGTTCCGATTCCCATGGGAACACATTACCGGGATGAAAAGTAGCCTTTGTTACTCGAAGATAATAATAATATATCAGTAAAAGGCCAATTAGAGGCATTTTGAACGCCCACAATGTCTCAGCATTTTTCTTGAAATGAAATGATTTATTTATTTGTACAGGTCACTAAGTGGCTCTTACAAACATCAGTAAGTATACTTAAAATAAAAAAAATGTCATTGCTTCTAAATGCACTGCCAGATTCGCAAAGCAATAAGTAGAACCGAGAGAAAGAACCTGGCAATAAAACTCTCGGTCACTCTTTTTCAATAATTAACTCCTTTACACACTTTCTTAAGACTTAATGTGGACGAATGTACATTGGTCTCGTGTCAAAATCAAAGAGGGCGTGTATAATGCAACAAAAAAAAATATAGTCACCAAAGTACAAAATATGCTACAATTACGGCATTTTAGGAGGCGCCTGCACCATGCTCAAGCCAGACACTTTTATCGTTAAGGTAATCAACTGTCTTATAATATGCTTTTTGACATAAAGTGGTCTTTATAAAGGTTTAAAATTTATTGTCGGGCATACAAAGGACCGATTCAGGCAATTTATTATAAAAGCGTATACCTTCCCCCTTGAAAGAATGACTAACCTTGCTAAGCCGAAAACACGGAGGGAGTAGTTTATTTTTATTACGTAGATTTCTGTCTATAACGTCACTTACTTTAGTATAGGTAGATATCTTGTTTCACTTATTACTGTGTTAGATAACTTTGGGTACGTTTAACAGAGTTACTTCCACCTTAAACCTGATGAAAGAACCGCTTTCAAGTAAGAAAGTTTTATGTTCCCCAGTTCTTAGTGAAGTTTATAGATCCTTAACTAATTACAAAATAGTGATTTTTTTTTTTAAATAATACCAGAAATCGCAAATTCAAGTATCTAGCATTTCCGTCAAACCTTCCTGCTAGGAGCAATGTTTTCACGTTAGTAATATGTTGGCCAGGGATTGAATTCACGTCGAAACGTCAGGATGTTTCTTGATATTTATTGAGTTACTTATAAAACCAGAGAATTCTTTGAAGGGAAGTTCTCATAAATTACAAGAAGTATAGTAACCTCGGCTATATAAATGTCTTAAAATCTAACTCACTTCATTTTTATTACGGTCTCGCCGTAATCTGATGTGGGAAGAACAAAAACACTGTTACGGTGAGTTCCACCTGCGGGGCCCTGAGCATGTTCATTTGTTACGTCAAGATGACACTCTATTACAACCCTCTAAGAGATGGGATTTCTGGTACCCCTTTTATTTTTTGTCTTATTTCTTTTTCGCATAATATGCAAGTTAGTTTTAAATTGTGTGAAGATTTTCAGTACGTAACAATTTTTTTTTACTCGTTTTCGTCGTTTATGTGATCTTTATTATGTAACGATTAACTTAATAGTAGGATACCTTTTACACGATATAGTAGACACTAGCAACTTTTGCAACTTCGCATTTGACTATGATAGTATAGTAAAAACTATTAAAACAGATCATAGTATAAACTTAAGACAAACGGGTCTTTTACGCGATTATTGAGATATATACATACCTCTTTATTACCCGACGTTTCGACCCTGTTACAAGAGCCGTGAACGCGGGTGAACGTTTATCTTAAGTTTATAATGTGTACATAACGCGAAAGTTTAAAAAAGATCATATTGAATGATTAAGACTTTAATTATTTTATTTTTTTAAATATTTTGGACATTCTCACACGACGTCATCTAGCCCAAATTAAGCTAATATAAACTTGTGCTATGGGATCAATTTATCCTACATAGAAAATACCCAAACTCCGAAACAAACATTTGTAGATCGCACAAATAATTCGATTAAACCCGGAATCGAACATGGGAGCTCAGGGACGGCAGTCGCATACGTACTGCGCCACCGAAGCAGTAAAATTTTCAAAAGTTCAAAAATTATTGATAATAAATGTACTGAAAGAGATATTACTTATGAATTTAAAAGCAAGTGATCTCTACTTAAGTCTGCCATAAAGCCAAACTAAAACAACATTGTTTTTTCTAACAACGAAACATGATACCTTAACTAATATACCCTTAATTAGATGACGACAATAAATTCATGGAACCCTAATAAAATATGATACGTTGTTTTCATCCTTTTGATAAAAATACAATGTCTCGTATCAATGGGATATTTTTACCATTGACGTCAGGTAACAAAAGGTCGTAACAATACCGTACTTACCTATCTATTGGAGAATTCCATAGTGGATAAGTGGGGACTGTTCGTTCAGTTGATATTTAATACCAGTCTCATTTGATATAACCTTGTTTCATATTTTATAAACTTCAAGAGCTACATAAGCTCAATAAGGATTATTCCACTATGTTCACCTGGGTGATGTCACCTAGGTGATGATATTCATTATCCTATAAACATTGGGTTTCATTTTACAGTACCGATTTACCCATAAGACACAAGTTTTGAGGTGATTTATTTCCGAGGTGATCAAAGTAGACTAATCAATTCCACTTTGTTCACCTAGGTGATATCACCCAGGTGATTAATTTCCGAGGTGATCAAAGTAGACTAATCAATTCCACTCAATAAAATGTTAGGGCAATTGAACAAGAATGCTAGTTTAGTATATCCATTGTCAAGTTTTAGTCGATAACGTATTTAATCAATGATTCTATTCCTAAACAGAAAAAAAACAGCCAATGCGTGTCGGGCCACGCATAGAATAGGGTATCTGTAGTCAAACATAATAACCTCTATAACTCCTGAACAAAAAGAGTTATCAGATCCGTTATAGTTTTGCTTTTAAGTTCATTATATGGACTACTATCACAAATATTTTCATATTTTTCGAGCCAGCTTGTTAGATTGTAGAACTAGGAATTAGGAACGCTTTTACCAAAAAAATGAGCATTGAGCATTGAATATCTCGCAAACGAATAACCAAAACCAAGCAATTCCTCTAAACATTATGAACCTTCCTTTGAATAAATTCAAAGTGGCTGTTAAGACACACCTCCTAAAAAAGACATATTATACTATTAAGGATTATCTAAACGATACAGAGAAATGGCAATGAGTTGCTTGCTCATCACTCGAGCTACTTAGGTGCTACTTCTGTTTGATACTCTGTTTGAAATGTTGTTTTATTGCTGAAACTCACTTATTATTGTTAAATAATTATTATTATGATATTGTTAGGTATGGGTACTTTGAGATTATGTGGCACCTATAACTAGTATTTGACTTTATTGTGAATAACAGAGATCAATAATTTGTAAGTTGACTTGGTCCACACATGGTCACGTACTGCCCTTGCCCTCTTTTTATTCTTGTAACAGTTACTGGCGAATAAAAAGAGTGGCCGTGAGTTTTTCTTGCCAGGTTCTTTCCTCACAGGCTCTACCTATTGCCTTGCGAATCTGGCGGTAAATGTAAATGTTGAAGCATTTTCTTTTTTGTCGTTCATAAGTGTTACTTTGTGACCTACATGAATAAAGATATTTTGATTTAGATTTGATTTTACCTCTCTACGTTTTTAAAATACCTATCTAATGATATCCCAGCACTCCGCATTAACGACGCGGGATTTTCAAACGACGCGGGATTTTCATCCCGACTCAACCCCCGCAGAGACACAGAGGTGGTCAAAGTCCACCGGGCGCCACTGTAAATACGTTCTGCTTGTAACCAGAGACGCCCGGCAACGGACGTTAGAGCGGCCATGGCCTTGGGCCGCGGAACTAAAAAAAAAAAGCACTCTGCATTGTAGCACTTTGCTAAGGTAGTAACTACACATATCCATGTAAAGTTCCATGTTTCTAGCATCCACCGTTTAGGATCAAAGCCGAGGGCAGACGGACGGACAGACATGACGAAACTATAAGGGTTGTTGAACTACTGAACCCCCAAAAACTTCAAATGTAGTCCAGTACCTATTTCAACTGTCATAATACTGTAACTAGTCTGGTCCTTATTATTATTAGCTATGAATGAATAACTAGTAGACAGTAGAATACAGACAGTAGAATAAAGTAGTAACAATTGTTTAGTGAGTTTTAGATATTCCGGCACTGTTTCATTCAAGTGTATAACAAAGGAAAGAACAGGATAGATTTTGACCCTTTACCTGTAGGTCAGTATTTTTTTCATGAGTTTGAATTTCAGGTAAAAGAATAAGTTTATAACATTGGTTTATTTTATATCGGCAGCTCATGGTCTTAAAGTCTAACATACGCAAATTAATCTTACATAATTGGTACTACATAGGAAGACTTTGAACATAAGAGGTTACTAATTACGAGTCAAGTATTACTTGAGACGGTGATATCATACACGCTAATTAGTTGGCTACGGTTACCTCTTTGATAGTATTTCTCAGCTAATATTAATACGTGTTTGTTTATAGAAATGTTATGAATGTACCCGATAGTGTTTGAGTTATGAAATTCACTTCAATGTGACTAAAGTTTATTGAAGATAGTTTAGAATCGTAATTTGTTTTCAATTTCAAATAATACGACCGTCATGCGACGGTGGTACTTTTAGTTGGACTATTTTATGTAAAATAACTCAAAATATACGGATAACGTATTTGTATTAGTACTCTTTATATACTATCTTTATGACCGAGACGCCCAGGACTTTAATTGGCTGTGCCATTAGTGGCTGGCACGAAATATTTTGTTGCCTTTAATCAACATTTCATCACAAGGCAACGGGTTTCAATTTTTTTTCTAAATTACAATAAAGCTGCTACTTTTTATTAAATTCATTCGGCCATTTTGGATATAACCCATTATAAATGTGCCTGGTGACGGCAATAGGGTTTCCCCATATTACGTGGGACTAAAATACTGGCAAATTGTGGGTGTGTAATGCACCTCTGCCTACCCCTTCGGGATGTAGGCGTGATATGTGTATGTATGTATGTATTAGTACTCTTTAGCGATTTTTGATGTCACAAAGTGGTTGTTGTGACAAGATTCCATCCTACTGTCACCGTGCGCGGCTTATACCGATAGATTGTTTACAATGACGTTTTATTTTACACTTTATAAAATAAATCACACTACACGATACGCATTCTTTCTCACCTAAGTGTCATTAAAAACAGTGATTAATATCTATCATTTTCCGTCGAGCAAAACTGACACTGTCATCAAATCTGTTATATTAGTCCGGAGTCCTCGGACACCTGACCAGCCCATTTAACACGTCACTCATCTGGTTGATCCATGTATGTCCATCAATACAAAATCATCTGGTTTCATTTACATTTTTAATAATGGCAATTAAGCATAGGTACGGTAACCTAGCCTGCCGTGGGATACAGTGCTACATGATGCCAATATTTTTTTTAATAAATTACAAAGTTTCTCGTATAGGTAATCTGTCCACGTTTTCTACCTACTTTTTTGCCAGAAATTTAGTATTTGGTTCAGTAGATATATTTTGTCAACTTTATGTTCTAAAAAACTTAAAGAACGTAAGCACAGTCAGTTCTATCCTTCTCATTTAAACGACGATATGTTGCGTTTTTATATAATTATTATTTAACTGCGATATGTATTAGCTCTAATCTTTAGAAGAAAAATTAAGAAAGTAAGTTTGCCACAATACTCGCGTGCTTTTTTGGCCCTTAGATCTTATAAATAACACTCCGTTTCCTTTTGTTTCAGGTAAGCCAGAGAACATTCGACAATAAAAAAATATGAAAACGACAGGGTTTCAACTCATGGCGCAAGTTTTTTGAAAGTTCCTAATCGACTGTACCCAATTAATACATTTCGACTTGTCAAATTATTCACCGGAATTTGGGTTTGGCAGGTTACCCAATATTAACCTGGTTTTCTTTGTAAAAAAAATTAACGTCGATGATCCTAAAAATATATATCACTGTGTCAATCAATCAAAATTTTTTTATTCAAAATAGGAGCAGGTAATACACAATTTTTGAAGGTCAAAAAATCTGCACATTCGAATACCACACACCCGAGAAGAAGGGCACGAAACTCGGCAGGGTCAACATTTTTTGTGTAGAATTTTGTGTTCGCCACGGATATCAATGCAATATATCTGCACCTAAACAATACTCGTATTACCTACCGTCCTTAGAATTCATAATTAACAATAATCTAGTCATCAGTACATAGTTAGTATGCATACCCCACGGGAATAATTAATGAGTCCTTGATATATGATTTAGCCACCACAATGCTCTATAACTACATGACTACACACACTCATACACGCACACACGAACATGCAACATGTTCATACACACTGACATTGACACGACTGTCAGGTAAAATGATTAGTCAGACGTAATATGACTTGAATGTCTTTGATTTATTCAAGCTAAATATGTTGATGATTGGTTGTTGACGTGGTTGTGTTCTTAAGGGCCCAGACCGCGCACGGACAAAGTCGATTTTGAGCGACAGCAGCGCTATTGTTGCCCGAATCATCCGACGGGCGGGTGAATGACCCAGAGAGCGCGATTTTGAAAATGTTTTGAGACAAACGTTCCACGTTGAGTTATTGTTATTGAAGTTGAATATTTACAGCATAACAAAAATGTTGAATTATTGGAAATAAACGACTGCCTATTTGTAAAATATTCCAAGAGTAGTTTTCGTTATAAAATGATCCTAATTACTAGATAAATAAATAAGAGTAGTTTGAGACACAATTTTTATGATTTTCTATTTATAATAAACAATCAAGAGCAGGTCCGGACTGACCTTTTTGTATTCTACTTACCTAAAATTCCAACTACGAGTACCTATGTATTTATTTGTAATTTTACTACCAAAGTTTATTCTTATTTCGTAAAATTTTCATTCAATAAAATAATTGCAAATTCAGTAGGAAGTACGGTCGAAATAACATCACGCCTTTCCTCGCTAGTGTTTATCTCTACGCAAGGAAATGTGCCTATTGCGTAAACTCAAATACTTTTTGCTTACGATCACCTCGCAATCTAAAAAATCTTCTAGGGTTGTACAAAAAACTGTCAATAAATGAAACACAAGTATAAAAATGGTTCATATAATTAAAAGTAAGTAAACAATAACAAAATATGAGTCGCCACCTAAAAAGCGTGCTAGGGTTGTACAAAAATTAGTTATAAACAAACATGAAATTTATAAATTATTCATATACTTAATTAAACGAAAGTAAACAATAACAAAATATGAGTTTAAGAGTTTCTAATGTTCAAACTGATCAAATTCTGATTTCTACTAATTTGATGATAAAATCAATTGCTATTGCAAAACCTATCAGAATGAAAATGTTACCAGCTGCCCGATTCACGTAATAAAAACCGTAGCGTAGTGACTTAAAAATGTCACTTCGCACACTTTTTAACCGACTTAAAAAAAGAAGAAGATTCTCAATTCGCTGTATTTTTTGAACCGATTTTGATGATTCTTTTTTTTATTTGAAAGCTGGTTTTTTTTTTTTTTTTTTTTTTTTTTTTTATATTTGGTTCGCCAAATTGACGCCGCCCGCCTGGTGGTAAGTCGTGACGACGTCTAGCGATTGTGGGCCACTCTCACAGCACACATTACTATTGAGAGTGGCCCTCAACTTGACGACCTACTGATGTGCCTCTTCACGCTCCGCTTAAAGAACCCAGGATTATATGTGGGAGGAAACACGTGCACAGGCAGGGCGTTCCAGGCCACTATCGTTTGGCAGAGAAACGAACGTTTAAAACGTTCGGTTCTCGCGAACATGCTATCCACTGTGTGGGGGTGGCATCTCTGCCCGGCACGAGTCGTTCGGGATCGGAAGGAAGAGGGTGGGATCAGATTGAAGAGCTCTTCAGAACACTCGCCATGGTAAATACGGTAGAATGCGGCCAAGGAAGCTATTGTTCGGCGCTGAGCTAGCGGCTCAAGGCTTCCCGTTACCTCCGGACAACCAATAATACGGATAGCCCGTCGCTGCATAGCGTCGAGAGCGTCCAGCAGATACTTCGCGGAGCCGTCCCAGAGGTGAGAGCAGTATTCGACGCAGGGTCTAATCTGCGTCTTGTACAGCAGACACCTCTGGTCCGGTGTAAAGAATCTCTTTACCTTATTCAGTATTCCTAGTTTCCGCGAAGCTAGCCCTATACATCTTTCGATGTAGTTTTTATTATTGAGCTCTCGACGAACGTCTATGCCAAGGATATCAAGGTTGTCCTTCATTGGTAATAATGCATTCTGAAGAGAGGGTAGGGGAAGGAAAGGGGATTTCTTCGCAGTAAATGCACACGCCTGTGTTTTGCGGGCATTGAACTCGACCAGGTTCTCGGTACCCCATTGAAAGATACTGTCGAGGTTACGGTCGAGATCAGCCACGAGTCGTCGTCTCTCCTCCTCAATCTCAGATCGCCCCGCCGTCGGACGAACCGAGTAACTCCCGTGCAGTGTGCTGTCATCTGCATAGCAATGAATGTTCCCGAGGGATAGCATATCATTGATATGCAGAAGAAAGAGAGTTGGTGATAGTACGGACCCCTGCGGTACCCCGGCATTCACTTGCAAGAAGCGAGAAGCCTGGCCATCGCAGAGGACCCGCACTCGGCGCTCGTTTAAAAAGCTGGCAATCCAGCTGCACAGTTGAGGAGGTAGACCATATGCCGGAAGCTTGGAAAGGAGCGAAGCATGCCAGACCCTATCGAAGGCTTTGGCGATGTCCAGGCTAATAGCCAAGGACTCGCCGTGCCTTTCCATAGCCCCACCCCAGACATGCGTTACGAATGCCAGAAGATCACCCGTTGATCGCTTTGGCCTGAAGCCGTATTGTCGATCATTGATTAGCGAGTGATCCTCTAGGAATTGCATGAGCTGCTTATTTATAAGGAGCTCAAGCACCTTGCAAATGACTGAGGTGACAGCTATGGGTCGATAGTTGCCTGGATCGGACCGATCCCCTTTCTTGGGGATCGGTTGTACGTTCGCCTCCTTCCAGACCTCCGGCACGAGCCCTGAAGAGTATGACAGGCGGTACAGACGCGTTAATACTGGAGACAACTCAGCTGCACATTTTCGTAGCACCACCGCCGGAATGCCGTCAGGGCCACTGGCTTTCCGCGTGTCGAGTGACCGCAGCACTGCCCGTACATCACATTGCCTGATAACAATATCAGGCATTGTGTGGCCACAGTTGGCGATGGCGGGGGGCTGCAGGCCACGGTCGTCGACCCGGGAATTAGCCGCAAAGAGGTCTGCGAGCATATCCGCTTTCTCTTGGGCTTTGTGAGCCAGTGTTCCATCTGGGTAACGCAGCGGTGGCAGCGAGGGCTGACAAAAGTTAGATTGCACGGCTTTGGCCAGTTGCCAGAATCCACGGCTGCCCGTGGGATGGGAAGTGAGCTCCTGACCAAGCCGCGCGACGCGCTGGGCATCCGCTCTCTTAAAGGCCCTCTTACTCGACTTTGTGGCCCGGTTGTACGCTGCTTTGAGGTGGCCCACGTTTGGGTCGCGCACAGCCCGGGCCCTGATCCAGGCGCGATATGCCGACTGTTTTTGTCGAAAAGCTTTGGCACAATCTCGCCCGAACCAGGGACGGGCTCTGCGGATACTGGCGACATCAGTGAAAGGGATGTAATAATCCATCCCTAAACTGATCTCGCCAGCAATAGCAGAAGCACTATCCGAAGGAGCCTTTCCTACAAAGCAGCGCTGGCTCCAGGGGACGGACGCAAAATAATCGCGTACCAAAATAATACCGTCCCAATCCGCTGACGAGTAGTGCCATAGTCGTCGTGACGTTTGCACAGGACGTGCAGGAGGTGACACCTTCATGCCAGCGTGAACAACACAGTGGTCGGAACTACCCAGTGGGGCTCCTACCGAAACACTGTACTGGGCTGGGCGACTCGTCAGCAGTAGATCCAGCAGAGCGGGCGCGTGATCTGACCTGTCTGGTATCCGGGTGATCCCGCATACCATCTGGGTCAGACCGTGGGAGAGAGCGAACGCATGGGCGGCTCTACCCGCATGATCAGTCTTGAGGGACCCCAGCCATTCAATGTGATGGCCATTGAAGTCCCCCAGAAACACTAGGTCAGCGTTCGGGAACCGCACCTGCGCTTCATCAGCCGTCTCGCTGAGGTACTGGAAGAGCTTTGTTGTCTCAGAATCCCCTGTGTGGGATCGGTAGACGCACACGTAGATCTGGCTCATAGAGCCATGGTCTACGTGCAGCCAAAGGACGGAATTGGAGGGGTTCTCTAGGCAGCGCAACCGGCGGCAGCAAACATCCGCCCTAACGAACACGCACACCCCGGCTTTGTCTCGAAATTGTTCCTCGATGACATAGCCGGGGTAACACAGGTAAGACGTGTCGTCAGGGCGGCGTATTTGTGTCTCCGTGAGGAACATCACAGCGGGCCGTGCCGTCTCAAGGTGGTGGTGGACGGTATCGAGGTTCGCATGGAGTCCACGGACGTTAGTGAACTCCACCTCGAAATGTGAAGTTGTGGGGTTTCCTAGGGCCGCTGTGTAACGTTTATTTCTTTTTTGTTGCACTGCCATTGTAGATTTTGAAGAAGAAGCGTGAAGACAGGGCGACATTTGGTGCAGCAGTAAGTGACAAAGCGTAGGGGCTAGCTTTGTCTAGAACCGTGTGGTTAGGTCGGAGCCGACCCGCCGGACGGAAGGGCTCCCAAACCCCCCTGATGCAAGGCCGCCGCTACCCCACACCGGTTACCACCCGGATTATGCGCAACATGTGGGGCAGCCTCCTGGGGTGGTTGGCCCCAGGCGGGCCCCATGACTGTGTTGCGGGCGGCCGCGGCAACGCCGTTGCTAAGGGTCTCCCTGGCCGGCGAATCGACCCACACCACCCACACTAGACTCCGTTTCGCCCCCACTGGTCCCATGCCTGCTGCACCATACATCGCCCCGGGCCCGGCGGTGCAGCTGCTGAACCCCTAACGCAACCCAGCCTGGGCTGGGTTACTTGGGGGGCTTTAGCACAGCTGCACGGTGGTACCCCCCCGGACCAACACTGTTGTACCACCTGGTACCCACGTAGGGGCCGAAGCCACTCCATAGGTACCGTAAATTAACGAGCCTCGTCCGTTTATCAGCAGGTGCGCCACTAGCAGGTGAGGTCGCTGGGGCCCTATAGATGTTGGTAGAGCCCCTTTGCACCCCGTGTGGTCACATTTTAATTTCATTAGGATCGGACCTTGGGTTTACACCAGGTAACTCTTCAAAATCGTATAGGAATTGTATAGAAATTGAGCTATTGGAAGATTTATGACAATCCAAGACTAGATGAGTAAGTGCGTTAAAAACAGAAAACCAAAAGGCGATTTCTAAGTTTCTAAGTTAAAACGACTTTTGAACTGGCGTGTTTACGTGAATCGACCGGCTGGGTAGTTAAGTTACCTCAGTCTCTTTCAAAATCATTAGACGTTCTTCTCTTTCAAAACACGTAAAGCTCTTTCTTTCCTCTCTTTCATAGCCTCTATGACATTGGGCGGGTCACGAATAGGCATGCTTCGTGACTGCCGAGGATCAACTAATTCTGGAAGGAGGCAATCGTAATAAAATCTAACTAATTTCATCTCCATTTTCTCCTTCCAAAATTTGTCGTCCTTTTCTATAATATAAACTTTCATAGGTACAGTAGCACCAAACCAGATGCCAAGCATGCAAACGTTTCTTTTAGTTATATGTAGCTGTCCCTGAATTTGGAAATACCAGTAATGATTTTTATTTATGACATAACCCTTGGAAGCCTTGTCCTTAACCCAAAAGGTATGTTTGGCCATTGCTTCATCAAGAGTCATGCCAGCTAAAGAATGTGGGCACTTAATTTCAATTAAACCGTTTGCATAAATGCCATCTGGTGTAGTACCAAGAAATTCATATTGATCGTCGACGAACAAACCGCAAACTTGTATACTAATATTCTCTTGAATTTCTAACTGTCTAATTGCAGTTTCTTCGTTTTCGATACCGTACCGTACAGCAGGCAAACTGGAGATATTACTACCATAAACGATTTTACAAACAAGAGCAGCACAACTTGTGCTCTCTCGTTTTTTACAAACTTCCCCGAACGATGATGAGGTTAGTAATTTTCTCCTTGTACTCATCCACTCAGCACTACTTCTTTGCAAATGGGTCGACCTTTCAAGCTCCTCTCTTTCAGCACAAGACAACTTTAAATCAACTAAAAAAGATGACTTGGCTTTCTCATATAATTCTGGACTCAGATCAGGTTTTTCACAGTTTGGTCCATAGTGAGCGTCTTTCGATACAGCGCTGTGGCTTTTTTTCAATCTTAATTTAGGTTTAGCAATTAAACGGTTTCTACGATTACTATTTTCCACTTTCGCGATCAAAGGATTAGGACTAGATTTAAATATGACTTCACGAGTTTTACTATGAATCGATCCCGTATTAAAAGACACAACAGCAGCTGCGCATCGGCCCGCATAAGAACCACGGGAAGAATAATTTACACGCTTACCCCCAACTAATTTGGCAATTACTCCGTTAAAACTTTCAACTATATTACTTGTGCAATTATGAATTAAACTTCTAGAATGATATGACAGCCTTTTACTTAAAATTTCTACCGCGTCCATTAATCCGCATCCAACAATTGCTGGAAGTAACCCAACAGGTTCTATTCGACGAGTGTCAGGTCTACAAAAATACTCCTTGCAATGTTGGTGATTACCAAATACGTGTTGTGGACCATTTAGGATATCTTCACTAAGATTTTTTATTTTTTCTTCGAGTGACTGATTTTGATCCCCCCAATATTTAATCGCGCATTTTACACCCGTTCTTAAACGCAAATACCTTTCTTTTAGGAATTTCCGCAATTCGCAAGGATACTTAGTGTCTTTCGACAATTCCTCCAAGCTATTGCAGTAGTTTCGTAAAAGATGATTTTTGCATTCAATTTTCTCTACTATTAAATTATCGTACGGACGCGAATCTAATATTTTTTATAAGTACTGGAATCGCCGTCTGCTACAAATTTATTATAAATTACACCGTGATCAACAAAGGAACGTTTAAACCCCTCAACTATTATGGTCGATTCCATCCCGGTAGATGATCCTGAATAATTCTTGAAACAATGGTGTTTCCGGGGCTGACTGTTGTTCTTTGCGGCTCGTGCACAGACTACGCAGTATTTATTTTTAACTCCAAAAAACAATACTTTATTAGTTTTAATGCCAATTATCGCAGCTGCGCCGGATAAGGCGGAAAAATTCTTACCATAAGATCTCTTGCTCCAACAACCGTCAACAGCAACAGATATTAATGGTGTACCATTTTTATCAACACTACCTATAGACACTGCGTACTCCGCTTCTTCCTTGACAGCTTCTGCCATGGAATGTGCTGCTGTCTTTTCCCACCAATCGCAAACCGTATTATTAATTTCATTGTACAATGAAGGTGACATGATTGGTAGGGCTACTGCGGCACTTAATGTTTTTAACTGAGAGTAGCTCCCACCAGATGATATGATACCAGACACAATTTGATGATTCACTTCCATGCTATCTTCTTTCTTTTCAACCAAACACACAGTAAATTTCATATTACACATACTACATTTTATGATGAGTTTTGAGTCCAGACCAACTTTTACTTCACCTATTATACTGAGGTAACTTAACTTACAATCCATTGGACCGTGGTCCCCTATGGCCTGAAGAGCTTTAAAAAAAAACGAAATATCCACTACTCTACGCCCAACTTCCACTTCATCCACCTTTCCCTCTTGACGGTTGTCAATAACTAGTTCCTGTAAAGAAAGATAATGGCTTGATTTTTTTTATAAAAAATAATTCAAAAGGTATGGGCCAAATTTCTTCAAACATAGCTAAGAACTCCCTTAGAATACATCTTTGAAACACAGAACACTAGATCAAAATCTTAAACGTTTTTATCAGTCTTCGTCAATTATGAAAGCTGGTTGCTTGTAAAGTCGGTTTAGGACGATAATTTTATCGGATAACGTCATAATATTATTCTCCATCGCTTGACCCTAGCGTGACATAATGTGACACTTTTTTGTGCGTGTTGCCGGTGTTCATCGATTTATAAGACGTTATCACGTCATAAATTTAATAAATCCGACTATATGCATAAAAACTCAAAAGGTAAAAAGAAAACAAGTCTACGGTCTTGAATTATGTTACATAAAAATAAATAAGAACACTATTGTAATAAATCGAATTCAACAGTTGAGACCCATTGAAATCCTCACAGGCTCGAAGATATTCCTGACTAGCTAAATATTTCTTTAGAAATAGGCCCCGACTGCTAAATACGCTATATTACAATGGTGTTGTTATTTATTTTTATTACACATTTTCATTTTTTAATCTGTCGGGTTTTAACATTTTTATTGTTTATTTATTTATATTCATAACTGACGAAGACAAATTATAAAAGTGCAAAAGAATTCATACAATATTATGTTCGTGATGAACAGAAATTATAAATTTCCTTTACGCTATACGTATTGGTTTTTTATGGCGTCACTTATTATATGTCACTCGGGCTTAGAAGACAATTCTAATGATACTAAAAACATTAAAATCGGTTCAATAATTTTGAACTTATCGTGCCACAAAGATATATTACTTAGTATACATACATACATACGTACACCAGTCGCGTAAAAGATAATATTTTACAAAAAAAAATCTTGATTTTGGTAAAATACGAGATTTGAACGTGAATTTTCTTTTGAGAAAGTAATTGAGAAGTATGTGTTTGTCTC
The DNA here is from genome assembly GCA_963556515.1 of Nudaria mundana. Classification (NCBI taxonomy): domain Eukaryota; kingdom Metazoa; phylum Arthropoda; class Insecta; order Lepidoptera; family Erebidae; genus Nudaria; species Nudaria mundana. The sequence goes on along the minus strand of OY748293.1, from coordinate 21,991,066 downwards.
ACAATGAAAATAATAAATATTGCAAAAAAAAACTGTAGGTACTGAGATTTTGTCTTCGCCCATCACTAACTAGTTTGTTTATTTATGTAACAAGTCTACAAGAATTACGTATAACAACTTACCTCTATACAGCGCGTAGCAGTGTTGCTCGGAGTCTCGGCCTGAAGGTTTTCTTCATTTTCAGTACTAGAAATCATCAATATCCACTTTTTATTTATTTTGTAATTTTTGTACAACCCTACGCCAGGCACGGCGCGCCTCTTTGGCGGTAAGTATGTCGACAAAGCCACGCGCGCGCCCGTGCAATTTCTGATAGGAAACATACCTACTTCCACTTCCACATATTTAGACATGATGAACATGAAAACTAATAATACTGTAACTAATAATAGTGTAAGCAAACTCATTGCTTTGAAATACATAAATATATGAAAACTAATACTATATTATGTAATAAAATTTATTATTATGAAAATTGTTCCTATAGAAATTTACTTTATTACTTATATAGATATTGAAATTACGTAATTATTACCTACTGGACATTGTAATTTTTCTTCTTAGACTGACATACCTAATTGTGTACCTATCTAATTACATGTCAAATCAATATTTACATGCTGTTGTAGGTATATGTCTGAATCAGGCGATCTAAATCATTGTACCTATTTGCTTTGTAATGTACCTACCCTGTTCAAAATGCAAATAGATTATATTATTATTACTACTAAGACATGATAAGCATACACACAAATAAAAGTAATAAAACTAGGATTTTTACTTGACACTAACACAAATCTAGTAAATTTTTTCTAGGTATTTAGGACAAGACGTAGTCAAGTAGGCAGGTAAATAAATAAGTAGGGAGGAACTTACATTTTATTCCGAGATCTTTTGGCTTTCACGTTTTTATAATGCGTACTAAATTTTCTTTTCGCTGGCATGGCACTCAGCAAATTATCCTGCGAAAAGAGACCCTCGATTACCAATTACGTTTATGATACCTATTGCCTTTATCATGTTGAAAAATCTATGTATGTCGTGCAGAGAACTATAAGATGATTGAAAGTCATACCCAGTAATACCCCGCCAGTTCATATCTCGAGAAAATAAGGTGGGCAGGGCTTTGATTGTTTCAAGCCTGAATTGATACCTACTTTACAAGGTTCATAAAATGACCTACGCAACAAAGTAAATAATTTTGTATTTCTTACGATTTATATCTAGTTCCATCATGGTTTTCTTTCAGACTTTCATTATATCGGTACTTTCTACTTACTGAAAGTAAATTAGTTATAAAAATATTGTACTTACAGTTTTTTACAAAAAACACAAATTCACAACACGTAATTTTGCTGTAGCATCCGACACGCGTGGAGTCACTTTGAAATTCTATGGCGCACTGGCGATTAGTTGCGACGATCGTTCTATCGGGACGCGCTTGAATTTGCATACATTTTTCTATGGAGAATTTACGTAAAACATATCTAGGTTTTAGGGCTTTAAAAGGGGAAGTCTTTGTTTGTAAAGGTACAAAAAAAAGTACATGGTTATATTTATTGGTTTTTTCAGTGTTCAAAAAGTGTTTCTTTTTATCAATTTGTGTTGATTTATTGGGTTAAATCTGAAAAATACGAAGGCACGTTTTCGAATTTTTTCTCAATTTTGTGCGTTTGTTGACGTTTATTATATAACAACTACAGGGTTTTAAGAGTTAAAATTAGCACTAACATAATTTTTGGTCTTTCATTTTAATATATACAAATTATCGTTGTTATTAATCATATGTAAATAGGTTAAATATGAAAAATCGTAACACTCTTTTCGGTGATTTTCACGATCTGGGCCCTTAGCTAGCCGGTGCCCGCGGATATAGCTGGGTGAAATAGTAGAAGATCTACTTTTGTGTTACGTGCTTGTCTGATGTATGACCTATTCTGTTATTCTAAGATTAATTAAAAACGGTTCAGTAGTATTCGCGTGAAACAGCTGTAACAGTCGTTCAAACCTCTATCCATAACTTTCGCGTTTATAATATGGTAACGGACGCCCGCGGCTTTGCCCGCTTGTCAAATTATATTCACAAAAACCTTTCTCGAGAACCTTTCTCGAGAGAATGTCCATTGGTGTAAAACCACATCAAAATCCGTTGCGTATATTCAAAGATCTAAGCATATATATATGGAACGGAAGCAACTTTGTTTTGAAATAAAGTTAGTCAAATGTATCTATTCACATTTATACAATAATGTTTTATAAAAAATTTGTACTTAGGTATTCATGTATTGGAAAAAGGTATACGCAAAGTTCTTATAACTAATCCAAACAAAAAAATAATTATTATAGGGTTAGAAACAGTTTCTGTTAGGTATATCGTACAAAACTAAAAGATACTCGTAGAATATATTTGCATAGAACTACATTATGTACCTACATAAATTGGCAATCATTTTTTACTTTAATGAATAACTAATATAATTATAAAGATTGACAAATTACTTGATTGAAAAGTTAAAAATAACGAGAAACGGTCTACTTTTTAGCTAATAAATGTCATTCATCTGAGTCTACGCCTGAATCTTGCGAGCAAGTCATGCTCGCGAAGAAGGCGGCCGAGAGGGAGAGGGAGCGTACCCTCCCCTCCGAGTTCCGTAGTCAGCGGCGAGGGCGCCGCAGACTCATCTACGCCCAAGACCATCGACCTCCATGACATTCACTCACTGACGCGGGATAAAACCCTACCCCAACGACGCGGGATTCTCATCCTGACCAAACCCCCGCAGAGACCACAGAGGTGGTCAAAGTCCGCCGGGCGCCACTGGAAATACCTTCGGATGTCACCAGAGACGCCCGCAGCAATGGAAATGGGAGCGGCCGCAGTTTCGCGGAATTAAAAAAAAGGGTAAGTTAGGTAAATAAACGTTTAGATTTTATTAATCTACCTCGTTAGCACCTCAGAAACACTAGGTAATTAGCAGTGTTGTATGTGCAATATATGGCATAAATGTATCGAAATAAATACATAACTTTATCACAGATAAAAACATTAATTAAACTCTTATAATCTTAAAGCATCGATTTCGAGCGTTAGCGAAATCCCAGCGTTAGTGTGTTATAATTCTGTACCTACTCATGCTGTAAATTTGACGGAAGGGTAATACGTCACAAGGCGTATATACGTTTTCACCCTTCCTCGTATGATGCCAATTATAGTCCTAACAAGCCAATTAGTAACCACGAACATACGAGCAGTTCCAAATGCATTGTCCTATGTCGCAGTTTCTGCCAACCCCCTTTGAACAAACAGTGACCGGAGATACTGGTATAAATACTATGTAACAGTACAGACTACGTAATGACATTACTAAAATGAGAGTAGGTATAGCTGTAGGTTTACATTATAATGGTATATTTCTATATTTGAAAGCAATGAGTTTGCTTTTACTATTTTTAAATATTTAGATAGAAATTATAAATCACAATAACTGAACGCTAACCTTAATAGCGCGACCTAGAAATTATAATTATTATAATATAAAGCAAAGATTGGTAGCTGTCAGTATTTGGTCGTGACGAGACGCCCGGCAACGGACGTTAAAGCGGCCGCGGCCTTGGTCGCGGAACTAAAAAAGTATTTGATCGTAGCAGAGAGATTCATCGTAGCTCATCAGAGCATTCCTTTTATTAGGGATAGGCGTCGAGTTCAGCCGATGACATTTCAGTTTTTGGGTTTTATAATTTCCAACTAAATATTATAATAGTGTGTCATCTAGTAGTGAAAGAGAGGACATTGATGACTATTACATTATTGCGTAACTATTTATAGAATAAAAAATTGTTTACAATCTCAGATTACCTAAGTAAGTAACGTAAAGTAATTCATTACGGAAGTTACATATGTGTTTAAATTGCGTAAATGTGTTATAAATAAATAAATATTTTTGGACATTCTCACACAACGTCATCTAGCCCAAATTAAGCTAATATAAGCTTGTGTTATGGGATCTAGACGACTGATAAACATACTTATATATTTCTAAATACATACATATTATACATACAAAATACCTAAACTCCGAAACAAACATTTGTGGATCACACAAATAATTAGTTATAGTACAATGTTAAAAATATAAATAATATAAATATGTTAGGTCAATTCACACAACGCCATTTAGTCTCAAACTAAGCAGAGCTTGTGATATGAGTACTAGATAAACTGATTTTAATACAAAAACTTCAGCACAAATGTTTGTGTCATCACACAAAGTTTGTCCCGTCCGGGAATCGAACCCGAGACTCCGGCGTCGAAAGCGGATGCACTACCGACCACGTCACCGAAGTAGTTAAAAGTCAAAAGATGAATAATTATGCATTGAAAACATACAGTTAAATTGTACCAGTCGTGCCTATCTAACCATAATAGTCATTTAATGCAATTCTAAAATAAACAACCAAAAATGTACGTTAAAATAAGAAATAAAAAAAATTATAAAAGCAGAGAAAACAATCACTTATAACTAGCAAATATCAATCCAATTTAACCTCTCCAACTATAATAAATAGAAATCGTAAACAAACACTAAAAATATTGATCCAGTTTTCTCAATACGAATCACACAAAACAGTATTCCAATCAAGATATAGGTACACCTACAGGCAGCTATGGACACAAATAGACATAATCGGAATTAGTGCGGCCAGCAGAGCGTGAAGGCACAATATGAATGACCTTTGTCAATGGCACTGACGCCCTGCTACTGGAACCCGAATAATTTAACCGGAGGGATGTTTATAATGACCGATATGTTGCTCGGAATGCAGAAATTCTATTTTGTGGTTTGTAATAATTTTATCCTGACTGGTGGAGATATGCTTTGACTTACAGAGTGGTTATAGATTTTCATTAGTGCCCAGTAACGGCAATAGGCCTACCCCGTATAATTAGGGACTAACCAAATTACTGCCAAAATGTGGTTGTATAATGCACTTCGGGGATATAGGCATGATATGTTTGTATGTATGTTCTAGAGAGTAGGTATTCAGATTGAGGGATTGAATTTGAAACTAAATCCAATTTTTGTGTAGAATAATTTCTGGCGCCAAGTTCAACGATGCATTTTTTTTGCTAGAAACATATTTGCTGAAAATATTTTACGATAAACATAATGCGCCTATTTAAAGCGCCATAATCACGTAATAACTGAAATATCTGAAACTTACGAACAAAATGTTAACAATTGTAAATATCCTCATATGTTCATTTAAAGTTAACATCAGGTAGGTATAATCGTGTCGTAGTCGTGTCGGTGACGCTAAAACTCCCCTCCTCCAACGGACATCCGACTGTCTTTTGTACGTACATTCAGCTCATAGTTAATTAAAACGAATATTGTTGCTGAAATATGTAGCTAATCAATTTTTGTTAGAGTTTGAATATAATAAATATCTGGTTGGTATAGAATGTAGATATTATTGAACCTGTAACGAGTAGGTCTTGGGTTCAATCAATTCCCTGTTTCTGCTGATGTAATAAGGAGTACTTTGGGCTACTTATTATGCCGGGAATGTTTTTTGGGGGGGATTCCCGTGGGAATTGGGAACAAGACAATAAAACTAAGCGGGAAACCTTAGGCTATCGTTTATTGCTGTTAGTTGTGTATTTTAAAGCAATGAGTTTGCTTAAAATATTCTTAAAATATTAAGAAAGAAATTATAAATAGATCACAAAAACTGATGTCATCGGCAGGACTCGAACCCACGACTGCGGTAGGTGGATCCAACGCTAACCTTAATAGCGCGATGTAAAAATTATGAATATGATATGAAGCAAAAATTCGATGTTGCGGTATTGGTCATCGTAGCTCAGTTGGTCAGAGCATTCCCCCTGTTAGGGAAAGGCCGTGGGTTCGAGTCCTGCCGATGACATCAGATTTTGTGATCTATTTATAATTTCTTTCTTAATATTGCTGTTATGTTTGAGTTGTAAGCAATGTAAACACAAACCCTATAAAAGGTAACAATTATATAACAATAAACACTGTAAAATTACAATGTTGTAAAATTATGTACACCATACAAAATTAAATATAAAACAAAAACAAAGTGGAATTAAAGTGATTCTATAAAATTGGACGGAATGAAAAAATAAGCTTTGGCAAAACAGTTTTGGCAAAAAAAAAATAAGCAGACCATATTTTGGCTTCTGCAGGCCACGCCTGTTGGGAACCACTAATAAGCGTAACGTGACGATTTCTACTAAATCGTACTACCCGTAAGCCGCGTTAGTTTCAATAATTTGTCTAATAAATTATTTATAAGTACGTCTGTTTTTTTAATCCATTTTTCATAGCGCATTCCTATTTTTAACTGTTTAAAATTGATTTGTTTTTCAATCCTCTTTTGCCCTCTGTGATTGTGTGCCATAAATAGAAATAAAACAATTTTCCTTCTCCTACTGCCTCTCAACAACTCAAGCACGATGTTCCATTTCCAATAAAACCGACAACAATTTCCATATTATTTGAAATATTTTACAATAACATCCCACTTAAGACGCTACCCTTAAATCACGTTACAAACGAAATGAGTTGGAAATAAAACGTGTGTAGCTGATTGAATTTGTGTGCAGTCTTTCGTCAAATCGGACGTTGATTTGGTATAAAGCAATTTGTTATACATATAGGTCAGGATACATTTGATCACAGTCACATACATACGGTCAGTTACATTAGTTTATTTACACTATACCTACAAACTTTCTTATACATGATCAACGTTGCGTTGACTTCAGTTTTAGTGATCTATTTATAATTTCTTTCTTAATATTTTAAGAATAGTTTAAGCAAACTCATTGCTTTAAAACACAAAAATAACGTGTAAGTGTAACAAAGCAGATTACCAGAGTGATCTCTTTTTAGCCCAAAATAATTGGCATTAACTTACAATATTACTTAGATCTGTGAGCAATTCATTTGCTTACTCGTTTACTCTCATGGTTGGATCATAAATTGAGATCAAGGTTATTTGTAGTAAAGTTTTTCAGTCAAGTTTATCAAAAAAATAGAAACAAATCAGTAGCAATTAAATCGCATTTTACTAAACATAATTCGCATTGGAATTATCCAAGCAATGAATTTTCCAGAGACAAGATATTCGGTGTCTATATTCCACGTTGCTCAGTTGTTTCGTTACCCATATTAATCGCGTGCTCCATCAAGCATATCGACTAGGCGTCTCGATATAGCTCTGTTGGAAGCATTAATCGATATTGAGTTGGCGATAATAGAAACAAGAATGCTTCAATAAATCCACCTAACGTTACAAATTACACAGTTGAGAAGTTTCTCTGTATCTTTACTAGGATATACATTTACATAATATTAATAACAGAAGTGACAAAATATTATGAAATAATCAATTTATGGCAAAAAAATAGGTATAAGTCGAGGTGCAGTGCAAACATTTTAACAGAACTGTAAATTACTATAAAATATGCGACCATTAAGCGGACCCATTGTTATTATATTTAAAAAAAATACAACAGTAGAAGCAATGGTAGCGACGTTCAAGCTTTTGTATAAAAAGTGTAACCCCATAGCTTTTCTTGAACAAATAAGTTGCATGTGATCCTTTTGTGTGTTACAAGTGTTGGAAGAGTAGCGACTGGATTCTGAATCGTATTTACAAATATATTACTCGATCATGCGTTGAGAACCAAGTAGTTTTTTCTGTCATAGATATTGATAAAGAATTTGTGAGCAACATGATGAAGTTTAAGGCAGTTGTAACTCGCCTCGGGATAGCCCAACATTTCTGTTTGATAAACGTTTTGAAGCGCTCATGCAAGAAGTTCCAATGTTTTTGAAACAATATTTTTGGTGTACTGTAAGTTAGGTCTCTATTTCCACTGGGCGCCACTGGAAATATCTTCTGCGTGTGAGCCAGAGACGCCCGGCAACGGACGTGAGAGCGGCCATATCATAACTTGCACCATATACTAGCGTTTATGTAAAGAATGTCGAGGTAGATTGCATTTCTAGTCCGCACAGAGCTGAAGACGAACCTCCTTTACTATGCACATGTACCTTCATAAATAAATTTATGTGTATTACCTATGACAGGCAACCATCTGTGGTAACAAGATTTGTTTAGTATCACAGATAAATTACCTATATTATACCAGCAGATCAAAGAAATGGTCCAGTTTCATCCACCGAGCCTTTTCCGAACCTTGCCTTTTGCGATGCGGTTGAACTTCGATATATTCCGTGAAGAGACTGCCATTTGGCGATATCCAAGTTCTTTAGTTAGACCAGTCAGATTTTTATTTTAGGGCTCCAACTACAATGACATGTAACGACTGCTATTTACCTATGCTTGTATGGTAACCGGGACCGACGGGTTAATGTGCTCTTCGAGGCACGGACGCAGTCATACGGCTAGCTAATTACAAACGTTATTATGGTCCCTTAACACAGTATCTGTATCAACTGAGCTGTTAATGTACACTAAACTGATTTGATAATGGAATGATGACGGCAGTTTAATAAAAAGTTGCTGGGGTTAAAATGTTTTTATAAACAGAAAGCCCTATAAAATTAACTGTAGTATTGGATGTCAGATAGAAAATAATATAGGTATACGGATGAAATTGCTTGGAAAGTTGGTACAGTGAGCACCAAAAACATGCTTACACCTAAGGTATTCATATTCTTATACACAGCCCAGGTTTCAATAATATCACAAACATTCCTTTGAATATTTTAAACTAAACTAGTGGCAATATAAAATAATTACCTGAAAATTTTTGATGTTTTGGTTATAAATTAAAGAATTTATTTAGATTGAGAGAGATGAGAGAGATTGTTTGCTAACTTTATTAGGTATAAGATATCGTATACCAATGTTTTCAAAGATATCATATAAATTCATGCTAACTTTATTTGAATTTTAATTTCGCATCGACTGAACGCAAGGAGGCATCAGGTTTAAGTTTCCTCTGAAATTAAATGTAAGTTATGTTAAGTTTGTAATGCGATGCTGTTTTGCTGTTATCTCTGTTTGAAATTAGTTTTATTTTTCATCGGGTACATCTTTAAGATGTTTTGAAATTGAGTTTGCTTTGAGCAAAGATTGCATTTAAGTTAACGTGGATTTTAGATTGAAATTACTGATATGAAACAAGTAGTTTTAATTCTTATAATTACATTGTAGATGGTTTTACTACTCGGGCAGTAAACAGGGGGATGCTGATCTTGGAAGGCAAGCTAACTCGCCTGAAAGTGGTGCACCTGCTGATCGTTGAACGAGGCACTTTTAAGTTTGCAAGTAGTGGCATTATGTTCGCCACTTACATAGAACCGGGAAAGTTACTGGCAAAAGTGGGCGAATAATATACTTCTTTCTACATTATTATGTATGTATGGTAGTAGACAAGCTCAGGATTCTTAAGTCTGTTGATGCAGACTGCCATTAATTAAAACTAAAGGTAAAGGTTCACCACATTGAAGATTATGATGAGTTCTTATTGTTTAAATTTTGAACCATTCAGAGCGAATTTGTTCTTGAAATCAACCAACTATTCAGTTAAAAAGACATTGCCTGCCAACCATTAGCTATGACTCTCCGCCCAACCGTAGAAAATATTCCGCAATATCAACAAGTAGGCACAAAGATGCAGGAGGTCGTTGGCAACATGCCGAGCCACGCCTAGCCTTACCATTGGTTAATATAGTAAACCAATTGACAGACACTTGTATTTCATTGGTTCATATATGCAGGTCACCTGAGAATAAATTAGGTCATTGAGCGCGCGCGAATTCGAAAAACAAATTAGTTTAACACCGATCCATCTCGTACTAGGAATGCATGAATCCCAAGTGCTTTATTGCTCCGTGTCAATGGTGCAATGAGATGATTTCATAGTGACATAATATTTACTATCACATTAATAATATAACTATAATGATTTTATACGAGGGAGACAGATGGAGTCTTTATTGTCGACACTAAGACCTATTTGTCACAATCTTTGAACCCCATTGTGGGTTCATTCAATGTCAAATGGACAAACACTTCAACTGACAAAACCTTGAGTCACACTGACGACTCTCTATAGGTAAGTATACCTACTTTATACTACGCCTACAATAATGAATTCATAAATAAACTATTGTGAAGTTCATTAAACTCAACACGATTACTCCTTAAGGTAGTGTTTACTTCCTAGCGACAAACTGCTTAGTATGGATACGTTGTACTATTCCCTATTCAGTGGTATGGACGAAATTCAGTTGATTGTACTACTGAGACTTTTTAGTATCAGTAGTTCAATGTGGTAAACAAATTGAACTACTGATACGAAAAAGTATCACTAGTTCAATCAATTGAACTGTTCATTGAACTACTGAGAATAGAGGGATTTACTCAGGAACGCGCAGCCTATGCGACGGGTTGCGGTCCGAATGCTACCTTTAGATGCAAAATATAGAATCAAACTGTAGTTTGATTCTATTGTGCATATAAAATGCATCCCAAATAGCAACAACACACGAACTAGTCTGCTATAACCTGAATAGCCTAGTAGCATGATTCTCAGTTTACCCAACAATGTTGTACTGTAATTATTTCACACTTTATTAAAAATGAAATGCTGAATTGTCAGTTTTCCTCAATGCACATTCAATTAGGAACGTTTTGATTGGAGACATTATTTATTCCCATTTGCAGCCAATAATTTTATTAGTTTCACGCATTTAAAAGTGAGAATATTTCCACTAATGGACAACTATTATGTTTGTTAGAACCTCGTTCATTGATCAGCAGGTTTATGTACCTCTTGCAGGTCATGTTGTCTTGGACCACTCATGTCAAATTTAAATGATGTTAAGCCATTTGTTACACCTGTGCAAAATGCATTCTTCGTTTGTATATTTGTGAAGTTCGTACTCTATCACCGGGCTAGTCAACAAAATAGATAAAAATATTTCAAAAATAACTAGCTATAAAGTCGCAAACTGCAACAGATATTTTTGTAATCATTACGCGATTCCAGTGAAGCGCTGTTATTGATGCTGCGACTGTAAAGAAAATATCGGAACTTAGACGTCGCTAACGATTGCAGCTTGCCTTTTCTAGGTAATTGTGCCTCGAGAAGTATTGAGGTGTGTACAGTCGTAACAGATACAAATTGGATAAAATTATATTGAGATCTCTATTTACTTGAGTGAGTTTTACACATTTGTTATTTCTACAACTGATTTCTTTGCGACTGTGCGTATTGTATATTTATGCATATAATAATGTTGGTGAAGTTTCAAGTTCATATAAAATAATGGATAATCTACCCGAATCTCTTGCTGGTACCTTCTCAGTAGAACCAACTTACTGAACCAGCGAAAGAATCATTTTCAAATGGTTATTTATATACTTAATTTTGTATTTTTATAATATTGCTTGACATTAAATTGTAAAATTTTGACATTCATATGCCTAAACTGAATAAACGAAATTGATTCTTTGATTCTTGTTTCTGAAGAAGAATTGTTCAAATCAGGTCAAACAACTGTAAAACTAGAAGTGCATTAGAAGATTGCTATGCTATGGTTGAAGGCAGCTATAAAAAATGTTTAAAAATTTATCACCAAATATGTAAAATTTAGATTGTTGTGACTTTTATTTATAAGACATTAGAAAATGCTTTATCACTATTATGAACAATTGATTACTCGTATGTTTAATAATTTCAACTATGAGTCAAGTTAACTTATTAAAGTTAACTTGACTCACAGTTGAAATTACAGTTTGAAGCGTAAACCTACTAGTAGTTCAAAAAAGCATTACTCTTAATATATATCGAAGATATAGCTATGGATATTTTTTTACAAAACAACTTTATATCTATAAAAATATATTTCTTTCCTTTTTAGTTATTTATTTTTGTTCATAATAATCTTCAACGGAAAAAGCATAGGTTTTTCTTAACGGTGTGTTTTCCTCGCGATATGAGTAGTGGGGAATGAGGATTCGCTCGTCTTAAAGTTCGGTTCAGCGGCTCGGAAACACAGCCTCGACATGTGTGAGATCTTGCCCAGATGGGAGTTAAATAAGGTTGAAATGAACAGGAAAGTGTACCTTATAGTTGTTTTAGTAGACTCTAGATAGAGATGATGATAATTTGCAATAGTATATTAAACAAAGTACCTCATATTATATTCTGTCAAACTCTAGACACAAAAACTGCTACCTTAGCACATGAATGTAAAATGAGTGAAATCGCTGAAGTAAGAAGTGGTAAGTTCACAAAGCACTCCACATGAACAGATCGCTCGAGATGCAGTAGACTACTTTGATATTTTTTATTAAATTACGTGTAACTGTTGATGAACTGTAAATGAACTTTTTTTCCACGGGAAACTGAGAATTACAAACTATTATAAATAATTCGTGATATCAGTTAGTCAAATAAAAAGTACAATTTATCAACAGCTAAACCACTCCATTAAAAACTCATGTCATGACAACAACATGTACCTATAATATTGACCACCAAGATAATTATAATCGTCATCACATAGTACATAATTACTAAAGGATTACTACAAAGCGACGAAACCATTAATGCGAACTATAACCGATCATAGGTTTGACAGTAAATCAATAGGCGAGCTACGGTGACGGTTTCACAGTACAATAATTAAACAGAGACGATAAACGATACTCTCACTACTATTCCCGTAAGAAAATGAAAAATAAAAATATCTTTATGCAATTAGGTTACAAGGTAACACTTTTGAAACGTCAGTTATAAGGATTATAAATTAAAGTCAAAATTGCAAATTGCAATATTTTATTGAGTTCCGTTGTCCCCATGGAATGGTGACAGTGTTAATGGGGACAACAGGAATAGACCCTTCTGAAGTTACATTTACTGCCAGAATCGCAAAACAACAGGTAGAGCCTGAGAGAAAACACTACACAAGTAAAATCTGGTCTTTATCCCCAAAGGGATTGAGAGAGGCGTTCAATACGTCAATTATTGTCCATCTCTCATAATAGGTGGCAAGTCTATTACCGGTTCCTAGCACTAAGGTTTTATTACCAGAGCCTCATCCGTTTGTTAGAAGGTGCAGTGTATAAAGTGAGGATGCAATACAGAGGTACGAGTATATTACAGACCTACTTTTCGCTAGTAACTTTGCTGATCCCATGTAATAATGCATAGCTGCCGGAGTCTTGCCGGTGGAGACCACCGACGGTGCACGTGCACCTCTTGCTAATTGACTTACTTGGGACCCTAAGATCTTTGTAAGGATGCCTAGTATATACCCCCCCTTTTTATGGTATCATAACCTGCAAAACATTTTTTTAGGTATAGATTAGGCCCGTTTTGCATGATTTTTTCCCAAGGGGATTTTTAGATTAGGTCTGTTTCAAAGATTTCTTCCCAAGTCCTAAGTCTAGTAGGTATACCTACAGAATATGCTAACATGAGTATATTTTAACAAAGCTGTTAACTCTAAAACCGCAGTCACAATGCAACCACGAAAATTCGTTTAATCTCGATTATCTTGCGACTAAGCGCGGTCACAGCGACCCCGTCATTCGTTTTCCCCATAATCCGCATTAAGAGCCACAAGCCACAGTAATGCCGCTTTTGTCCTCTTTCTTTCTTATCTCACTACAAAATTTGTCTAGGCGATACTGTAAAATTGTCTAAAAGTGGCTTACACTTACACCGAATTGTAACGAACGCATTTATCTTCAATTTAAAGAAATATCCAACGGATACTAGAGAACAAGTTTAGTATGTTAGTCCTATATTTTAAAATATACCTATTAGGAATAGAAAAAGGTAAGAAATTATGTTCTGCTAAGCATTTGAAAATCGGAAATTTGTATTTTTCATTTTCATTGTCACAAAATAGCGACTTTATCGCCAAAAGCGCAGACATAGGCGATGACTTTATGTCTAAGATATTTTGATTATCAGTACTGACTTATCATTATCAGCCAAACAATCAGTATAATAACCGATGGATATAGGTTTGTCAAAATGCAGAGCATACATTTTTTTCCTCATCCCTTTTTTTTTTTTTAATCCGCGGCTTGTGGCTGTGGCCGCACCTACGTCCATTGCCGAGTGCCTCCGGTAGACACTGAAAGAATTCCCAGTGGCACCCGGCGGACCTTGGCCACTGGGGTGGCCACTGCGTGGTGGTCGGGTGTTACCCCGCATCTTTCCTCATCCCTAGTTTAATCCATGTCCTTTGTGATATCGATCTCCGCTGAAATAAAACTGTCCCGTTTTACAAATTCTAACCGTAATAAAGATAAACCACATTAAAGTTAATACCAACCATTACAACAACGATAGTAGTTGTACAATACATTGTAACAGGCGGCCATTTTAAGTGGCAGATACCTCGGCTGCCACGATTTATTTGTAGCAACGCTGCACCAACCTTTATAGCGGTGCTTGTTAAAACGTCTCTAGGTTTTCTATTTTATTTTTAACTAATGAGGGTCTCGATATAAAGAGATGTAGGAAATATCAAACGTGGCTTGCTCGGGCGAAAAAATCTTACACGCACTGGCACAATTACTTGATATATTAAACATATTTTTTAAATATAATGATGAAAAATGAAATCTTAAATCTTAATAAAATTTTGGTTTCAATTACGAAACCAAGACAAAATTACAGTAACCTCCGGTTACGTACGCCGCCGAAGGAATTCAAACAGACAGGACAGATGCCACAAGCTTATTCTGCAGTGCATAATAACTATAGAAAAGAAAACAATGACATGTCAGTTTATAGTCACTTCATTAATCTAGCAAATAATCCTTTTTGCTTGGTCAAATTGCTATAAACAACCAATCAGGTAAATTATCAAACAACAAAATAATCCTCTTGAAAGCAATATAAAATGAAAAAGATAAATAAGGGACCACGCCTGACGGGCGAAGGAACAAAATATATTCAATACTCACGATAGCAGATTTATCAAAATAAAATTGTGCACTCGTATTGCAATTCAATTAGTGAAGCATTCTGGCTTGCTTTCTTGTAGTAAATAAAATTCACAACTTTTTGTTGAGTAGTGTTCCGTACTATTAGTGAATTTCTTCACAATGTTTATAAACTTAAAACTGGCCAAGTGCGTGTCGGGTCACGAATAGAATAGGGTTCCGTAGTCACCCATAACAACCTCTATAACTACTGAGCTAACAGAGCTATCTAATCCGCTATAGTTTTCCTTTAAAGTTAAGCACATGGACTACCATTATGATTTTTTTCAGGTTATTCACACCAGCCGTTTAGATTTTAGAGGGGGGGGGACACTCTGTTTGCGCAAAATCATGCTCTTCAAAGCTAAATATCTCGCAAACAGATACTGAAATCAAAAAATCTAATGATACATTTGTATAATGATACAATGATACATTGATACACTTCGGAGTTAACGCAAGAAAAAAAAAATTCTGTTTACGTGTAGGGGAGAAGGTACCCCCAAAAAAGCTGGCTGCTTTTTCCACGCTAATTCCGCGGCCCGGGGCCGCGGCCGCTCCTACGTCCATTGCCGGGCGTCTCTGGTGTGCACCAGAAGGTATTTCCAGTGGCGCCCGGCAACAGCGCTGCCTGATTTTGACTGGATTAATAACAGAATAGACATTGTTATGCCTTAGCTGTTGCAAAAATGGACATAATTTTTCTTCTAAACTAGGTATTGATTGGTTGTTAAAAATATCCAAAAAACATATCTGAGTGATTCAGCTGGGTAACCATAGTTAGTGAGAAACATTATTGTGTATCACAGACCTATTCAATCTGTCATATAAATATTTTTTGATAACTTTACTTCTAATCTCTATATATTCTTATTCTCTATATATAAAAATGAATCCCTATTTCCCTTGGTCACGACATCACGCGTGAACGGCTGGACTGATTTCGCTAATTCTTTTTTTGTTTTGTTCGTAATTACCAGTAGAAGGATCTTATGGAAGAAAAAATAGTTGTGCGGAACATTACAAAAATTGATGCGGTACGAAGTTCGCCGGGACAGCTTGTTTACTTATAATTATTTAATTAAGGACGTCTTTTGTTAGCTAATTTAAGATCATTGGAAAAACAAACTTCTGTGATTTGTTGTATTCGTACCTACCAAACAAACGTCTAATTTTATTAAACTTTTTCAACGGAAAGCCTATAAAGTTCCAATCATCACAGTATCAAAGCAAAACAAAATAATATTATAATAGAAACAAAGCTGAAGGTACCCTAAAAAGAAACAATATTAAACCTGCAAATTTGTTTACGTCAAGTAGAAAATTCAATAGAAGAATAATACGAAATTGACGGTAAACATCTGAGGCAGTTCGATAATTATTTTTTCTACAGCAAAAGGTGTTGTTTGGCTTGTTCAGCTTTTTAATAGTGCCGTCCAAATTAAATGGATTGAATGGAAAGTGAGGAATAATGAGGTGACCGCGTTTGTTAACAAAGTATTAAATGGTATTATATTTTTGTGTACCTTTCTTAAATTGAACGGGTATACTGAAAGTTGTTTATTGTAGGTAATACTGTTATTAGCGTTCATTGAGTGTTTTTTTTCTTAAATCATGTAGCCTTTGTTACTACTAATAACATCAGCTATCTGCCAGTGAAAGTCCCGGTAAAATCAGTTCAGCGAAATTAGGTATTAGTTAGAAACACACAGACCAACGATCTTTGCAATCCAGGCAGTAAACCGAAGTAAAATCACAAAAATAATGATAAATTTATAACAATGAAACATATTTCCATTATACCACTAATGGTACTACTGACACACTTATACGTTACTAGTACCATTAAAAAAAATACAATATATTCCATCCCGTGTTTACTCGCTGAAGTACCATCGGAAAAATAATAATGTCAAAAAATAATAATGAACATGTCTGAAGGTTTATACAACATAAATTTCGAATGAAGTATTTTTTTTTTGTTATTAATACTATATTAATCATCATTCACCGAGCCTTTTCCCAACTAAAGTTGGGGTCGGCTTTCCAGTCTAACTGCGATTCGGCTGAACATCGATATTTTCCGTGAAGCGACTGCCATCTGACCTCCACAACCCATGGGCGACATTGAAGTTCTGTAGTTAGACCGGTCGGATTTTTGATTTAGGGCTCCAACTACCCGTAACGACTGCCATAGATGTTTGTATGACAACCGGGACCGACGGCTTAACGTGCTCTCCGAGGCACGGAGGGGTCTCAGTGTCTTAAGAAATGGTCACCCATCCTAAGACCGGCCTGACTCGATGTTGCTTAACCTTTGCAATGTGTTAACATTGTCGGTTACCACTATATTAATATTAATATTTTTATATTTTATTGAAAACATTTTTATTTTTTTCTTTATTAATATTATACCCTCGTATGTACGAGTAGATGATTGGATTATGTAGGTACACTTATATGTATAAATTACACTCCAATATCCAAGCGTGCATGAAACATGGATGAAATAGGATATTATTAAAGTGAATGAAATGAAACGATCAAATTCGAGTACCACCATAATTTAATTGGATAGGACTCAAGGATTTTCTTTTCAATATAATTTGTATGATACCTGGTATGCATTTTAGTTGGAAAAGCCGGGCACTGGTATTTCGATGAATCGAATGTTTACGCTGTAGGTTCTGCGTATCAATTCAGTTCATCGAAATGTAGGGTATTATATTCGTAGATAACAAAAAAAAACATTACCTTTAAAACCAATTATTTGGTTGATGGGAATTTGTTTACATTTCTTTATTTAAAGTATTTTTCGCTTGACTGTACAATATGTAAGGTGATAGGAGCAGAAATAATTAAATTTAGAAATGACTATTCCCCTTTGTTTTTTATGTTCAATAGGAGCATCAGGACATGGGTGTCACGGTGCTCCTACCAGTATGACTATTTAGTAGGAGCTCAAGGCCGGAGCGATATTTTCTCTTCCAGTGAAAAACACAATACTATGATGATTGAAAATTTTAATTAATACTACGAGAATAATTCATAATTCCGATTAAAGGATTATTACTACTGTGAGTGTATTACGGTTTAATTTACGGAAGGACCTGTTTGGATCATTAATCTAATTAATATTGGGTTATGCTCCGCTGTACCACTGGTTTATACCACCAGTGGTAGGACGGGTAAAATAGGTGTGCTCCGTGGTTCCCCTCAGTGGTACAGTGGAGCATATGTTCACAAATGTTAAAAATGTATTCCACTGTACCACTACAGATATAATGATGCATGCACAATAGTGAATCCCACTTTCGATTCGTTCCCACTAGTTCTACTAAACAGTTCTACCGTAATAATAATAAACTACTTATGTACCCGATTGAATGTTTGAACTCATAATTCCGAAAAAGTACCAGGCGATCATAACAGAATAGGAGGCTCTGGTCGTGAAAATGGAAAAAAGTATTGTTTGATAACTGGTTATGAAACAGTGAAAAAAAAATCTATATTCATAACCAGTTATGAAATCTTGGTTATGAACGTGGACGAAGGGGCAAAATCGAAACCAAAAGAGTCGGTTACAAACATACAAGCAAGTTACAACCAGAACCTCCTATTCTGTTATGATCGCCTGGTACTTTTTCAGAATAATGAGTTCAAACATTCAATCGGGTAAGTTGTTTATTATTGTTACGATCCGGGGTTCTACGGAATTAAAATGCCGATAATTTACCACGAAACACTTTATTTATAACACACTAATTTGCACTTCTTAAAGTCACTGAACACTTTTATTCACACTCGAAACTCGCAGGTATAACTTGTATTATCGCTCTGGAAATACTGTTGATCCGCATTATATGCATGATAAAAACTCTTTTATTTGTATTTTATTTTTTAACGGGCAATGTCAGAACTATATGTAAAAATAAAAAATAAAACTATTCGTCAAGTTTTCATCATATTATTATATAACGGTATATATAACGGTAAACGGGAATTACCTCTCTACCCATCAATGGACTGGTCGTGGAAAATTTCCCGTGGTACTACTTCAATGTTTTGGTTTTATAACCCTTTAAAATATTATTATTTTATGACTTTATATTATGGTCAGTCTCTCTAATCGTGAAGGCTCTCATGTTGTTATGTATTCCTGGTACATTAGAGGTTTGTGTCTTCTATAATGGATTTCATCTGTACTTGGTGCACCTGTTGACACATTTAAATAAACTAAAGGGATCGAGGTTCGAATGCGATTTCGAGAGTGCTTATGTAGTTCTGTAGTCCTAGTATTTTGTTCGAGGTTCGTGTCATTTATAATAAAAGATAACCTCACCATCAATGTGTCTATCGAAATATGGGTACAATAAACAACTCTGTCTACCTCAACAAAGCATAAAACAGAAGAATCTATTACTTTTTTTTAAGCACGAATAAAGGTGAACGGTTTCTGAACAAAACTTATTCGAACACATAAATACATACATACATACATACATATGGTCACGCCTCTTTCCCATTGGGGTAGGCAGAGACTATGGAATTCCACTTGCTACGGTCCTGGCATACTTCTTTCGCTTCTTCCACTTTCATAACTATCTTCATGCACGCTCTCCGGTTCTGGGTGCTCTTGACCTGACCTTTGTTCAAAACATCTCCGATTTGGTCGAAGTACGTTCGCCTAGGTCGACCCTTACCTGCCTGTCCATTCATTCCTGTTCGAACACATTTTGAATAAACCAAACTGAGCGATATAACTGTAGGCGATTGCTCTTTTGTAGTTCTGTACTCCTAGTACTTTTGTTGTTTGTATTATCTTATAATAGAGAGAGGGACCCAAGCGGCTCTGGTAAGATATCCATAGTGCCCTACTAAGTGCATGATACATTTTTATTGTCCCGATGAAAAATAAAGAAATGTGTGAACAAGGGTGCACGAAGTACAGATGAAAATGATTATCCATTATATAAAAGACACAAACCTCAAATGTACCAGGAATACATAACAACATAAGAGCCTTCAGGATTAAAGAGACTGACCATAATTATAATTTAAAGTTATAAAATTTTTTCGGCATTAATTTGTTTTTTCGAGTTTAATTTGTTTTTTCGTATTCATTTTTCAATATTACTTTTAGGTGGATCACCGGCAAGAAAAACTGCCCGTAGTCCACCTGGATCCGTATGTATATACACCTTAAGAGAAGAACTCAGGAGGGGAATGACGGGTCATACATATTTTCTCCACTGTACCACTGGAGGGGATCCACGGAGCAAACCAATTTTACCCGTCCTACCACTGGTGGTATAAACCAGTGGTACAGCGGAGCATAACCCTTAATATTCTTAGTATAATATTTTAAAATTAGACTGTTTGGAAGCCTCATAAAATAAGTCGTCAGTAAATAACCTGCAGAAACACATTTTCTGTAACTCGTAGTGTGAGGGTGTGTACCTAGTTAGGGCCCAGCCCCACTGACGCGTTTTTGGTCCGTTGCGTCGTGGTTGTACATACAAATCAAATCACAGGGTCAAACCGCAAGATTCGGCGGTGGCGGTGCAGCGTTGCACCGCGCGTAAAACGCAACTTTTCCCGCGGTACACCGCCTCTTCCCGACGACAGATGTTAGATGACACCGCGAGTAAAACGCGACACCGTTTATCACCCTACACCGCGAAACGGACCGAAAACGCCCGTGAGGTTTGAGCCTTAAGTAAGCCAAAGCACAATTTTTTTTCGTTCCTCAAAATGGGCACAATATTACGCCTTCGTCCACTGCGATCCGCTGCTTGGATCCCCTTTGTTTCATTCACTTTATATAGAGAAGTAATATTTCAACAAAGAAAGAGTAAATTTTCAATGTCATATTTTTATATCTAAACTTAGTCAACCAAACATTCAGAAATGAAGCAACGAAAGTAGCAAAATGGAGCAGCCGTCGCTAAAAGGCGCCTGTAGAGAAATTGCTCCGATTAATATCAGGAAGCGACAGCAGCATGATATTCTTCATCATTATGTCCTCATTACAGGACCCCGGTACGAAATCGGATCAGGAAAAAAGAGATAATTCTGTCTGGACTCTAAATTCATGTTATCTGTGTGTGTGCAGTTGGAATATTAATTTTGCTTTCCGCATCTTTGTCATTTGTAGGTTTCCTGAATTAAATTGATCAGTTTGGACCTGTGGGCAATGTATGTTTCAGAATTGATTAAAACTGTAAAGCTGCAATAAAAAATAAAACTTCCTGCGGCCATACCACATAATCAATACTTAACAAAGCTATAATTTATCGCACGTGCTCGCACTGCAGAAATTAACTATAGTGGTATAAGTATAACATTTCTGTTTTACAGGTTAAAATTTTGGTTGTGCCCAGTAACGGCAAAAGGCTTGTCCTTACACGAGACCAACAACATTTCTGGCAAAATTTGGATGTGTAAGTCATCTCTGCCTATGCCTTTAGGATATAGGCGTGGTAATAATATATTGTACACTTTCTGATGGACAGACAAAAGCTGTTATGTATGTTGTTTAACAATATTTTTTAATCTTGTTTCGCGATATTCATTTGCTTAATGGCGATGCTCATATGTTTTGCAATGTTCATTTGTTTTTTTTAATGGTGCAAACGAAACTAATTAGTCTCACCGGTCTCATCGGTGCAGGTCAATGGTGCATACGGAACGATGGGGAAAGTATGGTGTGAACTAGTTGTATCAATATTAATGGTGCAAATGAAACTAATTAGTCTCATCTGCACCATTGACGGTGCAGGTCAATGGTGCATACCGTACGACGGGTTTTTATATCCACACATTTTATTTGTCAACTTATTAAATCTAAGGACAGACTCGTACAGTTTTGACATTTGGCGTGCTCTGGTGATGCTCAACTTCAAATACTCAATTCTGAAACCAGTGTCGAGAGACACATACCCGTGGTACTACTGGTAGTACCACCGGTAGTACCACGGGAATTATTTTCTTCCCATAGTACTACCAAGCAGTCTCGTAGTACTATGGGAAGAAAAAAATTCCCGTGGTACTACTTCAATGTTTTGGTTTTATAATCCTTTAAAATCTCTAAAATCTCTCTAATCTTGAAGGCTCTTATGTTGTTATGTATTCCTGGTACATTTGAGGTTTGTATCTTTTATAATGGACAATCATTTTCATCTGTACTCGGTGCACCTATTGACACATTTAAATAAACTAAACGGATGGAGATTCGAATGAGATTTCGAAAGTGCTTATCTATTTCTGTAGTCCTAGTATTGGCAACAAAGGAAACAAACCTCTGCAGGATAAGAATGACAGCCTCCATCAAAGTTTCCAAAGTGTTCGTACACGTATATTGATATAAATGGCACAAAGACCAACCGTCTTAGGAGTATATTTATCAGTTCGCTGCAGACACGGTCTGGATTCACGGCGACACCTTTTTAGCCCCTCAACATTTATAACAGAGGTTCAGAGATATTGTATGACTAGATGTGACTCATTGCCTTTTTTAAAGTTCGGATTCCAAAATGGTTATTTATTTTCTATTGTGTTCAGTACTGATAGGCAATGGCTAGACCATCATATTTACTCCACTCTCACTTTAAACCAATCCCAGTACTGATAGGCAATGGCTAGACCATCATATTTACCCCACTCTCACTTTAGACCAATCCCAGTACTGATAGGCAATGGTTAGACCATCATATTTACCCCACTCTCACTTTAGACCAATCCCAAAAAGCTTGTTATACTGTATATCGTTTAAATAAGCGCGGTGGGTTACGTTTTTTCCTTGCCCTATTTTCAGATGTTTTCTCTACCCTTTAGAAGTATTGCGCGACGCTGAACCATCTAGATACCTATCTAGTTGTAGATACATCTTTGTAGCAAGCGTCTTCAGGCAAGAATAATTTATCTTGGCAGCAATCAAGAGGTAATATTGTGAAGACTGCGCTCCAAAACTATTTGAATAGTGCCCAGTGTTTCGTTATTTTAAAGAAAATGAACTTTCGTGTAATTTGTATTAATCACATTTTGCTTAATAGTCTTTAGCAGTATAATAACAGGATTACTCAGTAAAAAAAAACATTTATGCAACCAATGATTACATATTTTAAAAGGGTCCGATATGTTATTAGACCGCGCCTTGTGAAGACTAAACAAAGAGCCAATTCGTAGGAACTACACGTATGTCATTCATAACGTAATACAAATTGGCTCGTTTCGCGGGATCAGGTTTTGAGTGTATGAAGGTAACATGCAATAAACTGATACACAGGTTATAAGCTTTTAAATCTTTATTGCGAAGCAAGTGATACACACGAGATAGCTCGAAAGTTTCATAACGTTAGTCAAAGGGTTAGTTGTAAGTAAGAGCCCCTGTCACCGTCATATTGCTACGAGAGTACCAATACAGTGTTCTACGTTTCTTTGACGTCACGTATCTCATATGGCCTTCAATACGCTATTGCTGTAAACTCCAACTAGTATTTATTTTCTTCGATGCTTTTTATCAAGTTACCTACTATGAGCAGAATACTGAAGAAGAGAAAATACACTATTTTTCAGATGGTTTTGGCAAGTTCCAGCTCTACGAGATGCGAAAGCGAAATCGAGGCTCAGCATCGCGACTCCGCCAGAATCTCATGAAGATATGGACGGTGCGTCTTGAGCAACCAAGGTGGGGAACCGCTACCATCACGGCGGTGAGACCGATTATGGACGATTGACTACAGTGGCGGCATGGTGACCTCACGTATCGTGGGACACAGATCATTCCCGGGCATGAATGCTTCGGTAGTTATGTTTCCCATCCATCATGAGGGACCCCAGTGTCAACACTGCGAGGCCTCCGACGAAGACACCGGACTCCACACGTTGGTGGCGTGCTCAGTGTGGGCGAGTCAGCGCCGGGAGCTCGTAGTAGGTCTGGGCGTGGATACCTCCTCTCGCTGGACACCATGCATCAAGATATGGTCGTTTTGTGAAGGCAAATTAAATTAAAAATAGCCATGAACACTTCTCGAAAGGCAAGTTATCATGGACATGTTTGTTAATAAATATTATGTAGCAAAAAGATTATCTGATCTGGTTACCAGATGGGTGAAAGTCCATATTCTTCGCCTCCACTACTAATATGGTTGGATATGTTTGAACATTGATCGTTGTTATTTAAACCAATTCAACATGACATCAAAATCCAAGCCTATCAAATTCAAATTACCTAACTATATAATATATCTAGTACATCACATACATACGGTATGCTCCAAACTGAGGCATTGCATGCAAATTACATGAATACATAGCACCCTGCGTATGGTTCACACATTGTAAATTGCTTTGGCCGTTCTGATCTAAATATTGACTGGTACCTCGGGGCTACAACTTCATCCATGTGTAATATTGACGAAATATTTCAACCTCAAACTGTTTGGATTAAAGCTTAGTAACTAGGGAGTTAGACGCAAATGTATGGCTGTCAGACTCACTATTAAATTTAAGTACAATTTTTTTTTAATTATACCTGTAATATCTATTTGTAGCACAAACGACACGGATGTTATTATCTTCACTTAGTCATAATCGTTGGTTTTCCCTAATCTTTCCTTCTTATTTATATTTTTAAAACATTCATTATTTTTTCTAATAAAATTAAAAAAATAATTTATTCGCTTATTTACCACCGTTCACCTGCTGAGACCACCTGGGTGGACCGTGGAAAGTTTTCTCTCTGCCTTCAGTTATCCTATCGATTAACGTGATTAATTTGAGATAGTCGCAGGATAATCTTAACTATAGGTCTAGCTACTATCTAAAACGCATGTTATAAGACTGCTTAATCACGTGCTCGTATAGGCTAGGGGTTAAGTTGAACGTTACCCTCTATTTGATAAAAAATACATAGTCTCCTGAAATACGCATTGAAAATTTTACAGTTCACACGTCTGCATAAATCTTAGGGGTCAACACAGTAAATTACAACATCACAAATTTCGATTTTCATAATTTATTAGGTATTAGACATAATAAAATAATAAATAAACTACTAACACAGTCTTATAATAAACTATTAGTCTAATTTATTCAGACAACAACATTAAGACTAAGATAATTGAAACATGTTTAAATGTCGAAGTTGAATTGTGTTCAACATTCAATTGGAATGTAAGACATTTGAAATATTTCATGGCGAACCATTTTGTCTTCAACCATATATATTTATCTTTCTTCTAAAACGCAAATAGGTACGAACATAGAAGTACATAATACTTTTCCTGGGTTTAATAACGAAAGTTTGGAAAATTATCGAAGCAAACAAAAAAGTAACTTATATGACTATAATAGTCAAAATTACTATATAGTTCAGAGGTAATTCCTAGGAATGCTAATATTCAGGGGCGGGGCCCCAAGTGATTAGTGACTACGTCCTCGCCGTCCGCCCTGGACCCCAACTTGACCACGGTAACGCAGTGGCAAGTTGGGTGACCGAACGTCCTAGTCTGTACTTGCGATTGGCCAAATTCTTTGAGATTTTGTGTTCCTGATATGGATAAGCCCGAAGAGACCTCCGGTCCCGACACTGCCCTTTCCCGGGCAGTGTCAACCGACGACATGATGCACGAACTATTGATTCCGATGCCTATCGATTTGGGGGCTCGCGCCGCGCTGCCTAGTTGCAGCGCGATGTCGACGCCCCAAGGAACTGATGCTGCTGGGACTGACGATGGGTCAGCTCCCAGCAGTGTGAAGAAGAAGGGCCGCTCTTCTGCGACGAAGAAGAGGACCCTCGAGGAGAAGGGGGGGCCGCCGCGCGACCGTAGCACCAGCTGCTCCGGGTGGGGGTCCCTCCTCTCCAGCGATTCGGAGGAGGAGGTGCCGGTCAAGACGGTGCGTACGCGTCTCGACGCGTACAGAAGGCGGCCGCCAACTCCTCCTCCGACCTCGGTCCAACTGTCCCAGCGAAGTCGCCGGGAAATCGGTGGGCCGGCCGCGCGGGAGTTGGTGAGCGTTTTTGCCCGCATGAACGCGGCCATGCGGGGCAACAGGAACGTGGCGGGGAGGAAGAAGATTGTGGCTTCACTGGTGGATGAAGCCCAATCTTCCCTCAACAAGCTCCTCGCGCGGAGCGTCACCAAGGAGGAGGCGAGGCTCCGGAAGCAGGTGACGAGCCTGGAGGCGGAGCTCGCTGCTTCCAGAAAGCAGATGGATGACCTGTGGCGGGAGGTCGCTGACTTGACCAAGGTGGTCAAGGCGCCTCCCGGTCCCATGCTGCCGCCTCCTCCTCCGACGGCTGGACCAGCACCGAAGGCAGCGATACCCACGGCGCCCACCACGGCGTCCACCAAGGCGCCCACCACGGCGTCCACCAAGGCGCCCACCACGGTGCCCACCACGGCGGCCACCAAGGCGCCCACCACTGCGCCCACCACGGCGCCCACCACGGCGCCCACCACGGCGCCCAACACGGCACCCGGATCGCCGCCACAGCCTGTGCCGACAATGGTACAGGTCCTGACGGCGATCGAGAGGCGCCTCGCGGTCCTGGAGGACCGGGCGTACCGCCCTCCGCTAGCGCGGCCCGCGTTTTCGTACGCGGCGGCTGTTGGCGGTTCTCCCGCTCCGGGACCAAGCGGCACACCCGCTGTCCGCCGCCCCGATCCGCCCCAGTCCGTTTCAGCGTACCGTTTGCCGGCCGAGACCGCGGCCCAGGCGCGGAAGGCCAAGTGGCGCGGCAAGAAGAGCGGCACCCCTGCCGCCTCCTCTTCCTCTAACGCTCCCGCTGCTCCTTTACATCCCTCCGGACGGGAGGGATGGGAGGTAGTGGGGGCCAAGAAGAGGAAGACGAAGGCCGCCAAGAAAGCGGCCAAGAAAGTGGCCAAAGCCGCCGCGGCGAAGGCGCCGAAGAGGCCCCGCGCTCCTCGCTCCACAGCCGTCGTCCTTACGGTGACGACGGAGGGTGTGGAGAGGGGTGTGGGGTACGCTGATGTCCTGAGGACCGTGAAGTCCTCAGTCAACCTCTCAGCCCTCGATATCCAGGGGGGTCTCCGGTGCAAGACGACACGCACCGGGGCTCGCCTCCTCGAGGTCTCCGGCGCCTCCAGCGGCCCTAAAGCTGACGCCCTAGCAGCGCAGCTTAGGGACGCGCTGGACGCAGAAGCCGTCCGCGTCACCAGGCCCACCAAATGCGCTGCATTGCGCATCACGGGTCTGGATGACGCGGCCACGACGGAGGAAGTAATCTCCGCCGTCGTGGAGGCGGGCGGCTGCCCCCGTGACCAGGTGAAGGCTGGAGACATCTCCTTCGGCACCACTGGTCATGGGATGACAGTCGTCCAGTGCCCCGTCGCGGCGGCACTGAAAGTGACGGACGGACGAAGCCTCCTCGTAGGGGGCTTCCTAAAGGCGCAGGTGCACCTCCTTCGTGCCCGGGAAACTAGATGTTTCCGGTGCATGGTGGTGGGGCACGTCGGAGTGCAGTGCACAGCGGAAGTCACCGTGGGCGATCGGTGCTTCCGCTGCAGCCGGCCCGGTCACAAGGCAAGTGCCTGTGATGCCCCGCCTCGCTGCTTTAGATGCGAGGCGGAGGGCAAAACTGCGGACCACCGGGTCGGCAGCACAACCTGCGCCGCCTCGAGGCCAAAGCCTCGTCCGTCCGCTGAGAGCGGTGGGGGTGCCGCTACTGCACGGCCAGATGTTTCTCGGCGGGATGCTGATATGGACGTCCATTAATGTCTGACGCCCATATCCGCATCCTGCAAGTGAATTTGAACCGCTGCCGCGCTGCTCAGGATCTTCTGTACCAGAGCATCCGGCAGTGGTCCATAAACTTGGCCGTGGTCGCCGAGCCGTACTACGTCCACCCGGGAAGCCCGGTGGACGAGGACGGCTCGGCCTGTTTTATCTTCGGGGGGTCCGCCGCAGACAACTCGCGCCTTGCTATCATTGCAAGGGGCCGCGGGTGTGTTGCGGCGGAATATGACGGGTTGGCAGTCGTGGCCACCTACATCTCGCCGACACTGGACGAGACTCAGTTTGAGCTATGGCTCACTGAGCTCGACGTCGTCTTCGCTGCGTGCCGTCCTCGCCCTGTCCTGCTCCTGGGAGACTTCAACGCCTGGAGTGAGGCGTGGGGCTCCCGGGAAACCAGGGACAAGGGGAGGCTTCTTGAGGACTGGACCAGAACACGTGGTCTGGAGGTCCTCAACCGGGGGAATGTCGCCACCTTCTGGCGGCGGGGGACCAGCTCGGTCGTGGACGTATCGTTCGCGACCTCTGCCCTCGCCGCCCGTATTACTGGCTGGCACGTGGGGGAGGGTGAGGAGACGCACTCGGACCATCGGTACATCCGATTCGATGTCGTCCCCCCACCTGACCTCCCACAGCCGGTAGAAAATCCCCCGGATCCGCGTTGGGCACTTCACCATCTGGATCGGGAGGCTCTCCTGGAGGCATCCATCGTGCAGGCCTGGATTCCGGCACCGGACCGGCCTGCCGATGTGGATGCCGAGGCGGAGTGGTTCAGGAGAGCCATGTCGCAAATCTGTGATGCGGCGATGCCTAGGGTTACACCCAGACCGGCAAGGAAGCAGGTGTACTGGTGGTCGCCGGAGATTGCACAGCTGCGCGCAGCATGCATCTCCGCCCGCCGCCAGTACACCAGGTTTCGCCGGAGGCATCGCCGCCCAGACGACGCGGCAACCCGAGAGGCGGAGCTTTATCAGGCTTACAGGGAGGCTAAAGGTAATCTCCAGGAGACAATAAAGCGGGCCAAGACGGCGGCCCGCGAGGAGCTCCTGGAAACCCTGCAGCAGAACCCATGGGGGCGCCCGTACCTACAGGTCAGGGAGAAACTCCGACCTAGGGCGCCCCCACTGACCCAGAGTCTCCAGCCGCAGCAGCTGGAGCGGGTCATGGGCTCCCTGTTTCCGACGAGCGCGGAGGAGCACGTCCCTCCGCGCATGGCTCCGTCTCTGCCCGACGCGGATAGCATCAGTGAAGACGACGTACCCGAAGTCAGGGTGGGGGAGCTAGGTGCGGCAGTACTCCGGCTGAAACGCCGGAAAATCACTGCCCCCGGACCCGACGGCATTCCTGGCCGTGCATGGGTCCTGGCCCTCGAAGAACTCGGGCCTCGACTGATGGGGCTCTTTAGCGCATGCCTCGAAAGGGGCCAGTTTCCCAAGGTGTGGAGGACGGGGAAACTGGTCCTGATTCGTAAGGCGGGGCGGCCGGTGGACTCACCGTCCGGATACCGGCCGATCGTGTTGCTCGACGAGGTGTGTAAGCTCTTTGAGCGAATTATCGCGGAACGCCTCGTCGAGCATCTCTCGACGGTGGGGCCAGACCTGGCGGACAACCAGTACGGTTTCCGTCGGGGACGCTCCACCGTGAGCGCGATCATGCGCGTCAAGAGCCTGACGGAGGAAGCAGTCTCACAGGGCAAGGTGGTGGTGGCGGTGTCTCTTGACATCGCCAACGCGTTCAACACCTTGCCATGGAGCTGCGTTAGGGAGGCGCTCGTGTATCACGAAACGCCTCTCTACCTCCGTCGTATTGTCGGGGCCTATCTCTCTGAGAGGGCCATAGCTTTCCCCAGCTGGCTCGGGCCAGCTCGGCGAGATGTGTCGTGCGGTGTTCCGCAGGGGTCGGTCCTGGGGCCGCTTCTGTGGAACATCGGCTACGACTGGGTGCTGCGGGGTGCGTTGCCTGAGGGCGTCGGCGTAACGTGCTACGCCGACGATACCCTCGTCACGGCGCGGGGTGCAACGTACCAGGAGGCAGCACTCAAGGTCACGACGGGTGTTGCTCAAGTCGTGGGTCGGATACGGCGGCTGGGACTGGAGGTGGCCTTGCACAAGTCCGAGGTTCTGTGTTTTCACAGACCTCGGAACGGTCCACCAGAAGGTTCCAGCATAAATGTGGGAGGCGTTAGCATCGGCATCAAGCCCTCGATGAAGTATCTAGGGATCGTACTTGATAGCCGATGGAACTTCGGACCACATTTCCGAAGTTTGGTCCCCAAGGTGACACAGGCATCGGTCGCGCTTTCGCGACTGATGCCCAACCTAAAGGGACCCAACGCTTCCTGCAGGAGACTGTACCTGGGGATCGTGCGGAGTATGGCCCTATACGGGGCTCCCGTATGGGCGGCGCGGTTGACGGCCAACAACTCAACGCTCCTTAACAGACCGTTGAGGACCTTGGCCGTCAAAACAATAAGGGGCTACCGCACGATCTCCGGAGAGGCTGCATGTCTCCTAGCCGGGACCCCTCCATGGGACCTGGAAGCGAGAGCCCTTGCGTCATTGTTCCAATGGCGCAAGGAGGCGCTGGAGCGGGACCACAGGCCTGCGTCTCGAGAAATCGATGACCGGCGGTCCCAACTCCGCCAGGATCTCATGGAGTCATGGAGGGTGCGACTTGAGCAACCCAAGTGGGGTGCCACCATCATCGCGGCGGTGAGACCGATCATGGACGATTGGCTGCAGAGGCAGCATGGTGACCTCACGTATCGTGCGACGCAGATCGTTACCGGGCATGGATGCTTCGGTAGCTATCTGTTTCGCATCCATCGTGAGGTCACACCCCGGTGTCAACACTGCGAGGTTTCCGACGACGACACCGCACTCCACACGTTGGTGGAGTGCTCAGCGTGGGCGAGTCAGCGCCGGGACCTCGTAGTGGGTCTGGGCGTGGATACCCTCTCGCTGGAGACCATGCTTCAAGCCATGGTCTCCAGCGGGAGTAGGTGGAACGCGGCCGTATCCTTCTGCGAGCAAGTCGTGCTCGCGAAGGAGGCGGCCGAGAGGGAGAGGGAGCGTACCCTCCCCGCCGAGTTCCGTAGTCAGCGGCGAGGGCGCCGCAGACTCATCTACGCCCAAGACCATCGACCTCCATGATCGGGGCCTGAGGACGGCGGGATCGCCACCCGTCGTCCTTACAGAAGCAGGCTAGAAGGGTTGCGTGCTGCGGAGCTTTTGCCCCATAGCACGCAACCAGATTCACTCACTGACGCGGGATAAAACCCTACCCCAACGACGCGGGATTCTCATCCCGACCCAACCCCCGCAGAGACCACAGAGGTGGTCAAAGTCCGCCGGGCGCCACTGGAAATACGTTCTGCTTGTAACCAGAGACGCCCGGCAACGGACGTTAGAGCGGCCGCGGCCTTGGTCGCGGAACTAAAAAAAAAAAAAAAAAAAAAAAAAAAAAAAAAAAAAAAAAATGCTAATATTCACTTCAACATACATAAAGTAAGATTAAGTTTCTATATGGTACCTAAAATATATGCGTAGCAGAATTCCACCTAGTGCTATCCATCGATAAAATTAGTCTAAGTATCTTATTCAATATCACAATAATTATTGTAATACATAATACCTAACATAATTTATGCAGTTAACAATAATAAACAGTCGGGTGTATTCACTTCTTAACAAAAATTAAGGTTATGTACCTACCTATTTGGTTTTATACACACGATTCATATGTTGGTATCAAATACTTTATGTTAACAAAAGCATCGGGTCCTCCGGTTCTCTCAAACATCTGTAAGGTCTCGCCTATCAGATCAGCAACGTTTTCACCAATCGACGCAGTACCCTCGATGCCCGCTCCGAGGTTCACTGATATAAATGATAAACAGCATTCAATATTTACAACACGCGACTGGATTCATCTAGTGCAGACGACATTATAATCACGCCTTTATCCCCGATTGGGTAGATAGTCTCAAAACACACCCGTATTTCGTCAATAGTAGAAGAGGCACGCTCCATTACGCCGCCAACTTAAGGGACCACATTGTATCGTACTGTGAGCTATTAAAGTGGCACCCATTCGTCAGTCATTGCCTTCGCTTCACTTTGGCAACTCAATAACAAATAAGTTTTTATTGGTCTCATGCAGTAGAGTGCAAGCCTTCAGGCCATTACAGAGCATTACACACTGTAATCCGAGACTAAACTTCAAAAGCCAGGACCACTCTAAACCTGCACATAGGTAGGGTATGGCTAATGGAATAATAAAAAGTCAATTATCGCAAATACTAACTTTATTAAGTACTTTTATCAAAACAATAATAATAACTACAATCATTAAGTAAAATTCAATAACTCTACACATACATATCTATGAATTAAATAACTATTTAAAAAATAAATTATGTCAAAATTATTCATTTCAAACGTTTTCTAAAACAACAACATTAAGACAATTGATAAATGTATAAAATTAATTGTGTTAAATTGGAATGTAAGACATTTTAATTATTTCGTGGCGAGTTACTTTGTCTTCAACCACATGGTTAATTTATCTTTCTCCTAAGAAATAAATACGAACATGAAGTTCATTTTACTTTACCTGGGTGTAAAAACGAAATAATAGAAGAATATCAAAGCAAACGGACTAAACAACATTACTATAGAGTTCAGAAATGAGTCCTAGGAATTACAATATTCACTTTAACAGACATAAAGTACAATTAAGTTTTTTTATTATATTGGATAAAAACATTTGCCCACTTTTCCTTTCCTTTTCTCACTGACCGGTTTCGCCTCACAGCATTATCATATACATAAAATATTAGAAGTTCTAGTTTAGTTGTCTAGTTTAGATGTTTAGTAAGATGTGGTGTTAATAAAGTCTCTGATGGTGCCGTGAGGCGAAACCGGTCTGTATAAAATATATTAAAACAAGTGGAAAAGTACTTAACCAATACGCCTAGCTAATTTCACTAATTTCATTATAATAATTGTACAATAATTACATTAATTTTATTGTAAAATAATAATTATATTTATTGTACTACATAATACCTAATATAATTTATTCAGTTAAGAATTATTATCAATATTAATTTCATAATGACGTCATGTTTGTACGGGATTTCGCCCGCATATGGTTTATTGTGGTTTCAACCAGATTTCAACGGCCTTACGCAAGCTTACGAACAAATAGAACTGCAACTAGTGTATATACCTAATTAACTATTATACTATATACTATCAATATAAATGTTTATATAGATATCTACGCCATTTACGCATTAATAATAACATTTTACAGTACCTATTTCAATAGTTGTCATAAGAATCAGATACCCATTTGATTTTTTAACTAACTAGTACAGCAGTTTGAAAAATGTTATATTGTAAGTAATGACAGTATGAAAACAATCATTAAAACAGGTCTTGTTATTTTTGTGCAGGCTCTAATCTGAATTACAAAAATATAATGACAGTAAAACTAGGTAATTTATAATTGTTATTGGACACACTCTTTACAACCATTTTTTATGTAATCATTATTATTTCTTTATAAAAAGTATTAAAAACATATCCATAAGTACTTACCTATAACTTAACAGTCGGGTGTATTCACTTGTTAACATAAAATAAGGTTACCTATGTTAGTTTTGTACACACGATTCATATCATCATCTACCTGCCCTTATCCCAATTATTTGGGGTCGGCGCAACAAGTCTTTCTCCTCCACACACCTCTGTCAGAAGTCATCTCTTCATTCACTCCTCTCCTTGTCATATCCTCTTTCACACATTCCATCCATCTTTTCTTTGGCCTACCTCTACTTCTTAAAGCCTCTACAGTCATACTTTGCACCTTTCTAACGACATTGCTTTCCTCTCTTCTCATAACATGTCCATACCATGACAGCCGCTCGCTTCTCAATTTTTCATTCACTGGTGCAACTTTCAAACTTCCTCTAATATACTCGTTCCTTACCCTATCCATTCTTGTCACACCACACATCCATCTTAACATTCGCATTTCCGCTGCATGCAATTGTCTTTCATCCGTCGCTTTTACGGCCAAACATGAAAGTCCATACAGGACGGCAGGTCTGACGACAGTCTTGTAAATTTTCCCCTTAAGTTTCGGAGGAAATTGGGGGTCGCATATAGTGGCTTTGACCTGCCGCCATTTCATCCAACCTGCGTCAATTCTGTGCTTCACTGTACGATCGATTTCCCCATCCTCCTGGATAAGAGAGCCGAGGTACCGGAAACTGGAGCAAACTGGTATTGGTGTGCCGTCTAACACCATGGGTGTAGGACTGGAGAGACCGCCGAAATCAGAGAACATGTACTCAGTTTTGGTTCTACTGATTTTCAAGCCTACACTCTCCAGTTTACATTGCCATTCTTCCAATCTACTCTGTACCTCAGGCCCGTCTTCACCGACGAGTACAATGTCATCGGCAAATAGCATACACCAGGGGGTCTCTTCCTGTATCTCCGATGTCAAAGCATCCATTATTAACAGGAAGAGATATGGGCTTAGCGCCGAGCCCTGATGCAAGCCTACCGCGACACTGAACTCGTCGGTGTTGCCAGCAGCGGTTCGTACGTAGGTTTTCGATCGACAATACATCGCACAGATTAACTCTATATACTTCCCAGGCACACCTTTCTCTTTCAAGGCCCACCACAAAACCGTTCTGGGTACCCGATCGTATGCCTTCTCGAGATCTACAAACACCATGTGCAAGTTTTTATGTGCACGCCTATATTTTTCACACAGCTGGCGGAGTGCAAATATGGCGTCTGTAGTCCCGCGACCAAGCATAAACCCGAACTGGTTTTGGGTAATCTCGCTTTCCTCTCGCACTCGTTTCTCTATCACTTTCTCCCAAATTTTCATACTGTTAACTGCTTAATTCCTCGATAGTTGCCGCAGTCTTGCACATCACCCTTATTTTTAAAAATGGGCACTAGAGAACTATTGCACCATTCACCGGGGATCGTCACTTCATACAACAACTTATTGAAGAATAATGTCAGCCACGCATATCCATCTTCTTCCAATATCTTCCACGCTTCCACTGGAATACCGTCGGGCCCTACGGCTTTCCCATTCTTCATATTTCGTACCGCTTTTCTTATTTCATTTCTATCAATCTCCTTCACTAAACCTACATTCACACGTCTCTCTTCTAAATTTCCACTCCATGCATTCTCTTCATTCATAAGTTTTTCGAAATACACCTTCCATCGATTTCTTACTTCATCTTCTATTATTAAAATCTTACCCTTTTCATCTTTTATACATCTTACATGTCTTACGTCCTTCGTTCTATCATCTCTGTCTTTCGCTAAGCGGTAGATTTCTTTTTGGCCCTTAGTTCCATCAAGAGCATTGTATAGTTGCTCTTGGGCCTGAGATTTAGCTATTGCTACCGCTTTTTTCGCCTTTTTGCAACATTCCTTATACTTCTCCTTTTTTTCTTCTTTTTCACTTTCATTCCCTTTTTCTTTTTGCCATTCCTTAAAAGCGTTCTTTTTTTCTTTAATTACCTTTTGCACTTCTCTGTTCCACCACCATGTATCCTTATCAAGTACACCTTTACCTTTCGTTTCTCCAAACACTTCTTTTGCTACTTTCCTGATACAACTCGCCATTTCATTCCAACATTCATCCACTGATTTATCCATCATATCTCTCATTTCTATCATTTTATTCACCACTCGTTCTTTAAACTTACTTGCATATTCTTTCTTCTCTATCAACCACCACATAATTCGAGGAGGGGGGCGTTTTTTGCCTTTTTGTGAGATTACTTTGGTCTTTAAGTCCATTATTAATAGCTTATGTTGCTTCACTACCCCTTCTCCTGGCAGCACCTTGCAGTCCTTGACACAGACCAACCTACTCCCCCGGATTAGGAAATAGTCAATCTGTGTCAAATGAACACCACTTTTATAGGTGATTAGGTGTGAGTCCTGTTTACGAAACCACGTGTTCACTATGGCCAGGTTAAGGGAGGAAGCAACCTGCAGTAGTGTTTCACCGTCACTGTTCCGGGTTCCGTATCCCCATCCTCCATGCACTCTTTCATAATCCTCATTTACTCTTCCTACATGTCCATTAAAATCTCCTCCTATACATATTTCTTCACTTTCTGGTATACTAATCATGACTTTATCAAATTCCTCCCAAAAAATTTCTTTCTCTCTGTCATCACACCCGCTCTGTGGTACATACACGCTGATCACATTTAGCACCATACTCTCCCATACTACTTTCACAACTATTATCCTGTCGTTTACTCTTTTCACATCCGTCACGCATTCTTTCAAGTTACCATCCAGTACTACACCAACTCCATTCCTTTTTCCATCACTCCCAATGTAATATAACTTATATCCTTCACCAATCTCTCTAGCACTTGCACCCTTCCACTTAGTCTCCTGCAAACATGCCACATTTATTCTTCTTCTCTTAAACACATCGGCCAACTCTCTTCCTTTCCCAGTCATAGAGCCAACATTCCAACTTGCATACCTCAGTCTTACTTCTCTTTCGCGATGGGCTTGCGTCTTACGTCGCATCCACCCCCTATGCGACAACCCTTGTCCATTTCCCACAGGTACCGGGTGCTGTCCCTGCGCGTCGCCTGTGGGGTACGCCCTAGCCCTATTTCGCTCTCTATTATTGCTCCTCATGTTGCAAAAATGGTTTTGGCAATGGTTTTTTTTTACAACCGGCCGCCTGCCTGACGTCAACCCTCCTTGGGAATGCTATTGTGGACGGTTTGTCCCCCGCCTGATGGGTGCCCTGCAGTGCTGGTTATTGTGCACCGGGCCATCTCCCTCAGTCGACTTCTACGACACCCCGGGTTGTGTAAGGGCTGGACCATTCTAAGTTTTTCCTTCGCTCCCAGGCCAGCATGTACACACGATTCATATGTTGGTATCAAATCTTTATGTTTATAAAAGCCTAAGGTCCTCCATATCTCTCAAGTATCTGTAAAGTCTCGCCTATCTCATCATCCAAGTTTTCACCAATCGGCGCAGAACAATCGATGCCATATCTCTGAGGTTTACTGACATAAATGATAAACAGCATTCAATATTTACGACACGCGACTGTATTCGTCTAGTGCGTGGGTATACGGGTTTAAAACACGCCCGTATTTCGTCAGTTATAGAAGAGTCACGTTCCATTATAGTCCGCCAACTTAAGGGCGGCCACATTGGATCGTACTGGGCGCTACTAAATTAGCCCCTATTCGCTTGGTTACATTGGCTGGCTTAAATTTGGCAAATCAATTTGTTGGTCTCATGCAATAGAGGGCAAGCCTATCAGCCATTACAGAGACTGTGGTCTGAGCTCCAAAAGCTCAGGACCTCACTGATAATGCACACAGGAGTAGATATACTAAAACGTCACTCAAATATTCAGATACTCAAAAGTGACGATAAGGTATGAAAAATTTAAGTTTAAGGGCTGCTCAAGCATTTAAACTGAGCCTAAATATTTGAGTGACGGTTCAGTATTTGATCGTAAGTATCTCAAAAACCACTAGGCAATATGCTAAGTAAGGTCATGTTTTGATCTCTCACACTGATTCTAATTGTACATAATATGTGGATAGATAGGGTTTAAGATATAAAAAAGGCAAATATCGCAAATACTATCTTTATTAAGTATATCAAAACAATAATAACAACTACAATCATTTAGACAAATTCAAAAACTCCACACATACAAATATCTAGGAATTAAATAACAATTTAAAAATTAATTATGTCAAAATAATTAAATCCAAACGCTTTCTAAAAAATAAAAAAATGTGTATGATAAAAGTTCATTAGTTAAGTTCAATATTATATGAGTTAAAGTTAATGAGATTATTACTCAAATTATAGTTTAAAGTTTTGAAGCTGAAATTATGTGTTGAATTTTGTTGAAATAAATTATGTACTAATAAGACAAAAAACAATCGTACAGAAAAGTACTACAAATTAAAAAAGAATATAATACTCTTTTGTTGCAATAGACATTTTGACAAATTCATAAATTCCTATAACTACAATAATCTCTACGATACATATCAATTCATATCATTTCAACAATATTATTATTGTTATAATAAATCCAGAATAAATCGTTTGTTTTCTGTTCTGTTAGTTCTTTAAAAGTCGTTATAAAATATTATGAGACCAATTAGGCGTGACTTTGCACATTACTGCTTACAGAAATTAATATTTTCTAATATTTTAGCAGATAAATGTTTAAATCAGTCTCATAACGAGTATTGCTACGACAAGTTAAATCCTATTCAAGAATGATTACTACAAAAATGAGATCATTCAAATGAGTCACTCAGTTCTATATTATTAATGCTAAAATAATAAGTGTTTACAATCTAAACACAAGGTTTCAAGAACTAGTTTTGCACACACGATTCGTATGTTGGTACCATGTATTTAATATTTATGAATGCATCGGGTCCACCGAATTTCTCTAACGCCTGTAAAGTCTCCTCAATGAGATCAGCCACGTTTTCACCATTTGAAGCACTATGATCGACTCCAGCTCCCAAATTACCTGTTATATATGATAAACTACATTCATTCATTTAATACACAGATAGACATAATTTTCTAATATAAGTTTTAGTTGTCTTAAAGCAACAATATTTATTGCAATCAAAAACAATTTTGTCAATACATTACTCGTAACAATTTTGTCAATCTAATATTCACAAAATTAATTTGTTTAGGTACACATATACAATAGCACATTCAGATAAAAATATCATTAAACGCGTCCCACAGGCAACATATTGCAACAATATTGAGTTACTGATTACATTATTTGCAAAAACTTTAAAATACAAAATTACTTCTTTATCCCGAGACAAAAGCATAGGTGGTAATTTTATTGTCCTTCTCGGGCACTTCGTGTATTTTTTTCCAAAACTTTGTCTGTCTGTCAGTGGGTGTATCGTGAGTAGGTGAGGATGACTAGAGCCGTGGAGTAATGATAAGGCTTCTTAGCATACTTTACAAGATCAAACACAAAAAGGATTATAATTCTGGAACCCGCCTCGTACCTTACCTCATCAGAGCTTTAGCCTAGGTGAGTTTCAGTGAGATTCAGATTCAAAACAACAGTAATCATTGGTACTTCAGCAGTCCCAATAAAAGAACATACACAAACTTCACAAAATAAACCTTTATTACCGCGTTTTTTTTTTCAGATTCTAGGGCTAAGGTATGACGTTGATACAGTAAAAAAAGGAAAGAACATCAATATTGTTCCTCTCAGGTCTCAAAATTCAAAGCTTGTTACGCAACACAGGCTACACCAGATTTACGTCATCAGTTGTGTCATCAATCATGCTCACCTAATTGACACATGAAGTGCGAGCCAGGAAGATATTGTTTTCAACCTAATAGACTTGTCGGGGCATCCGAGTAGATTAATTATATGTGGCGTGAAATTTTGGGTGTTTTCGGGTGTACGTGTGTGACGGGTTGGCTTACCGACGCGCCTGTTGTCACCATCACCGCATTGTTGCCGAGTTTCTATCAGGCTTTTTGGTTCAATTACACACTGGCGACTACGTTTCATTTTTCAATATAATTAAAGTGTAATGTACTTATACCTATGTAGAAATGGTTTCGTTGTTAACTTATTTTTATTTGCTATTACAAAATTTGAAAGAGCAAATAATATAGAAGTAGCAATATGTACTCAATACATTTATTGCATTTTTTGCTTTTATAATAAGTATAAAAGCAGAGTCTAAAGCAGAGATAAAAAAACAAACTTATAATAAGTATTTTATAT
Source organism: Nudaria mundana (assembly GCA_963556515.1). NCBI lineage: Eukaryota > Metazoa > Arthropoda > Insecta > Lepidoptera > Erebidae > Nudaria > Nudaria mundana. The sequence goes on along the minus strand of OY748293.1, from coordinate 21,951,439 downwards.
TAAGATAAATTAAATAAAACTTAGCATAAGAAATTACGCTATTCAAAGATTAAAATATCTTATCCTGAAATAATCACAGCTTGCGATGTCTTTTAAAGCGTAATTAAAGTCTCAACGACAATTAAATCGCAAGTTTGTCCCTCAACTTACCTCTCGTCACCAAATAGTTGTGGCGGAGGCGTGTCGTTTGCCTCTCGCTGTCTACCTGAGGCTAATGTTTTGTAAATTGTTCGTCATTATCATAGTTCCTCGGGTTTCGACAAATATATGAGCCAAAAGGTTCAAATTTGCGGTTCTACTTTGTTGTATAATAAGAATGCCTGTGTTACACGAGTGAGAATTTTAGTTGCGCGTTTTGGTGTTAGTTTATTTGAGGGTTAAAATTAGATTTGTATTGTTAATGACCCTAATTGATTTATTTTATTATATAATCCTGATTACTATGATAATCATAATATAAAATATATAATACAAATAAAAAAGTTACGCTAAGTATAGGTAATTAATTAATCACAAAGATATAAAAAAAAAAAATAGTAGAATAACTCACGGTTTTTATCCTTGAACAGGTTGAGAGTTGGGAGTATTTGTCTGTAGTAGGGCACAAGGGCTTCCCCGACACGATCACATCCCGATACCAGCATCTGCATACATTTGAGCACGAGGCAAAGTACTCGCGGCTGTTTTGTACTTAGCGCATCTGGAAAGTGAAGAGCAGAGTAACCAGTGTCTTGGATACACTATTTATACTGCAGAGTAAATTTATTGGTATCTCTTGAAACTTTCTACACTAAATATTTGAAAAAAGAACGTATTATTTTCCCTTTTACTATATTTTCTTTACATTTAAATACATTAGTTTGGTATTAATTCGTGTATTTTAGATACACAAAATACGTGACAAAGTGAAGAAACTAGCTTTTAAAAATTTCCCTTTAAGATTCCTTCAAAGTGAACTTTTTAAAAGCTAGTTTTAATGTATGTTTTGTTAACTCAGTTTGAGCAAAATCAAATACGTTTAAAAGCTTTCGTCTAAGCACAGTTTTCGTAAATTAAGTAGATTTGAGACTAAGCAGATAACATTCAACTACCTGACATCAAGATTCTCTTTGATGCAAAGAAAAATAAACCATAATAAGATAGTTCCGGAACTGTTTAAATAAACTATGATAACGAGATATTAAAAATTAATGCAAACCATAAAATGGTGTTGGAATAATAAAATGTCGTCAGTACGTCGTATGAAGAAGCTTCAGAAATTATGTATTATGTGAGTTGTTATTGTTAGTGCTGCAGTTTATAGCGATGAAAATGCTTATGTTTCTGAATTGAGAATTAGAAGTTGAGCATCCACGAGTACGCCAAATGTCAAAATTCAGGAACACATTTTGACATTTGACGTGCTCATCGGATACTTAACTTCAAATTCGAAACCGGTCGTATATTTTTTAAATTTAAACTGACAACATTTTGTAATTGATAATTTTAACGTATTATCGGCGATTTTCAGAAACACTGTAGGGTATCTAGTTATTACCTTGAGTAGGCCGACTATTATTTACCTAAACAGTTTCACTATCTGAAATAATCGGGATGAAATGCATTCTAATATTTTGGACCAAATAGATGAAACTATTACTTACTTTTGATTGGAATAATCAATTGCGGTACAACTGGTAGTATTTTATAGGAACCCTTGATGATCAAGTCTTTGATACCGTTTGTGACAATAAACTCAAATGGGTAATCTAATTCAGACAGACCATCGAAGAACATCGGGAGGTAGTGATGGAAGTCCAATTTTTCAACCGGCACCTGGTTCAGAAAATAAAATTTAGTCATAAGTATCAAAACCCAATTTGTAAACAAAAATAAACGACTTCAAATAGGTACTGGTACTACATAACCATGTAAATGTTGAGGCAATCCAGCTTCTTGACATCACTAATATAGTAAGAAGACTGAAACGAACGAAACTGTTCGAGTTAGTGTAGTGTTTTTAGTGACAAATAAATAAATGTAGCGATACACTTCTTTGTACTGCGTAAAAAGAATACATGAACAAAGTGTCTTCGCCTTAATAAAAAACTGAGTAAGTGTTAATGGACGCATGCTTAGTGTTATGTTTACATAGTAAATTAGGTGAAATGTATTTACTTATTAGTCTATTTGGCTAGACAGTAATCTAAATAAAGTGTTACGGTACTTTATTGGTAAAAAAATAATAAAAAAAATGAATGGGACCAAATTGAAATGGGACCACATGAGAAGCTTTCAATAAAAACTAGTTATCACGGCGAACTTTGTATCGCCACAAATATAAAAAAAAAAAAAAAATAATATTTCATGCAAATGTATGTAAATTGAATAACGCGACGGACGGACAGACAGACAAATTGTCGTATTAAATATATAGATTATGAGGTAACAAACATAAAAATGCGTAGGTAGTCGAATTGAGAAGCTCCTCCTTATTATAAGACTGTTAAAAAAAATTGTAGGTGTGTTTTATGCACATAGCGTGCAGTCTGAAGATTAACAAACCATCTGTGATCTGAAATGAACTCGCGCTTGAGAAGAACTTTTAGCTTAGTTGGAAGGGTATGTAAGTAATGATCTTGGCATCTAGGTAACTAAGGAGATTTTAACTTACGGAATCCTCTTGGACTTTACACTGCTGCGAGTTATTATTGAGCTGGGTATGTAGGATTCATACCGACTAAATCACATGGTGCCTCCTCCTTTTATGCCTGATAATGGGGAATACACAATTCCCCATTATCTCTTTTAACGGGAGGTTTAGTATGTTTTACTATATAAATAAGTGAGAACTATGCTTCATTAGTACGAGTATCATAATGTCTGTCGTTTATTAATGTCACCTTCCAAGATAATTTCTTCCCAGCGCTTGTGAACTCGATGCAGACAGGGAACTCTCCTCGCTGATAGCACTTTTTAAACATTGAGGGCTTTTGAGGATGGGCCGCATACACGTCATATCTCTTTTAACGGGAGGTTTAGTATGTTTTACTATATAAATAAGTGAGAACTATGCTTCATTAGTACGAGTATCATAATGTCTGTCGTTTATTAATGTCACCTTCCAGGATAATTTCTTCCCAGCGCTTGTGAACTCGATGCAGACAGGGAACTCTCCTCGCTGATAGCACTTTTTAAACATTGAGGGCTTTTGAGGACGGGCCGCATACACGTCACACTTTGGTGGCGGTAGCACGACTGTATTCTTTTGCATTGCTAGAACAAAAAATAAGCATACAATCCTTTTCATAGGAACAGTACAATAGTTTTTACTTAAGCGCGGGATATCTCGAGAAGGACTGTGAACTGGGAAGGAAATTAGGCAGCAGATAGGCAGATGAATAAAATATGAATTAAATTTCCACGCGTTTCAATACGATACGCTTCTTAAATAAATTAAACATATGCTCAAATATTTGTTGTTTTTCAGGATCATCAGCTATGTGTGGCTTTCAGGAATTTCAGCAAAATCGGTTCAGTTGTTTCAACGTAATTGAGCAATATTTATATCATTATTAGGTAGTAATGCCGATAGATATGCTCATACCTGGCCATGGTCACAGGCTGACTCAAACTGTGACCACGGCCGGTGTAACTTGGTCGAAACGTCAGGCACAAAAGGTGTACCTGTGCAGCGTGCTTATCTATCGGTATGATTCTTGTTAATTCCCGATAAATATAAATTTTGCGCTTTTTAGACTTCTTACTATACTGACAAGTATACTATGTAAGAGAAGTCTTATAGTCCGGTCCTGTCCGTCTGTCCGCACTTTTCAACTCGAGAACTACAAGTGCTAGAAAGTAAGAAGTCGTCTTATGCCTTCACTACGATAGTGAAGGGCGCCTTGCTTGTTTTTGTTTACCTTGGATTGTAAATGCAGGCACCACCCGCACCTTTCTCGTCTTGTATCCATGAGGATAATTTGGGCTCGGCTGCTTCAACGAATTCCTGAAATCCTTTCCACACTGATCGATAGTACAAGGCGGTAACAAAACCATCGTTATTCAATATATATATATCAAATAAGTATGCCCCGATAAGTAAATAATCAAATAATATCGATCTAAATTGTTGACAAAGGTAATAAAATAACTAAAGTAAATTTGTTCTAGACGGGGCTCGAATCTGATTGTTTATTTTGCAACATGATCGTTGCTAGGCAACGGGTATACCTATCGATTGGTCGACAGTAGCGCCCTGCGCGGCTCAGACGGGAGGTTGTAGTGTACACAAGGAGCTTTATTGCGTACGTGCCCGACGACACAGTGTTAATTTGTTGACACAGATCGAGGGCACTCCAGATATTGTTTTATGGTGGTTTGTTTTGAAAATATATCTTAATCGGTGTTGCGCAATATTAGTTTACTTGGCCGTAATGAGCTATGAATTAGGTTCGATGGTAATATAAGATTAGAGATTCACATCGGGAATTCTTTATTTTTTGAGAAAATTAGCATGTAAGAGAAATCAGATACCAGATGCCTATTGTACAACTACGACTAACTCAGGCCGAACGTTATCAGCAACTAATTAGAAACGGATCAAATACAGAGCGCAACCCATTTTTTTTTAAATTCGAACTTTGAACATATTGAGATTAATCACTCAACAACTCTTTAACTTTATAATAATAATTAAGATAGAAATAATAAACATAGATACAATAGATAGAAAAAAAAACATAGATAAAAAATTTACATTGACATTAGTATGACTTGGTTTAGCAAATTTCCACGTTCAGATTTTTAAATGTTATTTACCAAATATTAAACAAATTCGAAGCGAATTTGGTAACATATCTTCTAGATACGTTAGACTCATCACCGGTACAGAATAAATTACTATTAAGGATGGATTTTATTACATTTTAATAGGAGTTATTTTTCTGAATACATAGTTAGGTATACAATATGTCTTTGTAGGGAAAATTATGGGATTTTTCTTTTTCATAAACGTTCATTCATTTTTGTACTGAAACTTGTATTTCTCGACAGCTAGCGTCAATTAAGGCAACGTTACATTATCTGAAATTTTTAATTTGCTTTCCAGCGACAAATATAGGTCTGTTACATACTTTGGTAGTTTATTAGCTAGTGGATGCCCACCGAAAAACCGTTGTTCTTCGTAGAGAACGGTTACGGAACTTTATAAATACATTTTGTATTTTATAATTTTAACAAAAAAAAATTTAAATATGACCAGTTTATATTGTATCAGTTATTTTTTTTTTCAGTTGGATCAAAACATATTCATAAAAATCGGTTTACCCTATTAAAACTTAAAAAAAGAAAATTGAATTGAGAACCTTCTCCTTTTTTGAAGTCGGTTAAACAGGAAAACAATACACATTCTATTAGTTTTAACATTATACTATAATGTTAAAACTCAGTCTAGATAAATAGGTTCTTCAACATTAGGAGTAAGAGTTTTTCAATTTCATCCCTGAGATTAAAACAACGAGTGTAAAACAAACGTAAGTAAAAAAAGTTTAAATACTCTGTCACTACGTATGCACAAATATCCAACAAATACTTCACGGTTAATATTATAACCGTTGCGTTATAACATTTCATATTGACATAAACCAGATTACGATCTCTTATATCAACCTCTGCAACCGCTATCAAATCGGCTATTTTACTGGCCTGTATGTTCTCTGGCTTATAACTGGAACAGAGATTTCCCGCAAAATTGAATGTCGGGTGACACGGGCGTTCGATATTTAAAATTTAATATTGCATCAGCTGCCAGTGGCTTATGAAAATTTTTATGCCTCGAGTTTACAATGAACCATGAAGCACGTATAGTTTAATGAGGTCATAGTATTAAACATTATGGTTCTTTGGTTATTTGTTGAAAACTAAGTAGGTATCAAAAAAATATAAAATATGTAAGACTAGTGGTTCTGTGAACCGTAGACTTCGGGAGCGGCTTTGTTTAGAAAATTTCTTCTTCAATTTTCTTTATTACTCTTTCTTTTATCATCCAATCCAAAAAATATCATTTAAATGTTACGAGTATTCATTGTAAGCAAGGAGTGTGTGTGTAAAGTTTCATGCAAATCGGTTGATAAATACGGCCTCAAACATGATCTGACAGAACCCGTAGATGTAGAGGTACAGACGAAAGAAATTCTCACCAGTCTGCAAGTTGAAACGGAGAATTCGGTTGCTTCGCTCCCGCAGTCTATTACCTACTTTGTTTCTCTGAAAGGGAAGGCAGCGATATAAATAGTACCCACGTTTCGGCAGTAACTATCTAGTCCTAAGTAATAGAGGTGAACTTTCATTGTGCTAACTGAGTATGTTTTCTAGGTGCACTACTTACAGGTATGTATTCCATTTGAATTCTTGAATTCCAAAAAATTCTTGGTTTCCAAATTTTGGACTAATATATAATAAATAATTTGTTTGCATTATTATTAATTTTTTGAGGCTTGATCATCAAATATATATCAATAAACCTATTGCCGTTTACAGAATCGTAAAATATGGTTTGGTTGTAGAGATATTCCTTTTTTTCTACGAGGCGGGTGATAACATCGTGACGTTGTCTTACTACAACGTCACGATGTTATCACCCGCCCTTCACCGGCCCGTGCTCCCATTTTTTTAAAAGTTTTTTCGCGTGGATTGACAGGTTAAATGAATAGATTAGAATACATATTAATATCAGGCATCAAGGCCCATATTTATAACAAATACCTTATCCTATAAAATTAATATACATAGTAATAATAAATAAAACTAAACTTGAAATCTAAGGCGACATGTTGTGTTGTGCCTCTTTGTCGGTTTTGGTCACGTTGTCTCGCAGCCTGCCCCGGAACCGCCGGAACACCACAACCTTCGGCCAGATGTCTTCTTTGGTGAAGGTCTTAAGAGCTGTCGACGGCACACGCGCCACGAACGACTTGCAGTTTACGTTGTGACGCGACTCCAAAGACTCCACCCTCACGACGTACTTGCTTTTGGCTGTGATATATTTTTGATGTACTAATGATTATGATGTCGATACTATCCCAAGGCAGGGCGGCTTGGAATAGTATCAACATCTTTGGGATCCGAGTCACCCTAAATATGAAAAAAAAAAGGCTTTGTCTAACTGAGCTCTAACAAGTTCACAACCGATAAATGCGGTCCATACTTTACGTCTAAGAACGACGTTAGTTTTCATATAATTTTTTAAAACTAAAAAAAGAAACATTTACTTGGAGGCTTCGTTAAAAATTACCAACAAAAATCTTCACGGTTTCTCGAGGGCCTATTCTTTATCATTAAAAATAAAATAATAATCATAGGGACTATACTTATAAGACTGTGGACATGAAGAGTCTAGTATTGGTTATTCCAAGATACATAGGGAGGAAATGAATGAAATCACTACGCAAGTGGTTCAATATAACCCAAATCCGTCCGAGTATAAGGTAAAAATGTTAACTGCGCTAAACTGCGAGGGTGAAGTGTGGAAAGTAAACGTCAGCAACATTTTATCAAGCGATCTAACCGTGCCTAAGACTGCCGATCTTGTTGGAAATCTAATAATGTGTTAAGAGAAATTTGTATTCTTTTTCTACGGATTAATGGAACTTTTGACAAATGTTTCGTGACCCATATTGCAATGAATGACTAGTATATGCGTATAATAGTTTTCTCGTTTTATAATGTAGCTTTAGTTACTACGCCAGTTAAAATATCGTCCAAATGGGTCCATAACCCTTTCGGTACAAACATAAAATTAATTAAAGCCCTGTGTTATTATCTTACCTACCTACATGAGCACTAGGTATCTAAATAATATAATAATAAATTTGAATTTAGTATGCAATTAAAGAGATGTTAATTCCATTTATAAACGATGTAAAATATTGTAATAATAATTGAGGTTTACCACTTATCACAACAAAACTAGCAACTTCATTTATGTGGAATGCATTCATAGGAAAGTTTGAATAGTGTCATAATTATTTATTTTCATATTCATAGCAATGTTTTTCAGAAGGCTACATTGACAAAAATAAGGAAAATAGATCTGTATATCAAATTGGTTCCTATAAAATGGTATAGTTATGTAATCATCAATCAATCGATCAAGTAGTGGGTTTATTATTTTTTCTGTCATGAAAATCAAGTAAGACATTGTCTCATAGTTCATCATCATCATCATGTTATCATCTCATGTCACTACTCTCTATCACGTCCTACGATCTACTCTACACAGACCACTTCCCTCACAAAATTAAATATTCCTTCAAAATGTGCTTTCCTTCCTTTTCCACTCTCGACGGCATTATTACTTTTTCCTCTATAAAACACAATAATAACCACCGCACAGTCGATTTCTGCAAAAAGATGAATAAAATGGAACCCGTCGGCTTTGAGCGTTACCTGCGATTTTTTACACTGCCGCTTCAATGCTGGATAGGCAGAATGTACCAATTTTAAAACCCGATTCCACTTTTGCAGTGAGGTCAATTTATTTTTGTTAACATTATTGGGGAGTGTGGCCGTAAATTTTATAGTTTGTAGCGAATTTTATTTATATTAAACCAGTTTTTGATACGGCGTTAAACAGTTTCAGTTATATTGGATAGAATCAGGCGTTACCTGGCGAAAGTCCATGACAAAGCAATGGTAAGTATGATGTTCAAACTTTTTCAAATAATAGCATTATTTTCGTTAAAATAGAAGACATTAAAATTGGGCTGTTCTCTCTGAAACAGTCTTGAGAATGCCGCGTTTAGAGGTGAAACATATGTCGACGTTTTAATGTCTTCTATTTTAGCGAAAATAATGCTATTATTTGAAAAAGTTTGAACATCGTACTTACCTTTGCTTAGTTTCAGTTTTGTTAAAGTTTCGTTTTACTCAGAATAATAGCTGGAGAAAAAAAGTTATTGATCACTCATAGGTGATTAACATATATATTATATAATCATCCCTATATCTTCAGGGGAAAAGGCAGAGGTGCTTTACACACCCATTCTTTGCCATTAGTTTAGTAGGTACCTCGTAACAGTGATACCAGAGACTTATAACGCTAACAAATCCACAAAACTATTACTATATACCTCTCCAGAGCCCAACTCATCCTCACCTACTCGCAGTGGACCTTCCAACAGACGGACGAGAACAAATATACACTAATAGCCCGAAAATCGTAATAGGCTTGCCCTCTAAGCAATAGTTATGAAATGTGGATGTATTGTTCGCCTCTATTTGCTTCTTTGGGGACAATGCTGATTTTGTGTGTGTGTGTGTGTGTTATTTTAAACATAAATACTGTGTAATGTACACAAAGAATAAATGGTATAAAGGCTGGTCTTAAGATAAATAAGATAAACACTCACAAGCACTAACACTCATAAGCACTAACAAACACTGCAATAAGCACACAAAAAGAGACAGATATGTCACACATGCCTTAAGAATAATGTACAATAGGCGGCCTTATTGCTAAAGAGCAATCTCTTCCAGGCAACCTTAGGATGGAAAGAAAATGGACAGAGATGATAGGCGTTGTGTACAATGTATTAATAATATAATAAATTGATAAAATATACGAAGAGAGTGGATCGTGAAAGAGTTCAGTGAGTAACAAAATAAAAAAATATTAATTGAAAATAAATGCCTAATTTGAGATATAACTATACAGTAACTATTTATTATATACCCATAATATATATACCTAGCTATAAATATTATAATATGGACAGTTTTAGCACATTGAGAGATAATGATCTTTTAGCATATTTTTAAACGAAGATTGTGATTGTGCCCGTTTGTGGTCTTATTGCCTTATTCCTGGTGTGGATTGTGGTTTTATTGCTGCTAAGAAACAATTTCTTCTTGGCAACCTTTGGATGTTGAGAGAAATATAAGATAAGTATAATGCCGGTAGTGTACCGATATTATCCGAGGTAGTTACTTACTTAAGCCACGAGGACGGTAATCAGACACAGCATGGGATCTTCGATGATACATTGATTGAATAGTTCTGTAATGAGCATTGAATATAATAATTTAATCAAGAAAATAAGCTTGTATACGAGAATATTCCATATTTTCTTCATCGTTACGTAAAAATAATAATGTATTTATTTGTAAAACCTGATTGAAATGAACGTAATGAACTTGATTTCCAACGTTAATATAAAATAATAATATGCTTTTTTTGAATCGCTTTCGTAAAGTCCGTGGTCAGGACGCCCTCTGAAGGGTAACATCAGGGCACCGGCGGACTGTTGCCTCTATGCGGACTCTGGCAAGGGTGGGTCGGTGTTCGGGCATCATCCTGAATCTTTGAAGATGAAATGTGAATGTGCAGAAGAAAACTATAAACCTATTTACATAATTTGCCAGCATTTTTGTATTATATTCACTGGGTTTTCTCTTGATTTACCGTTATTAAATTATATGGTTTTGTTGTGCTATACTTAAGATTTGAAAACTCTAAATATTTTTCTAAGTTTATTTTTAATTAGCGAGAGTTAAATTCATACGAGAGCCAGAGCCCAAACCAAGTCAAAATATTTGACAATACAGACAAACTGTGGGTCTGTAATGCACCTCTGTCTACCCCTTCGGGATTTATACGTGATATGTGTCTGTGTGTGTGGATTATTTTGCATTCAAATTTTAATCTATCTAGAGCTTAATGACGTGAAATCGGGCAATGAAAGCATACCACAAGTCATGGCGCCCCATTCACCATCGAAGACGTATAGCAAACGTCCATTCCAACGTTTTTGAATCTGTTTTATGGTGAAAACGTGAGTCCAAGGCGATACTTAGCCGGTCGTAAATCTAGCGAGACGATATACCTGGTTTATGTTGTGAAACTTTGTGATTTGTGTTCCCGGGACATTGCTGAAATGTACTGAAATCTTAAAAGTATAGCTATAGAAAAAGTTAGTAATATATACATTTTCTTAGTGTATATAAACGAGTATGCTCAATTCATACTCAAACTATGAATAATCTGGTAGATGTAGAAAGAAAAGAAAACAGAAGAAATGAAACTAGTAACTTATAATACTTACTACAAAAAAAGTTCTTTACATAACAACCATAAATTCACATGTTTATCATCAAAAGAGTTGATACAGGACGTTGGTCCCACGTAGTATTTTCAGTTTCAGGCAAGACTAGAAAAGTTTGGACCTCTTTAAAATATATGACAATCATAGTTTAAAAATAGGTACCAGATATTTTATACTTAAGTTTCAAAGTAAAATTCTTACAAAATAGAGATGATTTCTGAAATCCAAATTAACTTTATAAATACCAATTTATCTTAAAAGCATTTTCTAAAAGTAAATGCCAGTATCAAGTTTCTAGGCAGCTGTTTTCTTTTTATGATAAACCACAAAGTAATAACAAAAGATTATTTAATAAGAAAGTAGAATGTTTTACGCACCAACCAATTAGTAAGCTTGGCCGGCATCCATCCATCCATCCTGACCAATTACAACGATATGCAAACTGCTCACAATCACGAACAGAGTAATTTGAAATCTAAGTGATACATTATCTTGATCTAGAAGTGACTCTTTACTAAATATTCTTTTAGTTACTAGACACGTGTCACATATTAAACACACATAATTTCAGGAACCAGATATCCTGATTAACTGTGCAAATTTATTATTATAGTAGGTATTTATCGTATACTTTTCTAATTAAAATTTCATATAATCGTAAAAATGTAGTTAAACTGAAAATTAACATACTAAAAAAACACATCGTCATATTACTTCAAAAAACGCAGCGCATGTGCAATGATAGCACAGCTGGTACTCGTACAATTACCTATATAGTATGTTTACAAATAGACACTTATGATAAATAAAAAAATTAAAGTCCGGTACAATCATTTTTAATGTTATGTATCACACAGAATTAAATATGTTTTGGCCGGGTGTTGGACCAACTATGCCCACGAAGTCGGAAGTCATTGAGTTCAGATTTTTTTCACGCCACATCTAGTAGGTACTTACTTCATAGTATCTTCGTAAATTTTGTAGACAACGTATCTTGAGCTCTCCCGGAGGGCAGCTCTAATAAGCTTGTAACAAATGACTTGGAGAAAAATATTCACTCTGCTCTGTTGTGGATTGTTTTAATTATTATTTTTATTTATCTTGTGTTTTCTACAAGTATTTTAAAGCAATTTTTACAATTCCATACTTACACTTATTTTTTTCTTTGTATCCTTTTGTTACCTTATTTCCGCAATAAGATGGAAACCTATACAGAATGTTTGTGTTTAAAACATTTCTGTTTATATTAAGGCAAAAAGAAATAAATCTAAAGGGGTTACGATGTGTTAATAATTTATGTTATTTTGTTTCAGGTAAGGTCTCCATCACCTAATTAAACTTAAAAGGTACTGAAAATCATCACGTATTAAAAAATCTTAGAAGATTTTTAACCGTGGAAATAGACGCCAATATATAATTATCTACAGAAACTTTTTTTTTTATTCGCGGTCCAAGGCCGCGGCCGCTCTCCGGTCCGGTGCCGAACTTCTCTGGTACACACGCAGAAGGTATTTCCAGGTGTCCGGCGATTTCCAGTGGCGCCCGGGGGTCCAGTGGCGCAAATCACAAGCAAAGACAATAAATATTGAGGCTCGGACTGTAAATGTCGGTGCACCAGCGCCTTATAACGCGCGCCTGGCGAAAACGGAACGTTGCTTGACTAGCTGCCCCCCCCTACCTTATTCATTCATACGACACCACATCAAATAAAACTTGTTATTGAACGTCACTCGCGATACTCGCATCGTTGTAGCCATAGCGAAGCGAGCGCCATCCCAAGTCTCTGGTTGTAGCTTTATTGTTAATTATCGAAGAACCAATATGCCCACTATACCTACTTTATTTGTGCCACCAAACCTCAAGAACAGTAGAGATTCTATTTATTGCTATGTTACACCTGACCTGGCTATTGGAATATTGCTTTGAATTACAAAGTAGTTATAGATTTATTTTAATGCCCCTTTCCGTGTAGTTTTCCTTTAAAGTTAATTACATGGAATACCATCAAGATATTTTCTAGATTTTTCGAACCAGCCATTTAGTTTTTTGAGGGGGGTAGGACGCCCTGTTTTAACAAAAAAATGTTTTTAAGTTGAATACAAACGGATGCAAACGGATACCTAAATCAAAAAAATGTAATAGCAATCTCTCAATGTTTTTAAATGAGAAAAGCTGAAGACGTAGGTACGGACGTACTTACATGACGAAGCTATAAGGGTTCCGAGACTTGAATTACGGATCCCTAAAAAGAAGTTCGTTTCTAAAATACTCCCCATCATTAGTAAACAACTGTTAATTAATCAAATCTATGTAAATTCATGTTCACAGTGCTAGAATTTCAAGTTTCTTAGACATCGTCTCTAGGAAGCAACAGTACATTGTGACATACGTACAGAGTCCGCAAACCCACCATGATGAACGACAGTGAATATATTTCCTATGCATTTCAGCAACAATTTGTAAAGCGTTAACGTAGATCCCTCTTCAGATGATTGAAATAGATATTAGTATACAATTGAACACCCAATACACGTATTATGTACAAACCTATATTATTATCTTCCAATTTTATTTTATTTTATTTTTGATATTTTTAATTTATGACGCACATAGTAAGGAGTGTTATTTTATCCATTTGATGCTGAATGAAAATTTCAAGACTGTGGTTTCCCTAATTTAATAGTTGACCAGATAATAGAATTTCCTAGAGCCTAAAATGTTAGGCCATATGCAAAGATTCAATAGTATGACTTAAGTCATTATGATACTAGTTTTATGTGTCTCTTTGTCATTCTTAAACTTAATATACCTACCTAAAAAAAAGAAAGCAAGTTATAAAACTCAACGCATTGGAAGAAAATTTCTAAGAATTTTTCTTTTTAATGTTTGATAAAGTATAAAAGTTAATCCTTAAAATGATTGTCGTAATAACAAAGTTCTTTTCTCTGAATTCAATAACGTCACCAGGAGTGCGCGTAAAATGCGCCTAACAGCAATAAATGGATGTCAGTGCATCCATTAAATAGATGAAAGTATAAACCAAAGGATTATCTACTTAATGCAACTGGGACTTGTCGTACGGTGTGAATTACAAGTGATAGCGAACTTTTACTAGCAGCCAAAGTCAAACTCTAATCGTTTCTAGATATCGATACCTACCCATATAAAAAACGGACACTTTGAGTTTTTACCCGACTGCGTCAGCCCCACAGCTGGATGGATTTCAACGAATGGGGTCTCAAATGAAAGGTAATTATCTCCCAAGTGCACTGTGTACATAAAATGTGAATAAAAAGCCTTGAAAAATTCCCTTGCTTTTAGGCGCAAAAATGTTCCCTGTCAAAAAAAATCTTGATCAAACTTTTCGAGTGGGGTATCAAAATGAAGAGTTTATAAACAGGATTTTAAAAATATAATATACAACATTATGTTTCAATGTAAGTTGGTATGAGAAATCGTATTACAAATGTATGAAACTAAAAAACTGTTAATAAAAATAATTAATTAACATTAAAACCCCACTACACATTTCCAGATATAAATATCTATATATATATATATATAATAATAATATATTATTGGAGTCCCGCCTGCTTATAGTTAAAACTATAATCAGGCGGGACTCCAATAATATTAGTTCAAATCTAGATACAAAGTGAGTCCCGCCTGCTTATAGCTAAATATCTGGATATGTGCAGTCGGCTTATTTTATTGTTTAATGATTTTATTACCAAAAACATGAATATGAGTTACTATTGTATGAACCTGTCAGAAATGCATTATTGCATAAAGTAATTACAGACAGACAGACACAAATTACGTCTTCATCCCCGAACGCGTAGACAGAGGCACTTACGTAAACCCACGTTTTGCTAGTCACTTCGTTAACCCCATGTTACGGGTAGCGAGCTTTTTGCCGTATCCGAGGACTGAGTGTTTTT
Organism: Nudaria mundana; assembly: GCA_963556515.1. Taxonomy (NCBI): domain Eukaryota; kingdom Metazoa; phylum Arthropoda; class Insecta; order Lepidoptera; family Erebidae; genus Nudaria; species Nudaria mundana. The sequence goes on along the minus strand of OY748293.1, from coordinate 21,936,417 downwards.
GCCAGGATTTCGTTCGTTTGTTAGCAGCTGCAGGTGCACCGCGTGCAGAGACTTGGGCCCTGGAGAGTTTGGTAGGGTCCCTTAGCACCAGAAAATGTCCTCTCAACTCCTTGGATCAATTACCGTTCCCTACAAAAACTTATCTACCTATTCTAGAAATACGAGATTTTATGTGTGTTTTACCAGAACATACTCGTATCCATTGGCCCAAAAAGTGGAACCATGGACTAAGATGTTGTTCCAGAAAGTTTTAAGAATATCTCAATAGAATTCAGTAAAATTTACAAACGCTATCTGATTATAGCTTGGACACCACACGTGAAAGTTTAGCAGTATGTTCTCTTGAGCTGTAAAAGTGACTCAGTAATTTATCGGCTATGAAGAAACTTTACCGGCGAAGATACTGCTACTTCAGCAATCTTACCTGAGCTGTAAGACCGGCTTGCTTGTAATGACACTGTTCTATATCAACTTAAAACTAATTGTAAGATAGCTTAAACTTGAAAATATTTAAGTTACTACTGTTTACTTGATCTCGCGTGTTCAGGCTTATCAAGAAATGGAACCTCTGAGGGATCTGATGAGTTGCCTCGATAGCTTGTAGTCACGAAGCTTAATAAGTTAAAATAAGACTTGATGTTACGTTAATCAGTAATTATCTCCTGGTAAAGTTTTAAATTACCTACATATAATCACGTCAGTCTTCCCTAGGGGGTTAAGCAGAGAGATATAATACGTTCACTTTTCCATATCTAACATCATGTGTGGTCCAGTGGTTAGTGACTGCGATTAAGCTTACTGCTTGAATCGAAGATCCTGGGTTCAAACCCAGGGAATAACATTGTGTGATGGTTTGGTCTGAATCAGGGTGTATTTTATCTATAACTAGTGTCTTCTACCTTCGTACCGCATACATTTTTCTAATGTCCCGCTCAACTTTTTTTTTCTTTCATAAGATCCTCTACCTGATAATAACGAACACGACAAAAAAAAATTTGTGAAATTGGTCCCGTCGTTCTCGAGCCATGAATCTCTTAACCAACACGACTTTGTTTTAAATATAGATATTATGTATGTCTGTTAGGTATTATAAAAGGTATTATATATCACTACATAGTATAAAACAAAGTCGCTTCCGCTGTCTGTCTGTCCCTATGTATGCTTAGATCTTTAAAACCGTGAATGACCGTGGTGACCGAGAGTTTTATTGCCAGGTTCTTTCTCTCGGTTATACTTATTGCTTTGCGAATCTGGCAGTACATGTAAATATAGAAGCAATGACATTTTTTATTTTAAGTACTTACTGACGTTTGTAAGAGCCATTTAGTGACCTATACAAATAAATAAATCATTTCATTTCATTTCAAAACTACCGAACGGATTTTGATGCGATTTTTTTTAATAGATAGAGTGATTCAACAGGAAGTTTTATATATATACATGTAAAATATATTAGAGTAACACCGATAATTTTAGAGGTTTCTCATGTAATGTCGTAAATAAACACATGTTTTTCGCTTTCATTGCAAACGCTGACGAAACCCTACGAGACAGATCAAAATTATGACTACAGTATTGTACACCATAGAAAGATCTACAAAAAAGTCCGCGATAGCATAATAATATGTCTATCTCTTAAGGATAACTCACAGTAACCATTTTTATCTTTTACTAGTGGTCCCGGCGAACTTCGTACCGCCTGAAATTTTGCTTATGAACCTTCCCTGAACCTCCACGAATATTTTAAGACCCAAATTAGCCAAATCGGTCCAGCCGTTCACGCGTGATGTCGTGACCAAGGTAAATAGGGATTCATTTTTATACATGGGGCACACTAAAAGTTTTGCACTTCTAGCTAATCGGAACTATTTGAATTTCGAATGTTATATTTTTTTAAAAGTTGCAACCTTCTTAGTAATAAAAAAAAAGAATTAGCGGGAAATCATTTGTCAATTGTTTTTTATCACACATCAAAGTTCTGCGTATGCAACGAAAATAGAATTAAGTCGAAAATATTTTAGAGCCATGATTTTTTATGATTTAAAAAGTTCTCTCTCTCCGCAAGACTTTGCCGCTCGTCTTCAAAATGCTTTTGGGAGAGAAGCACCTTGTTTGAGCACCGTGAAGCGATGGTTTGCTGAATTTGAGAGAGGTCGAGTTTCTTTACATGACGAATTTCGTAAAGAGCGCCCTTCAACTGCCGTTAAAAAAAAAAATGTGGCTACTGTTAAGCGGTTAATTGAAGAAAACCCGCGGATTACCTATGAGACAATTCGAGGACTATTGGGGATTGGTATGAGTCAAATCCAGAAAATTTTACACGAAGAATTGAAAGTTCAGAAACTTTGTTGTCGTTGACGGGCTCGCGTGGAATGGTGCTCACATATGCTACTGAAGTACGACCACGGACATTCTAATGCTGTTTATGACATTGTCACAGGAGACGAAACGTGGATTTATTGTTTTGAACCCGAAAAAAAACAGCAATCTTGTGAATGGGTGTTTGAAAATGAAAACAAGCCAACAAAAGTGAGGCAGGCGAGAAACGTTGGTAAAAAAAATTATCGCGTTTTTTTTCTCAGCTACGAGTCCCATCTGTACAATTCCACTTGAAGATCAAAAGAGTGTTAATGCCGAGTGGTATTCTACCATTTGTTTACCCAGGGTGTTAGAAAAAGTTTGCGAAAGACGACCCAAAAGCCGCGTTATCCTACATCATGGCAACGCTTCTTCACACACGGCCAACAAAACAAAGTAATTTTTAGCTTCCGAAAATGTACAACTCGTCACCCATCCTGCGCATACCCCGACCTAGCACCCTGTGATTTCTGTATTTTCCCCAAAATCAAAGATTTGATGAGAGGTTTCACTTTTACCAACTCCGAAGAGGCAGTGATAGCGTTCAGCCTTCAGATCTGTGGTCCTCCTGTTTTAAAAAATGGTTCGATCGCATGAAAAAATGTTTAAAATGTAAAGGAGAGTATTTTGAAAGCAATAAACATAATAGTTTGGTTTTAACATGTTGTTTTTTTAAGTTACGCAAAACTTATAGCGTGAGTAACGTATATAGAGATAAATGACAAAAAAATAATGTGTCATTTGCCAAGCAATTTTTAACAATGCAGTATTATTCCTAATCAAATTGAATACTTTACATACGTTGTGCATTTAATGTAGACCGAAATTGCCATTCAAAAAAACCAAAAACCGCGGCCAATGACGGCAGTGAACACACAGCGATTTTAAGCAATAGGTACAGCATAAATCCTTATCCAATTAAGTACCTTAAATACATTTTGTATGCATGTAATTTAAATGAATATTTTCGAAGATATTACAGATTAAATAGGTAGTATATTGTAAATTGTATGATAGTATTTTCTTTTTCATTCAAAATTAATTTTCATTCATTCAATTCATTCGATATATTTTTCGAAATTCATAGTAGGTACTTTGGTTGGATAAGAATTAGATTGAAACATTTTTTTTAATTATCATCAATCAAATCAAATCAAATACACTTTATTGTACACAACATAGAACATACAAAAAGGTGATATCATTTAAGAAGAGTACAAATGGCGGTCATATCGCTTAAAGCGATCTCTTCCAGACAACCTTTGGATGGATAGCGAGTTTAAGAAATTAAAAGGTTAGTGTACAACTATCACTCTAAGGAGAAATAAGAATAAAGCTTAGTAAACAGTGAAATAAAGATAAGTCTAAATAGAATCAGAAAATAAACTAATTTAGGTAATGATAATTAATAATGAAGGTAAAAAAAGATAATAAAATACATACATACATACAGACAGACTATATACATAAATCATATAACTAAAAATACACATACATACGATAAATAACAAACATAAACGTATTTATAGACTACATATAAGTTGTAGATAGATAGTAATCTTTTAACTTAATTTTGAAAGATGCTACGGACTGCGCACGTCTGATCTGAAGCGGCAAAGCTTTCCACAGGCGAACCGCCTGCACCGCGAAGGATTTGTCCGCGAAATTAGAAGAGTGCGCTGGCACTTCCAGCGTCAAATTTGCCGACGACCTAAGAGACCTTGAATGTGTGTCACGAAGGAACCGGAACCGGTCTTTGAGATATTGGGGAGTACGAGGGTTAAACAGTATACTGTATAGTAATATTAAGAATATGAGTATTACGACGAAGGCGAATTGGGAGCCACTTGAGCGATTTGCGGAAATCAGACACGTGATCATATTTGCGTAGGCCAAATATGAATCTAATACAGACATTTTGAAGGCGCTCAAGCTTATCAAGCTGCTCCTCCGTGGGATCAAGATAGCTGACGTCCGCATAGTCAAGGAGTGGGAGCAAGAGAGACTGCGCGAGCGTAACCTTAGTAGCCGTTGGAAGGAGATTTGGTAGTCTGCGCAACGCACCATTTGAAGCAAAGATTTTACGTCGAACTTCTTGCACTTGCTGATCCCACGATAAAGTGCTATCCAGATAAATGCCCAAATTCTTAACACAGTTTGTAATTTCTAGGGGAGCTCCGTTAAAAACTATTTGCGGTAACTGTGTCAGATCTACACGTTCCATCATCCTGCCGACAAAAATAACTTGAGTCTTCCATAGGTTCACTTGAAGCCCATGTCTAATGCTCCAATCGCAGATTCTCTCCAGATCCGTGTTGATTATGGAGAACGCTTCATACAATTCGTCTAGTGGTGCCTGTGAGTAAATTTGAAGATCATCTGCATAAAGGTGGTAGGATGAAACTAAATGTTTGGAGATCGAATTTATAAAAATTGTGAAGAGTAGAGGAGATAGAACGCCACCCTGCGGCACACCGACAGTAACATCACTCCAGGTGGAGAAATTATCCTCCATACGTGTACGTTGCCGGCGGCCATACAGGTAACTGCGAAACCAGGCAATCACTGTTGGAGATATGTTAATTGAGCGTAAAATGCCAAGTAGAATTTGGAAATCCGCGGAATTAAAAGCATTACTAAAATCCAGTAGTGCCAGTAATGTGAGTTTCCCTTGGTCCATACCCATTCTTATATCCTCAGTGACATTAACTAATACTGTGGCCTGGACGGAAACCTGACTGGAAGGGGTTAAATAGGGAGTTTTGACAGAGGAAGGAATTGAGTTGAGTGTGGACTAGCCGCTCAAGAACTTTGGAGAAAAAGGGTAGGATAAAAATAGGGCGATAGTGAGAGTATATAGTAGGATTGCGAATTTTGCGAAGTGGGATCACTTGAGCTTCTTTCCAGAGAGCAGGAAAGGAGCCGCTGGAAATGGAGAAGTTAAAAATGTGAGTGATAATAGGTAGAATTTGGTTAAGTATAGGTATTATCATCTTCCGGCTGACACAGTCGCTACGGACAGCACTAGATGTTATGGACATTACGCTCTTCCTAACATCACAAGCAGTGAATTGATCGAAAACAAAAGGTGCGTAATCAGGAGCTGGAAGTGTTGAAAGACAGTTCAGTGTGTTAACCTTGGTGGTCCCTGTAAAATTGGACGAAGACGTGAAATGCAAATTAAGTGCTTCAAGGTCGACAGTTTTAGGAGACAATTCTTCTTTTGACTTCCCAACTCCTAAGGTTCTGAGGAATTTCCATACTTTTGGCGGGTCGCCGTTTTTAATTGAGGCGTGGATGTGCTGGCGTTGTGCATTCCTACACACCTTATTGCAGTGATTTCGTATAGCCACATACTTGTTAAAATTTTCAGTAGTTGGTCGAAACTTGTATCTACACTTCGCAGTAGCCTTCTTAGCCATGATATCCCTGATGCTCTCAGTAATCCAAGAAGCTGGCGAGTGCTTAATTTTAATTGGGCGTATAGGTATAGGTGCATGAGTGTCATAAAGGTGAATCAGTTTTGAGGTAAACATATCAACATCTTAGCATCGACAGTTTCAGAAGTGAGCAATGGACCCCAATCAATACCATCAGCATTTCCACGCAGAGCATCGAGATCCATACCGCCAAAGTTACGCTGCAACAGTATTTTAGGCTTAGCTATAGGAGGATAAAGTTTGTAGGACAGGAATATTAGGTCGTGGTGGGAAAAAGCATCAGCATTGCATTGTCCATGCCTAGCGACATGATGCAATGACGACACAAGGATGAGGTCTAGGAGAGAGGGAGTGCGACCGGGAACATGATGTGTGGTATTTACTGCAACCTTTCCATACTCCCTGTACGGAAAGGTTGCAGGATTGCGTAATGCGGTGGAAAGAATGAGTACGGTGATCGTTTTTCACTTGGCAGGTGTTGAAGTCTCCTAATATGACTATGTGATTGTAAGCGGGGGTTAGGTTTTCAATAATGCGTTCGAAGGAAGCAAAGAAATTGATGTTCGACGAAGCACAGTAGTATACAGCGAGTAGAATTTTGGTGTGACATAGCTCTACTTCCAGACAGAGATGCTCACCGGCATTCGGAGGAGGTGGCTGTGCCGACATATCAACTATTCGGAAAGAAATATTAGTACGTAAATAAATAGCAACACCGCCACCTCTTCCGTCGCCACGATCATGTCTTATCAGTTTGAACCCCGGAAGGGAGACAGAAGAGGTAATTATGTATAAGTAATTCTTTTTTAAGACAAAACGTGCTTTTCCGTTTCTACAAGTTTTTCAAAATTGTATGTTCGTACTTTAGTCGGTAATAAGGTTAATTTTGAAACCGCACTTATTTGGTGGATAGGATTTGAATTAAACAATTTTGAATTATAGCAAAAAAAGCGGTTTAAGGTTTTTTTTTTTAATTCCGCGGCCGCTCTAACGTCCGCTGCCGGGCGTCTCTGGTTACAAGCAGAACGTATTTCCAGTGGCGCCCGGCGGAGCGGTTTAAGGTAAGGTATTTAGATAAAATATGAATTTATACCTATCCTATTCAGTTCTTTTTTAAACTTAAATACCGTAGCGGTTTAAGGTAAGGTATTTAAGTTTAAAAAAGAACTGAATAGGATAAGTATAAGTTCATGTCTGAAAGACGTCGTCGTTCAAACATAGGTCGTAGTACAAGAAATGCCCAAAGAGCACGTTCAGCTAGAGACGAAGAATCGTCAAGGGCACGTGAGGCTCGGCTCAGCCAGCTTCGGGCTACATCGCAGATAGACCCTGCGAGGTCTTCGTAGTATGGGACATTGTAATATATGAATTGTATTTTACGTGTATTGGAAAATAAATAAATAAACATATAGAGCTGAAAGAGTAAGAGAATCCTCAGTGGAGCGTGAGGCTCGCCGCAGCCAGGATCGGGAAAGACAGTGTTCGGAGAGCCAGAGAATCGTCTGCCGAGCTTGACGCTCGCCTCAGCCAGGATAGGGGTAGGCATCGATTACAGAGAGTCAGAGAATCACCTGCAGAGCTTGAGGCTCGCCTCAGCCAAGATAGAAATGACATAGAGTGCCAGAACTAATTCGTGGATAAATAAAGAAAATTCTGCCATGAATTACGCTCCATCGATTCCTTACAAGGACGATTGTATAGTATCAATAGGTAGCATGTCAGTAGTGTGTGAATATTGTTTGGCATTGAAATTCAAAGACGAATCTAATTCCACAATTCTAATACCACAGATAAAGACAATCATGCTACCACAGGTAAAGACAATCATTCTACCAATGCTAATAGCATACAAATATTTGCATTGGGATATTTGAATTTTAAGACTAAATAGTCTACATTGCACTCGTGCGAAGCCGGGGCGGGTCGCTAGTACATTATATGATTATAATAGATAGGTTATAAGCTTATTAGATAGGTATCTAGATCCCATAACAAGCTTACTTTCGGCTAGAAAGAGCTGTGTAAAATAGTTCCTAAATATTTATTTACCTAAAATGTATTCTAATGACATTCTTTAACAATTCATCTAATACTAGTGGTTCTGTGAACCGTAGACTTCGGGAGCGGCTTTGTTTATTCTCAAATTGTATTTATTTGCATGACTTTTGATTTTATTTATATGGGTTGCTATGGTTACGGATTGCATTCTTGACAGACCGTAGACTTCGGGAGCTTTGTTTAGAACATTTATTTTTCAATTTTTTTTATTACTCTGTCATTTTTCATCCAATCCAAAAAATATCATTCATATGTTATTCATTGTAAGCAAGGAGTGTGTGTGTAAAGTTTTATGAAAATCGGTTGATACAAACATGATCTGAAGGAACCCGTAGATGTAGACATGTAGAGGTACAGACGAAAGAAATTCTCCCCAGTCTGCAAGTTGAAACGGAGACTTCGGTCGCTTCGCTCCCTCAGTCAAAAATATAGTTGCAACAATAAAATTTATGCATACAGTCGAAGTTGAGTTATATAAAATCTCTCACAAAAGGAAACGTGTATGTTACACGAGTATTATGAACATCTAAATGAATAGTAAAAGATTTTGATGTATCTAGTTTATATTGCAATCTTCGGGGATGAGTTTATTTACTGTGGGAGTGCAGTTAAAAAGTTCGCTTTGAGCGTTTAAAAGTTAGTTACACGAACGACTTCTGTGGAAATGGTGACACTTCTGGGTTGATAGTAAAATATAAATGAATTAAAAGCATGTTTAGCTACGTCAATAATTAGTTCATCCACACACACTTTGGTATCTTTCTTCCGCGTAATAGACAAAGAATCAAAAAATAAATTTCGTTTATTCAATTTAGACACATAAAGAGCACATTATGAATGTCAAAATTTTACAATTTCATGTCAAGCAATATTAAAAAATACTACAAGAAACTCAGGGAGCTTAGCCATTTTCTTTTTTAATTTAGTTTTGTTTACATTTTGTTACAAATTATTTTCTGCGAATGGCTAACAGCAGAAGATTATAATGGTGACCATGCATTTTTATCATTAGGATATTCATCTACATTATAATAGCCTTTTTTCATCAAGCATTTTTTCGCTTCTATTTTAAACTTACTAAGTCAACTAAATTCTGAGGAATTTTATTAAATATTTTTAAACATTTGCCAACAAACGAATACGAACTTTATGAAGCCTATATTTTATCACTGCAAGTTTATTTTTATTTATAACAAACGAATACGAACTTTATGAAGCCTATATTTTATCACTGCAAGTTTATTTTTATTTATTGTATTAAAATTATGGTTGTCGGATTTTTTTTGAAGAGTTTTTTTTTCTTGCGTACGCGTACTTGCATAAGATATTGTCGTAAACATATTGAGAAGCAGCTGTTAAAATATTTATTTCTTTAAATAGTTCTTTCAGCGAGTTACGGGGTCTGAGTCTACAGATTGTTCGTACTGCTCAATATCAACAGCTGAGCCCTACAGCAGCAGGCCATATGACATAACGCTATGAAAGTTGCTAATATTAACTAATCGTGCCGTTTTTTCATCAGTCAGTGATCTTATCTTTCTAACCGCATAGGCAGCTGAGCTAAGTCTTTCTGCCAAGGCTGTGATATGAGAACTCCATTGCAATTTACTATCTAGAGTTGTTTCAAGAAAAACTGTAGTATTGACAATTTGAACTAATTCATTATTCATTATAATATGAGTATCCACCTGTCTTACTTTAGGCATAGTAAATTTTACACATTTTGTTTTCTTCGAATTGAGCAGCAAGTTATTACTTGTGAATCAATGCAGTATTTCCGAAAGGGTATTATTTACATCAACAAGTACTACATTTTGTCTGTCAGTTTTAAAAGTAATGATGTGTCATCAGCAAATAATACTATTTCAAAATGATTTACAGTGAAGTAAGGAAGATCATTTAGGTACGTATATTAAGAATAAAAGGGGTCCTTAGTCTAATCATTAAATTTAATTTTGAATTGATTTACATTGATTGTTTTTTTCAGTGAAAATGTTATCATATTTTATTACTCCGAACAAATTTCTGTAAAGATCATTCGGGTTTTTATCATTATTTAAAGAAAAGAGGTACTTTGTTTATCCTTAACGTTTTTTTGATAATTTTTTGAAAATGATTGATAATGGAACATGTTGGTATTCAAAACTAGCTAACTGACCTGTATGATCTGAATTAATAAAATGAATAATAGATTTCTCATTTACATCGCTGTCAGAAAAAAAATATTATCCAAGCAGTAACTGATGTGGCTGTGGTGCGAATTGGTCCACAAAAAAGATTTTGTAAGTTAAAAAGGTTAAGGCACCTTAGCGCGTTCTGGGAGTTTTCTAAAACATTAATATTAAAATCGCCACATACAACTACTGTCTTCGTACATTTACATACTTTTTTTAAGACATCTTCCATAATAGATTCAAACAGATAGTAATCTCCAGAAGGGGGTTTATAGACGCTAATAATAATATATTGTTCGAGCTCTATACATGATAGTTCAATATTTCGCTCACTTGTGAGTGCCACTACATCTTTCCTGTCTTTCGATTTTAATTTGTCATTCATTAAAATCATTGACCCACCTCTTATATCGTAATCTTTAGTAAACGCACTGATGACTTGATAATGATCAATATTAACCAACAGTTTATGTTTTTTTAACCAGTGTTCAGTTAAACAAAGTACATGAATACGCTTTTCATTTAAAAATAATTCTAGTTCTAACTCTTTGCCAGAAAAGCCTTCAATATTTAGATGAATAATATTCATGAACACAGACTTTTCCTTTGTCCTTAAATTTAATTTGTTAGGGTCTATCCTCTATTGTCCTAGAATTAAGTTTAAATTATTGTCACCCTTATTTGGAAAAGATTCCAAACAAACATTGTCATTTTTCTGCTCAATAAAAGCAGTTTGGTTAGCCAAGTTCTTGGCTGTGTATCTAATATAATATGATAGCGATGATATCTGTCTCTTAAAATGTCTAAAGAAGTCGAACTTATCTTCTGTCAATAATTTATTTTCTAAATACATGTTTATATCAATTAGATGGAATTTATTCGGATAATTTTAGCACACGACTGTTCCTTGCAGCGATCGGTTTCGCAATGCGGGGCTGCGAAATCAAGCCACTGTGTCATACGCGACCGACGGTACGCGCCGCCGACGTCGGTCACCGACGTCAGCTTAGGAGGAAATCAAGCCTAACAACGCTCATCTAACACCAACCTATTCTCTGTGTGCATCTTAGCTATCAGTTTTTTTATGAAGTCATATTTATGTAAGCTATCTAATAGTTCCTTTTCATTGCCATCTCTTTCCCTATGCAACTGTTTAATCAACGTTCTGGATACATCCAATTCTTTCAATATTAGTTCAAGTTTTCTTAAGATATCATCATGTTTAGCCTCACCACGGCGTGTTATAAATTTGTATTATTTATGCTTTCGATTGTCGGCACTTGGTGGAACTTATAATAATACATTTTAAACTAGGTATGCAATGCATGCTGCTAATTGCAAATTTTGAGCGGAGCAAATGTTTTTATTACATATCAAAATCAAAATCTAAAACTTAAATTAATTAATCGAATGAAAAAAAAAAATCCATTTTCATTGTTGACGCACGTGTTTCCATGGCAACCATTTAATCATCTGGTTTTTCGGTGATTTCTAGGATATTTTCGGTGATTATTCCTCCGTGGATAGCTCTATTTCCATGATTTCTGAGATATGCACTCCCGGGTATGATGTAGACCAGCATGCTAAATTTGGTCAAAATCGGTCGAGACGTTTCGGAGGAGTTAGGCGACAAGTGTAAATCGTTTGTGTGCCAACAAACGATTTACACTAGTCGCCTAAGATTGATAAAGTCACTTGTACATTCCACAATATTCAATATTCTTTAATATTGTGGAATGTACAAGTAAGTTTATGTAAAATGTATTATAAATTTATACTGGCGTCGATACTAAAAAGCTGCCTGGATAATACACTAAGTACCAATGCTAAGTACACAAATAAATAAGTAACGTCAAAACGAAACGTATTGAATACATTACAAATTCAAAAACTAATTCGATACTAAATAGTTATAAGTACGATTACCTGTCTAAAAATCACTCAAATCAGAGTTGACAAAGTTTACCATTTCTTAAATCACTTTTAAAATTTTCAAACAGTCATTGACTTTAAGGGTCGGTTCATATCTGACGGAAAATATAATTTCTTATTTACTAGTAAGTACGGTGTCTTGCGCGGTGCTTCGCGCCGCACCACGCCATAGGTTTTGGCCTATAACTTTTGACCCTATAAATTTTTGATTTTTTGGCTGGCCTCCAGATCGAGGGCTATCCATGAGGGGTCAACCATCATTGGAGCATAAGCAGTTTTCGAGAGCTAAGGGGGGGTACATTCCCCATTTCTATTTATAGATAGATAGATTTTACACTGGTTTTTATCTAGATACACTTTGATACTGGTAAGATTGTGTTTTGTGATGAATTTTATCCCAACTTAGTGAAATTATTAATAATAAATTAAAATAAATAGAAGTAGAAATGCGATCAGATGTTAGCCGTAGTGTTGCCATAAGCCAAAAAACCCTTTCTATGCCCAGCTATTCGCTTATTCCCAGGTAGTACAGACCAGTGGGCACCTATATTAGGTATAAACGGGAGTTTTGACAATACCAGTGGTTAAATTGCACCTGACTTTGATATTGGACCTTTAGAATAGAATAGAAATATACTTTATTGTCCACTAATATACAAAGTAATATTAAATACAAACTAAATCTTAATTCAGTAGTACAAATGGCGGCCTTAAAACCTAGAGTGATGTCTTACAGGCAACCTTTGGATGGACATAACAGATCGAAGGTAAATGAAAAGTGGATAGCTATTGGCGAAAGAAAAGAATATACAAAAGTACAAGAAAAATATACAAAAGTTCAAGAAAAATATACAAAAGTAAGTAGGGAAATAATATAGAAATTATGAGAGATATACCTACACAAGATAAAACTTGAAATAATACACTAATAAAAAAAAAAAAAAACATACATACCATTGCGAGAGTATAAGTAAATTAATACGTACATAAATGCATACAATATTACAGAGATGAAAGCAGTTAAGAACTCAGATAATGATCTTTTACCATCCGTTTGAAGATACCTATTGAAGGAGCTTGTCGGATGGTCACAGGCAGAACATTCCACAAACGTACAGCTTGGACGGAGAAAGATTTATCATAAAAACTAGTTGAGTGATCTGGCACTGCCAGCACCAGGGTCTCCGACGACCTCAAGGATCTCAAATGTGTGTCTTTAAGGAACGAAAACCGTTCTTTTAAATAGACAGCATAATAAGAATATGAGTATTCCGGCGAAGGCGAATTGGGAGCCACTTGAGCAAGTTGCGGTATTCGGATACATGATCATATTTGCGCAAACCAAATATGAATCTAATACATATTTTGGAGACGCTCAAGCTTGTTAAGTTGCTCCTCGGTGACATCGAGATAACTGACATCTGCGTAGTCCAGGATAGGAAGAAGGATGGATTGTGCAAGCGCAACCTTGGTGGCCGTGGGCAGAAAGTTCCGCAGTCTACGTAAAGAACCCACGGATGCGAACAATTTTCGACTCACCTCTCGGAGTTGTATGCTCCATGATAAGGTACTGTAAGTTTTACCGTCGTTGTTATTGGTAATGCTACGCCATTGAAGATTATGTTTGGCAGCTGCGTCCAGTCAATTTCCGTCAATTTTCTTTGACTGCCAACGATACACACCTGTGTTTTGGCAGGGTTCAATTCAATCCCGTACTGCTTACTCCACGTACAAATTTGAGAAAGATCCTTATTTATAATGGAAAGGGCTTCGCTCAAATTATCCGGGGGAGCTTGCATGTAAATTTGGAGATCGTCTGCATAAAGGTGGTAGGAAGAAAGTAAAGATTTGGTGATAGAATTTATAAAGATTGCGAAAAGTAAAGGAGAGAGAACGCCACCCTGTGGTACGCCAGCAGATGTATCGCACCAAGAGGAAAAGCATTCCTCGTATCGCACACGCTGCCGGCGACCAAACAGGTAAGTCCGAAACCAGTCAACCACTGTTGGAGATATGTTAATAGAGCGCAGTATGCCCATCAGAATGTGGTAATCCACTGTATTGAAGGCGTTACTAAAATCCAATAAGGCGAGAACAGTAAGATTACCATGCTCCATACCTAGCCTGATGTCATCCGTAACATTGATTAGCGCACTAACTGTACTATGTCCTGGACGAAATCCCGATTGGAATGTATCAAGGAGACAGTTTTTGTTGAGGAAGGAGTTTAGCTGGCTGTGAACTAGTCGCTTAAGGACCTTGGATAGAAAGGGTAAGATAGAAATGGGACGATATTCGGAGAAGGAGGAAGGGTTAGCCTTTTTGGGAATAGGGATTATATTTGCTTGCTTCCACGCCGTCGGGAACACACTGCAATGAGGGAGTGATTGAAAATATGATATAGTATGGGGAGGATTTCGTCCAGAATAGGTAGAATCATATTACGACTGATGGCATCACAGCCGATAGCATTGGAGCTTATAGACATAATACTTTTCTTAACATCACAAGCAGATGGTTGGTCAAAAACGAACGGTGGGTACGAGGGAGATGGAACAGATGAAAGATATTGTAAAGTGCAGGCCTTACGACTCTGATCAAGCGTTGATGAGAAGGAGAAATGCTGATTTAACAAATCAATATCAATTTTCTTATGAATATTCGTCGTGTTAGTCTTTCCAACTCCCAGAGTTTTCAGAAATTTCCAAACTTTGACCGGGTCACCGTTCTCGACCGAATTATGGATGTGTTGGCGTTGAGCATTCCTACACACCTTACTGCAGAGATTTCGAATAGCAATATATTTTTCTCTGTTAGCTGGAGTAGGGCGTGATTTGAACCTACCTTTGGTACTTAGTGAAAGTTTAAATATTGGTATAATAAAATATAATAATAATAATCATTTATTTCAGGCCATTACGACCCATATAAATTGCTTCTATAGGAATATTCAATATTAATAGGAAATACATTAAAAAGTATACACATGTCAAGGTTATTTAAAATACAAATTCACATTATAATTACAATTATAGCTATAGCTGTAATATTGATGGCTACACAGGGGGTACAAGACAATAATTTATCAATCCACAGGTATATATAGCCACGATTATTACATTGTCAACACTATAAATTACTATTATTACTTGTCAGTTTCCGGATCCATTCTTTGTCAATTGTATTAAATAAATTCTGTGTCAAGTTCATTACTGTAGAATATTTACATAGCCAGAGCCTATTACGCAGTGACACTATCCTTTTCCTCATAATAGCGTGGAAGCCGTATAGCTATCGATGTTTGTAAATATTGTAAGCCATTTCTTTTTTAAGTTTATTATGAAGCAAACTCATTTCTACACTTAATTTATTTAGTAAAACTGACCGCTTTGTCTTCACGGCTTATAAAAGATATCTAAATTAATCAGTGGAATAGTGTAGGAATGAGTTGATTTCATTTTATAATAATAATGAAATAATGATTAATTTATATTTCTATAGGTCATTAAATGCCTCTTACAAACGTCAGTAAGTACGTAAAATAAAAAATATTATTGCTTCAATATTTACATGTACAGCCAGATTTGCAAAGCAATAGGTAGAACCCAGAGAAAGAACCTGGCAATAAAACTCACGGCGGCTCTTTGTCTATAACTGTATACATGTATACTATAATTATTATAATTACTACAGGTTCCACCAAGTGTAGACAATTGAATGTATAAACTATAAAGCTTTTAGTAGAAAATAAAAGTAAATCAAATACTAAGACTACAAGTACATGAAATCCCGAAACCATCCCATTCCTAAATTCTTTAGATAGGCGAAGAAGATATCAGACAGTGCCTCTATACTGCCTATTCACTTTACCTCACCGTTAACCTAATTTAAAAGACGAAAGCATTTGGATATTATCTCGAAATCTCGCACCGTATCTTGAACAGTAAAATATTTAGAAACATAATGGAATTCTGTTACAATTTTTATCGTAAATCTACATTCAAAACTCTGAAGAAGTTTTTAAATATTTACAGGAATCATAAACCATGTAAATGTACTATTGAGAATTTTGGTATTGGATAGAAAATGAAATATAAAAGTAAAAAGATATAATATAATAAATAGGTATAAAAATAAAAATAAATATACCAGTCAAAGCGGATTTACAAAAAGGTAGATACATTGTGAATAATTTGAAGTTGATTTGAAGACTTTAGCCTAGGGCGAGCCAACTTGCCTGTAACCAGAGACGCCCGCCAACGGACGTTAGAGCGGCCACGGAACTAAAAAAAAAAAGGTCGAGCCAACTGCCGAATACCAGGTACTTCTTGCCTTGTAAATGTTTATTTATTTAAATTTAAATTTAATTATTCTCAAATAATAGTTCATATTCGCAATTATAAATTGCTAGTGGAGGTCCGCGACATTCGTACTGAGTTCACATTTCGTATTTTCGTAATAATAATTGTACAATAAAATTTTACATAGAATCTTAATTTTAATTGTGCGCTATTTAATTATAGTTAGTGCATTAGTAACTAAAGTATGTAGGTATAATAATACATATTTACATATTATATGTATCTAGATGTTTTATAAATAGGTAGTCGTATAAACGTAATTTGCGTTTGAGTTAGGTAGTCCTGTGCTTCAGGCGCCAAAGTAAAGTAAATTCATTGTTCGTTATTTTATTTATTTCGAAATTTTGTAATCTTTGCAGTGTTTAAATTTACTAATTAGAATACAAAAAAGGAAATCCTAAATTAAGAACAAAAAGAAAACAATCGGACATCCAAATCTACAGAAACAAGTAATTTACGTTAAGAAAGCCTCGATGTCGTGACTTTAATTGGAGAAAAAGAATACGATCCAGAGGCCTCCAGCGTTTGTTGTTGTTATCTGAGTAAGGATTAAGCTTAATTAATTAATTGCTATCATGTTGGTATCAGATTTAGATGGCAAATGATCACTAATTGCTAATGCCTGGGTAAGTGATCAAGTTCTTAAATTGTAGATTTAGATCTAGACTTTTGTTTGTGATACATACACTCCTAATCCCGCTTTTACTCCTGAAGAAGTCTGAGGTGCATAACACACAATGTTTTGACCTAGAGTTAAAAAATTGGTACAGAATTGATATTGCCAATTACCTATTCTTTGTGTTTATATTATGTTGGATAGAAACAGGCGTTACTTGGCGAAAATCCATGACAAAACAATGGTAAGTAAAATGTTTTAAGAAAAAACTTTTTAAAATTATACAACGTGTTTCATATTAGTGTGGTCATATCTCAAGGTTGCATTGGGTAGGGCCCAAATAATATATTGCGCGGGGTCTTTAATTAATTTAATAAAATATTGACTTATAATGACGTAGTCGATAAATTTTCCTTTTTATCGATAGCTCATTGAAATGAAGCCCTAAGACTGCACTACAAAATAAACATATGATTAGAATGAACTCTAGATTTGACCTCAAGTAGGTTTGCCAAACAGTGAAATAGATTCGGACAGTCTCGTTGTTACTCAAAATTTTAACCAACAGATAAAGTTACTTTATCAATAGTTATCATACAAAATAGTTTCGGAATCACAACTTGGGGTCAAAATAAAGAGTGCCTACTCAAAGTTATTTTTGAAGTTTTTCTATGAATTTATGTATCACGTGATTGTCGTGAATGTCACAACTCACACGTAATTTGTTGTCAACCTACTCAAATACCAGGAGCAACGCATTTGCTGTCGAAGAAAAGAGAAGAAACATTTATGTTCTTGTCTTCCTTAAATTTACACTTTTTATAAATTGGTTCCGCACAGATATTTAAAATACAACTGCTGTTTGTGTAGAAGTTTATGTAGCTGTTGAGAACGCTGGTGGGTATAGTAGTATGTAGGTATTCAGTTTCGGGATAGAGAGATCGTGGATGCCAGTCACTGCACTACCATATCGTGAACTCTCTTTCGACTCATTTACCATGAAGTAAATGATCTGCAAGGTGTTTGGTTATTTTTGACCGACTTTAAAAAAGAGTAGGTACTTAGGTTCTCGATTCGTCATGATAATGTGATGCATAAAAGTTCATAAAACATTATCGCTAAAAGTGGCAACTTGTATGGTTGAACGAGGATATCAGAAAAAGTAGGTGTTGGTGTCAGTTTCACTAATATGTATCTTAAGGACCCCTAAAAATTACAAAGAGAACCGCCCACTTTTTTGATTGGAGCCGCTTTGAAAAAACTAGGTATCAATAGCGATGTCGGCATATATCAAAGACGTACACGTCACAACACGTGTAAATTTTACCGCAAAAACCATATTATTCCGGTGTTGCAAGTTAACGCAATGTTCTTCATAAACGGGGACTTTATTAGCTTTTTTTATGCTGGATATTTGTTCATTTTAGCAATTGGTAATAAATTACTAATCTTAGATTACATGGATAAAGAAAGTCGCTTTTTCCGTCTATCTGTTCTAACGTATGTTTAGTTCTTGAAAACTACGCAACGGATCTTGAAGCGGTTTTTTTTAAATGGGTTTAAGTAGGTTTCGAAATGTATTTACATGCATACTATGCATACATGCATACATGCGACGCCGCGCTGGCATTCAACAATTTTATTTTATTTCATAGGTCTTAGGGAAATATCCTGTGTTTATGGTAAATAATAATTATGTTATTATTTATCTCTTAAATTATTTTATACTAGGTACTTTTATTAGATTTTTACCAAAATTACGACATAATTCAAGGAAATAAGACATTGGACTTGGGCAACACTTACAACTATCTAATTTCTTTTCAGTTGCAAGTAAACTTTGATATTTTTTTTTTTTTTTTTGTGGTGAGTCAATTGGGTTTTAGTTTCAGGAGTGGCGCTTATGGTATACGCCTTCTCCTGGAACCGTTTGCAAGTTGATTGTTTAGTTAGTGAAGTGTTTAGATGTTATGTGCCGGTAGAGTATTTTAGTTGATTTACGATATAGGTAATGTGGTGGAGGAGTGAGTTAAGTGTATCTGGTGCATAAATAAGGTGGTTGAGGGTTTGCGAGATTATGTTGGTGGGAAGTTCGTGGGGTCATGATAAGTAGGAAGGAGTTGCTTGGTTAGGTTAAAGGTTTGGGAGATTGTGTTGGTGCAAGGACAGAGGTCGTTGTTTAGGTTTAGTTGATTAGGTTAGGTTAGGTGGGACATCCGCTTTTGTGTGTGGAAAAGTTACAGGGGGTCAGTACTTTCCACACACTCCCTTAGTCGCCTCGTACGACATCCACGGGAGGATATGGGTTGGGGCTATTCTATTCTGCCGGCCACCACACGGCGAAAACTTTGATATTTTTTTTTTTTTTTTTAATGAGTCAATTGGGTTTTAGTTTCAGGAGTGGCGCTTATGGTATACGCCTTCTCCTGGAACCGTTTGCAAGTTGATTGTTTAGTTAGTGAAGTGTTTAGATGTTATGTGCCGTTAGAGTGTTTTAGTTGATTTACGATATAGGTGATGTGGTGGAGGAGTGAGTTAAGTGTATCTGGGGCAGTTATAAATAAGGTGGTTGAGGGTTTGCGAGATTATGTTGGTGGGAAGTTCGTGGGGTCATGATGAGTAGGAAGGAGTTGCTTGGTTAGGTTAAAGGTTTGCGAGATTGTGCTGGTGCAAGGACAGAGGTCGTTGTTTAGGTTTAGTTGATTAGGTTGGGTTAGGTGGGACATCCGCTTTTGTGTGTGGAAAAGTTACAGGGGGTCAGTACTTTCCACACACTCCCTTAGTCGCCTCGTACGACATCCACGGGAGGATATGGGTTGGGGCTATTCTATTCTGCCGGCCACCACACGGCGGAAACTTTGATATTAGGCGTACGTAGTAATCTGTGTTAATCGATCATGGCGTATTTAAGTAATAGTGAATATTATGAAATGATACTTTGCGTCGGGGCAGCCGATGGCAGTCTGCGTGAAGCTCGTCGCCTTTATCGAGAAATATTTGTGTACAATAGACTCGAAGGTGAACGGCTGCGGTTACCATCTGTGGAGTGCTTCCGAAAAATGGTGAACCGTTTACATGACACTGGTTCTTTCCGTGGTTCCCGCTCAGAAGGCAGACCATCTGTTGTACCACTAGAGCAAGAAGTATTCTCGAGCATTTTCAATCCAATCCCAGAACAAGTACTGCCGCGCTGGGATTGTTCTGGGAATGAATCATTTGAGAGTATGGCGCGTGCTAAAAGCAGATGGTCAACATCCGTACCACTTCAGGCACACCCAAGAACTGACACCGGCTGATTTCGTACCACGTCTCAACTTTTGCCAGTGGTACCGAGAGGAAGCACAACGATCCCCTAGTTTCGCGAACCGTATTTTATGGACCGATGAAGCCTCTTTTACTCGTGCTGGTATCAGTAACCAGCATAACGAACATGTATGGACTCATCAGAACCCACACGCATCTGCAGAAAACAACTTTCAGCATCAGTGGCGTGTTAACATTTGGGCGGGAATAATCGGAGATATTTTAATTGGTCCTTTCGTGCTACCGAGTTCGCTAAACGGTGAAAATTACCTCGCGTTCCTTAGAAACGTCTTAGAACCCGAACTTGAAAACTTGCCTGTAACATTGTACACAAATATGATGTACCAGCAAGACGGGGCGCCAGCACATTATGCGAGAGATGTACGGGCGTGTTTAGATGAGCGGTTTAACCAGTGGATCGGACGTGGTGGTCCCATACCTTGGCCTCCGAGGTCTCCGGATCTCACACCACTTGACTTTTTTTTGTGGGGCTATGTCAAAAACAAAGTGTACAGTGCGGTATGTCTCACGCGTGAAGATATGGAGTCTAAAATATTTGATGCATTTAGCAGTGTAACTCCAGACATGCTGTGTAATGTAACTGCCAGCATGATGCGACGGACCCAACTGTGCATTGATCAAGGCGGCGAACATTTCGAGCCGTTACTTTAGTACCTACTTTTTAGTTTAGTGTTTATTAGTATCTTAGGTAGGAAGTGTATTTTTTATTACATTCAATAATGTTTATCTAAGTATCGTGATATTAGTGAGTTAGTTATGTTTATTGTGGAACACAGTACCTACCTATCTACCAGGATGACATGCACAATGAAATCGGTAAGTTTTTGTTGTTTAAAGTCCACAACCTAACATTACTGCAAAATAGTATTCTGTACCAGGAGCATATGAAATAAGAGTTGTTTACGATTCATCGAAGGGGACTGAACCTTACGAATAAATTTGACCCTAGATAGTGTTGGGTTTATAAAATATCGATTAAATGAACAAATCAATTAAATTTACATGACACCTTAAAAGTTTTAACTAAACTTGTATTTGCAATTTTGTCCTTGCGTATAGTTAACTCAACGCGCATGTGTAACGAGGGTCAAATATGACCACACTAATATGAAACACGTTGTATAATAGCATTAATTTTTCGCAGAATTAAAAAGACAACAAAACGTCGACAATTGTTTCGCCTCTAAACGAGGCATTATTAAGACTGTCTCAGAGAGAACAGTGCTGTTCTCTCTGAGACAGTCAAATGTCACATGTGACAGTCAAAATCAGAAAATTAATGATATTATATAATTTTAAAAAGTTTTTTCTTAAAACATTTTACTTACCATTGTTTTATATTATGTTATGTCCTTGAATACAAACTACACAAGGTTCGGTTTAACAAATCCTAAACTGAGTTCCTTCATTATAACTGGACTCAATATGACCAATGTAAGTACTGAATAAATAAAAGGAATCAGTTGATACATATTCGGTGTCAAAACAAATACCTAACCAGACACACTATAATATCGTTAATTTAAGACCCCACCACAATTTAAGGGACACCTAATTAGCATTCATAGTAATCTTAAGAATATTCATTTGAATAATTGAGTCAATTACCTTAGAAACCTCTGATTGGCTGTTCATTAAGCCTTTTAACATGCGATAAAAAATGTACATTACTCCTCAATATTAGTCTCAGAAGTTAAATTCAAAAGCCTCCGCTGTAGTTTTGCGTTATCACAAACACAGAAACAGTCGTCGTCATGACAACGGATGGTATCATGCGCAGAAGAGCCAAGCATTGGCTCCGCCCACACGACAGCCTGTTGCTGACGTATGTGCCGGACGCCAGTTACCTTTCAGCTGTCATGGACCTACATCCAAAACATTCTATCGGGTAAACAATTAATATTAAAATCCAAAGTTTTATTATCAAAGTAAGATTAAAATTTCTAAATCGAGTCCATCCTTGTGCTGAAATTGAACTTTAAAATTTCCATTCGTGAGGTTTATCAATCTATCCCGCTTCAACACACGTGCCGGCGTGAGAGCGTCTCGCTTGCGCGTCCATGACGGCTGGCAAAATCAGGTATATACCTAAATGACATTATGTTGAAATGAAAATCCCACCGTAATATGGGATGCGTAACAATAATGTTTTTGCGTATTTTTACGAAAAATGAAGAGATGATGTCACATGTATAGATTAATATTTTTGTATAAACCTATACATACTTACGATGTTTTAATTTGATTTTGACACCGAATCATTAATTATTATGTCTTGTTTTGCACTTACTTACGTATAAGCTTTAATCATGAAAACGTAAATATTATTTATTTAAAATTTATTTAAATCAGGTACATACATACTTTGGTGCAACTAACAAATAAATGTGGTTACTAAAATAACCGCGGTGTGGCGCTGCATTTCACGTCGAGGATTAGACAACTGTGCATAATGTTACCTATATATTTATTTTTAAACCAACATTATTTTTTATTATGAAAATATTCCATCATGCACAATCCTTATGTATTATTTTCATGTATCCTCATCAACGCATATGGTTCTTCTATGTAAAATTGCAATATCAATCAACAAACGTCTTACACGTAGGTCACACTATAAGTTTTGCGTAACTTAAAAAAACAACATGTTAAAACTTGTGTTGCTTTTCCAAATACTCTCCTTTACATTTTAAACATTTTTTCAAGCAATCGAACCATTTTTTAAAATAGGAGGACCACAATCTGAAGGCTTATTTTCTACGTGCTGATTGAACGCTATCACTGCCTCTTTGGAGTTGGTAAAAGTGAAACTTCTCATCAAATATTTGATTTTGGGGAAAATACAGAAATCACAGGGTGCTAGGTCGGGGTATGCGCAGGATGGGTGACGAGTTGTACTTTTTCGGAAGCTAAAAATGACTTTGTTTTGTTGGCAGTGTGTGAAGAAGCGTTGTCATGATGTAGGAGAACGCGGCTTTTGGGTCGTCTTTTGCGAACTTTTTATAACACCCTGGGTAAAGAAATGGTAGAATAGCACTCGGCATTAACACTCTTTTGATCTTCAAGTGGAATTGTACAGATGGGACCCGTAGCTGAGAAAAAAACACGATCATTTTTTTACCAACGTTTCTCGCCTGCCTCACTTTTGTTGGCTTGTTCTCATTTTCAAACACCGATTCACAAGATTGCTGTTTTTTTTCGGATTCAAAACAATAAATCCACGTTTCGTCTCCTGTGACAATGTCATAAACAGCATTAGAATGTCCGTGGTGGTACTTCAGTAGCATCTGTGAACACCATTCCACGCGAGCCCGCTTCTGCTCCGCTGTCAGTTCATGAGGGATCCAACGACAACAAAGTTTCCGTACTTTCAATTCTTCGTGTAAAATTTTCTGGATTTGACTCATACCAATCCCCAATAGTCCTCGAATTGTCTCATAGGTAATCGGCGGGTTTTTATATTATATATTAACCGCTTAACAGTAGCCACATTATTTTCGTTGACGGCAGTTGAAGGCCGCCCTTCACGAAATTCGTCATGTAAAGAAACTCGACCTCTCTCAAATTCAGCAAACCATCGCCTCACGGTGCTCAAACAAGGTGCTTCTCTCCCAAAAGCATTTTGAAGACGAGCGGCACAGTCTTGCGGAGAGAGAGAGAGAGAACTTTTAAAATTATGAAAAATCATCGCTCTAAAATCTTTTTGACTTAATTCCATTTTCGTTGCATACGTAGAACTTTGATGTGTGATAAAAAACAATTGACAAATGATTTTTTTATTACCAAAAAGGTTGCAACGTTTAAAAAAAAATAACATTCAAATTCAAATAGCGATAGATTAGCTAGAAGTGCAAAACTTTTAGTGTGCCCCATGTATGAAAAATTGGGAGTCAATTTTTTTTAAACTAACTCTGCATGTTAAATGACTATGAAGTCGTATACGGCGACAGCGTATATACTACGACCACGTTGGTCTATGACTATGAATTGTGTTAGTCTAAAAATGCACTTCTGTGTACCACTTCAGAGAGAAGGATCTACTGTTAGTATAACTCGTGCGCAATAAGTTGCGACCAAGCGCTGTGATATCCACGGCGTGTGTTCCGTTCGAGATTTTTGGGCTTTAGTTTTTGTGTTCCTCGAAAGTGATTCGAGCGAAAGCCTCATCTTTTGTTTTTTTTGGACATTCTCACACAACGTTATCTAGCCCATACTAAGCTATGAGCTTGTGCTATGGGATCCAGAATTCCAAGAGTATTATTTTGCTCTCTTCTCGTATGATTTAATATCAGTTTTATAAAGATAGCTACAAGTTTAGTTGCTCAAAATTGAGCTACAAAATTGCAAATAACAATTCCTTGTCATCGCTTCCGCGTAACATCATCACAAGCTTATAATACGCCTTAAGGCTATCAACTGACACCTAATAAGACCAGTATGAGCTTCTTACATAATATGAGACAGAGAAAATTACACCATCCGTCTGCCATGTTCATGCAAATTAGATTGTTTGCGGACACATATAAATCGGCCCTTTCAGCGTGTTGGTACTTCAAAGCTGTTACATCTATTGTAATCCCTTTGAAATTTACTAACAAAATAACTAGGCCTTATGCGACTTGGTTGGGGTTTGTGTGTTCATCTGTGTGATTGATCATTTCAATTTCATTCCTTACTCTGGAACGTGGAGTCTGCTTCCTTAATTGGTTATAAATACATGCTTGCTTTTCCAACTCTACACCTAGCGGGACGGAGAAAATTTTAGAAAGAAAGAAAGATTTATTATTCTACAAACAAAAAAACAAAAGACTCAGGTTACAAAGGAAGAAAATACAAAACCTAAAAAATAAATAAAATTAAAAAAAATAAAACTTGACCAAAAAATTTAAAGAAAATCGAAAATTGAAATAAAAATTTTTAACGACACGTCTAATAAGATAAGAAACCAGCCAAGTGCGAGTCGGACGAGTCGGTGCGAGTGGTGCAGTTTTTCCTTTATCTGTGGTACAAGACATTACTTTGTACCAAATTTCAAGATTCTGAGTACAGCAAAGCTGAGGAAAGCACCCTGTAAGTTTTGTGAGTGTCGAAATTTTTTTCTTTTATTTATTATATATTTATAAAACTTTATGCACAAACAAACGTACAAAGGCGGACTTAATGCCGGAGGCATTTTCTACCAGTCAACCTTAGGGTGATGCAGATAATGTACTGGGTAGGTGCATACACGGTATACTTAATCATACATACTATCTGAAATACTTAAAAAAAAATACATACCATCAATAAACTACATATATAACATAACATAGATAACTAACAACTCTGTAAACAGGGACACCTTGCTGACACAGGCCAAATTAGAAACCCCCAAAATATTTAATTTTCTTTGGCAATGCTATAGTCAGCCAACAAAATTAATTTATAAAGACCACCTTTTAAATTCAGCCGTTGGATGTCAGCAAAGTGATCCGTTGGGTCCAGTCATCTTCAGTTTGGCCATTAACCCAATAATTCAAAAAATAAAATCCAAATTTAACATTTGGTATCTAGACGACGGGACTTTAGGGGGAAAAGTAGAGACAGTTTTACAAGATTTAGCCCTAATAAAGAACGAGTTTCAATCAATTGGCTTAGAACTGAACATGAATAAATGTGAGATTTTTATATCTGAAAACACAGATAAATTAACAACAATCTCCAAATTCAACTGTCTGGCCCCCAACATAAAAATTTTAGGACAAAACTTCTTTACGCCTCATAGGGTCCCCGATTTTAGAAGATGGCTTTTCCACTTTTATAGAGGAAAAAATTCAAAATTTTGATCAGGTTATTGATAGTCTATGTAATATCAGTATTCATTCAGTTTTCACTATTCTTCGTTTTTGTCTTTTCATACCCAAATTTACACATGCCCTCCGTTCAGGACAATTTTGGAAAAATGTAGAAATTTTGGGCAGACTAGACAACTTAATACTATAATATAAAATTCTTTGTGTAAAATTTTAAATGTAAATATTAATGACCGGGCCTGGGTCCAAGCGTCTCTTCCAGTTCGCTTGGGCGGGCTAGGTATTCGCAGAGTCACAGATGTCAGTCTGCCAGCATTTCTGTCGTCGGTCCATAGCACCGAAGAATTAGTCAGGAAAATTTTGTCAAATACACTGATTGATTCCGACGTGCGATGCAAGACCGATGCCATAAATGCTTGGAGGATGTCTTGCCCCGACACTGACCTGCCCTCACGCCTAGGCTCACAGCGACTGTGGGATTCACCGCTCTGTAAATTGAGAATTAATACACTAATTGACACTTCTGTCAATATTTCAGCACGCCTACTAGCTGTTGGAGAATGGGAGTCAGGGTTATGGATCCAGGCACTCCCATCGCCCAACATCGGTACAATGTTGGACGACACTACCTTCCGCATTCCCACTTGCCTTCGGCTGGGTACACCTTGTGTATCCCCGCATCATTGCACCTGTGGAGTAGCCGTCGATAATCTGGGACACCATGGCCTTTCTTGTAGCAGAAGCGCAGGTCGTATACCTCGGCACGCTATTCTAAACGACATAATTCGTAGGGCTCTTTCCACCGCAGGTCTTCCGGCCGTACGCGAACCAAATGGTTTAGCACGAAGCGATGGAAAGAGACCGGACGGTATGTCGTTGCTACCGTGGAAGATGGGAAGGCCTTTGGTGTGGGACGCTACATGCGTTGACACCTTAGCACCTTCACACCTTCCAAGCACATCCGGATGTGCCGGCGCTGCTGCTGCATCGGCTGAAGGCTTTAAACGGCGTAAATATGCTACATATTTGAGCCGTTTGGGGTTGAGACACTGGGGTCATGGGGTCCGAGTGCTCGCCGCCTTTATAGAGACATTTCTAAACGCCTAATCGATGCTTCTCAGGACCAGAAGGCTGGCTATTTTCTGGCCCAAAGAATAAGTATCGCCATCCAACGTGGCAACACAGCCAGCATTCTGGGAACCTTCCCAGTCGGCAATGACGCGGAGGATTTTTTAAACGATATTTTGTAATGTAAATAGTTTTAGTCTATAATTATGTTTATTTTGTATATTAGAATTCTTATTGTAAATAAATGAATATGTTATATATACATAGATAATTATAAACACATATAATACTTACATATACATACATACATAAAGTCATTATACTAAACAATAAAGATACCTACTTCCAATGCTAATTTGCAGTATAAACGGCTGTATCTTTTGATTGCGTTGGTTTAGAAATTTGAGTTATTTACAGCTAGAAAGGACAGTAGACCTGAGTATTTTTATATGAATTTTAGTTACCTTCATGCATTCCTCAGAAAAAGGGTCTTGACAGACAGACGGTTCCGTTTTTTCCTATTAAGGTACGGGTTCCTAAAAACAAGTTTCAGCGGTATTCTAGTTCAAATGCACTTTTGAAATGGGTACTATGTTACAGAAAATAATAGATAGATGTGGTCGAATATATGCTCTGCAACGCATAACATTGTGTTTCTAATGATGTTACTATTATATTATTAGGATTGTCATTGAGTGTGTGGTGATTCATATAATAATCATCATTTTATGTAACAAATACATCAATCGGGCGAATTTGTTAACTTATCGAATAATAAACAAAATTAATCCTCACAATGAGATAGAAGTTAAAACGCGAAATCTAAGTTTTATGACAAATCGCGCTCTAATTAATCCAAAATGCTTATAAGACGCTGGTAATCCGAATAGACAAGGATTATTCGAGAAACCTGTCCAAACAATGTCAAACAAGTTGTACGAAGTGTTTCAATCAAACGGTCCGCAGTTTCTGACAATTAATTAAAATCTGAATGGGACGTATCAAAAGTACAATACAGGAGAATAAATGGTATCGATTTACCTAAACTTGTAATGTACCTAATGGTGTATAATTTATTCAGGATATTACGTTACAGAATTAAAATAAACTAGTTATCGCGGCGAACTTTGTATCGCCTCAAATATAAAAAAAAAAGAATATTTAAATATTGCATGCAAATGTATGTATTATTAATTATAATTGAAAAACGCGACAGACGGACAGACAGACAGACAAATTGTCGCATTAAATATTTAAAAAAGTAATACAATACGAACCTATTCAATCAGTATCTTATAATTTCAACCTTAATATTTTGCGTCCAAGGTAACGATCTCTTCTTACTTGTGAAGTTTAAGTTTTGTTGTTTGAATTTGATAAACATACTATTCCAGAAGTCGTGGGTTGGCATCCCACCCAGAACAAATCTTTGTGTGATAAGCTCGATGATTTGTTCCAGGTTCCGGTCCAGGTTCAGGGTGTAATTTACCAGAAAAGTATGTTTATCAGTTATCTAGAATCCATTACACAGACTTATATTAGTTTACTTTGGGTAAGATGGAGCTATGTGCAATTCCGGGACTTCCTTGACTTTCAAATCTCAGTAAAGCTTTGTGTCCAGGATATAACTCCTGGATACTAAAATGTACAAGACACCAGTCCCCATAAATAGTACTCGTTGCAATACATACTAGAGGTTGTACTTCGTAGAATATTTACTTATAACTAAACCACTGCAGAAACATAGTTGCAACTTCATCTAATCAAAGTAATGAGATGACTCAAACCAAATCCCTATTAAAACCGTATAAGTGACCCCAAATCTAAAACTTGTACAGTAAATAGTTCTAAGTCTGTAGCTAGGGATTATTTGTATAGTTGGCCTTAATTCAATATAGACTGTAATTCCTAAAATCCATTATAAATGTAAACTACACAACTAAGGCTGAAAATTCGTACACAGGTTTTAGATATGTGGAAAGGAAACAGGTAACTTTTATCATAGGAAAAATTTCGTCTGGGATCCAGGAATAGGAAACTATGCGAGGTGGGTGAGTCGCAGCCGGTAGCTTCATACACATTTAAATGTATGTAAAAACTCCGTCGTAAAACATCGCTACATTTACGTTTAATAAATTCTCACATCAACTGAGGCAGTCAGTATTGACTAAGGCGGGCTATTCTCTTTAGGACAAACTAAATCTGGGGATCTAAGAATCTACGACTCTTGTTTAGGTTTTACTTAATTGCTTACTAATAAACTTACATTCTTCAAAATTACTCTCAACGAACTAGCATTATTTGTCCCTTTCAACTATTGATGCCTAGTTCTCTATATTTGTTGTTTATTTTTAGCCGACGTACTCTCAATACATAACAAACTTCTTTTTATTCCTATAACACAAAGTCATTTACATACGTACGTATCAAAATTTCATAACAGGTTACCGATTACACAACAACAAAAGGCAAAATTAATTCCAGCAAACGATATAAATTCAAGTTTTATTTTAAAACAAAACTCTCAAACAATTTTGAGAATTGGCGGCGCGATTAAGATTCATTATGTAAAGTTTTATCTTGAGCGCCGAGAGCCAGCTTGAGAACTTGTTCAAGAGCAATAAAGCATTTTGGCAGATTTTGAAGTGGTTCGGATATTAAATGTGCATTACGCGTCGGTTGCGACAGATGGAGTGGAATCGTAGTAACGGTCAAATTCCCGCAAGGCACTATACCCGACCCCATGTACAATTTTACTTACTTTTGTTCGGTAGATTCTCGGGTTGTCCCGTCAGGGTTTATTGAAAGATTTGACGGTTATTGAGTTTTTCCACCGAATACACTTTTATAAATGTCTAAGGGAATTGTGAAAGATGTAAGATAAAATGTAAGAAAGATAGATATCGTTATGCTTGACTTTATTCTATTGTCGTGTGTAGTGTTGAGAGTAGGTATTTTAACTAAAAGTCTCTCTAAAAGTTTTGTCTTTTAAGTTGATTCTTTTATATTTAGGTTAGCCTCACTTTCCATTATAAATTCTTTATAAAGTTAACTAAGTTTATGTTTTTAGTTCATTATATTTCTAACAAAATGTGAGACTGCATTTTCAACTGGCTTTTAAATTGCCGAAATGCGAATATGATTGTGGTATATTTTACTACGTTGGACAATCTGAATCCTATCTGTAATACTTAGAGTCATTTTAGGCTGTCGGCAAATTCTTTTATTGAATGGTACATAGCATCTTACATTGCATCAATGTGTACACGCCTTAAGACCTAAACTAGTTCGACTAAATCACAGATTTAAGCAAGTCTTGCAAAGAAGTAATCAGTATTCCTAAAAAAATAGAAGAAAATAATTATTTTATGTCTGATAAGCTTTTAGAATGAAATATCTAACAAAATAATGAAACAAGCATTACTTTTCAGTACAGTTCCTTACCAGGAAACTCTCAATCTCACAAACTAAGAAATAAATAAATCCAACAAAACCTTTATTGATGAATAACCTATTCACACAGCTCGCGGGACTATAAATCTACCACTAAAAGAAAATATCCGTACACAAGACAAATGCATCGGTTTCGTCCCTTTTTCATTTACACCATGTAGGTACACATTGGAATAGAAAACTAAATAAAGTTACTCCGATACCCCTCTGGAGTCCACGTCAGTTTTAGACAAATAAGGAAGGAAGGAACATTTTCCGTTTCAAGAGACGCGCGGAACTGAAGTTAGGAAAAAATGGATGGCGAACGTTTTCTTGGTAATGGAGTGGTTCTGTAGTTTGAAAAACATCTAGATATTTTTCGATCTTTTTCGGCGTAATTGAGTTGCAAGTTTCAACTACTGGTTGGTATAAAACAAATATATTTTGGTTTTTGTAAATGTGAATAAGAAATATACATAATATCATTATCATTGCATAGTTGCTGCTGTAGGCTGATGATGATGGTACTGCCGAAGCCATAGCACTACCAAAATCATACAATATTGGAAATAAAATAGCCCTAAGCCCTTATTGGAGAGTGCCTTGTGGAAGTGAAAGTGTGTTTTGAGATTAATTTTGTTATTTGACACAATCATGATTTCCACTGTTTACTAAAGGTACAGTTCGCAAGGCGTAAGCTGTGCTTTTCATTTGTGTGAGTGCAGTGTACGTGAACGTATATGTGACTTGTTTTACACACACATGTATTGTACACACAGCTACACACAATTTTTTTAATCTACTTTTCGTGATCACTCACACAACTGCAAGGCTTAGCTTATGCCTTGCGAACTGCACTTAGTATCGAAAATGGACTCACAGTAGTTTAATTTAATTTGGAAAATTATTGGAAAAGGTTGCAATACTGGCTTATTAAGAGATAATATGATTAAAAGGTATGGCAAATATTACTATTTAAATATGCCTCAAATCATTTTAACAAATCCGAAAACAAGTTCACATAAACAACAATTACAGTATACATAAATCAGGCCCAAAGTTATTTTCACTCGGAAAACACAAGGGCTGTTACAACAGCAATCAATGTCACAATGGCCTCCCGAAATCTGATTAATTCATCTAACGAACTCTATTATTTATCGCTAAGCATTCATTAAATTCGACACGGGCGGCTGACACTGACGTTGGGCCTATGGAATTCGCTATAATGTGGTCGGCTAGTTCTCCATCATAATTATCTGTAGATTGTCCTACTTTATTAATTTTGTTGATCTGTTGGTCTGTTGGTAGAAAATCTATATATATTATGTAGCTATATAAATATTGCATAGATTTTTACATTACAATAATGTCGCGCTCTCAAAACATAATTATGTAGATACGGAGGCGCTCGGCAATGGACAGACGAGTGGCGGCGCCCTTGGGCCGCAGAACTGAAAAAAAAGTCTACACTTACCATGATAAAGAAGTAATTTTGTGTTGTTGTAATGCTATGAAATAATAAAATACTATTAGTACTTGTAAAACGTTATTAAAATTGTCACAATTTAGGTACACATTTACAACTTTCCATAAATGTGCAAAACGTGCTTAAACCAACGTCAAGATAATTTAAAACTACAGCACTCGCGACATAATCGTGTTACGAACAAGTTGCGAGGTTTGCTCACCGCACAAAACACCGTAAGTCACGGTCCAACACCTGCTACAGTCAGAACCAATTACAGTAACATGACTTCACTAACGCGCGATACACACAGTTGTTTTGGTTAACGAACTTTAGGAATGGTTTTTCATATTAAATAAATATTTTTTAAATAACTATTTCACACAACGTCATTTAGCCCAAACTATGCTATGAACTTGTGCTATGGGATCCAGACAACTGATAAACACACTTATATATTTCTAAATACATACACAATAAACATAGAAAACACGCAATTACAGAACCAAACATTATTAACCAAATATCACACAAATATTTGATTCGACCCGGGAATCGAACGCGAGACTCCGGTGTCGAAAACCGATGCACTACTGATCACACCACCGAAGCGGTTTAAAGTATATTCTATGTCATTAATTGTAGGTATGTATAACATATTTTATATGCATACCAGCGGATCCGACAGACGTCCTTTAAAAAAAAAGAACCAAATTGTGAATCTAAGCCATTCTCGAATCCCCTTGAACACACATAAAAAATTTCATCAACGTCAGTCCAGCCGTTTAGGAGGAATTCAGTGACATACACACGTACAGTAGAATTATATATATATAAAGATATATAGATTCGGATTACAGAACTGTTATTGACTTTGTATTTGATAGTACTCAATAGTAGATATAATCAATAACGACCATCAAATGACCTTGCCCTCTAAAGTGACAAGTGTGTTTAGTTATTTTTTCTTCTAAATAATGCAGTCTAGGTTGTATATTGATTTCTGTGCCATTCAAATTGTGATTACTCTTTGTTTATATTCGTTGGCTGCCATGCAAGTTCATAGTACCTAATTCGCTAGAAAAAAAATTTGAGGTGTAACTTTACTTTGTTAATTTTTATCCGGTAATTTGGTCAACTAAATCTTACTTTACATTATTAATCAATACACTAGACCCGGTGAAAATCAACACTTTCAGAAGTTACACTTAATGACAATAATCTGAAATATAAATAACTTTATTCATGTAGGTCAGAGTAACATGAACGTAAAGATTATTGCTTCTATAAATGTATTCTGAAAATCTAAGTACGTAGTTCCTTTGAGCGTATGATCACGGTACCAGACACCGAACATGCTTGCTCGCTTGTTTAATGTGCCATAAACACCTTGAATTTACTGCACGTAAATCATCACAACTTAAAACACACAAATAACAAGTTTGATACAGCCACGCTCGCTCCAAGTTAGAGGTAATTTGCATACATTATCATCTCAGGTGCTTCGTCTGCGCTGTATGTGCTTGTTTCTCAGGATGTGTGTAGTACTAGAATGCCAAATTTTGGCTGATTTAATTACTAGAGATGTGCTGAACGTTATGATTCATGTTTAATTTTGTTATATATTGGATATAGAATTTTATTTTAACTAGTGGATCGCAGCTTTACCAGCATGGATTTAATCTTCGATCAAACTATATTCAATTTAAATAAAACAATGAATCGCCGTTCGTTTGTCCCCTAAAACTCGGGAAGGGCTGGACTGACTATTTTTTTTTAATATTCGTACAAACTTAGGGAAGGTTTAAAAAGGTTCATTCGAGACGGTACGAAGTTTGACGGGACCGCTTGCTAGGTAATTATAAAAATAAACTCCAATTGTATTTATTGTTTTGTTTAGATAGGCACGTATTTACAGATGCGATTCATTAAATTTATATTTTTATGAGTTTTCAGTGGGATTAAGTAATGTAACATTTTTTGCACTATATTGACTTACTTATCTTTTATTAGCTATAATAGTATTTTGCTATGTTGTAGGTTGTTTTTCACGAAACAATTTAATAATGTTCGTCGTATGTAATAAATGTCCACACTGACCTCATTACATTAAGAGTTTCCCCAACAAACTGATCGCCAAACCTTTTTCATGAACCAAATTACGGAAGAAGGGTACGAATATTCGAAATCAAACAATTATTTTACGTAAATTGCATTCCCTTTGCGCTAACAATTCTAAATTAAAGCCAAAGATACACTGGCGAGGGGTTGTAAGACGAAGTGGGGTAGTAAGAGCGCAATTTCCGCGAATCTTCAGATCAATTAATTAGGACGCCCTCTAAATTTAACTGGCTATTTTTAAATTTAACATATGAATTGTCTGTTCCCTTGTTATTAAACTAGGTATGCAATGCATGCTACTAATTGCAAATGTTGAGCGGAGCAAATTTTGTTAATTTTTTTTATGCTCTATTTTCATGATTTCAGAGATATGCACTCCCGGGTATGATGTCTTCGTTGTCGTCTAAGATAGAGCTTCGCTTCGCTCCGCTCAATTAATTGCAAAGATTATAATTACGTGTGTTATACGATGAAGGTAGAATATCTTTATATAGTTTTGCCGGGCAGAAATTATTCAATTCTAGAGTAACTTTTTGTTAGAATTATAATATTGTGACCATGCCCATAAATACCTATATTGGTTTTATGTTGGGTTCCACAAAGATGTTAGGTGCCCAAGTCCACCAATTGGAGCACCTGCCGATAAACGGACTAGAATCTGGCTGAAATAAAGTACTCATTAGGAGCAATTGGCTTGAATCGCCCCATATTACGTTGGACTAACAAAGTTACCGGCGAAAAGTGGACGTATAATATGACTGTGCTTTTTAAGAAATGCTGTATTTTTTTTAAAGTATCATGGCAGTTATTTATTAATTTCTAAATAGGTAAACCAAAAGACTATAAACGCTGTTGTTGACAATAAATATCTAAAATTGTATCAACTAATACCCGTTGTAGAGGGATAATATCATCAAACGTATATTAAACTATTCAGAAAAGTTAATACTCTGAAAATTCATAGAACTGAATCCTCAAAGAGCGGCTCAGTACCTCAGAAGCTGTACAATCCGGTATTTGTGTGAAACATCTCACACAATAGTATTTACTGAGAACATATTTCAGTACAAGTTACTCATATCCCACACGTGTTGGAAGATTATTCTGTTCAGCGGTACATTGTGTCTGGACAATAGTCCGAAACAATGTACTCGGCTAAAGTAAGCTTTGAGCAATCTTTTGACGGTGTAAAGGACAATTTCTTAGTATTGTATTTTCTTTATAGCTGATTTTAAAAATAGAACCGTTACTCCATTCGGACGTTCGGTTATTTAGGTTGTTTTTTTTTGTATGTGTAACCTTATTTGACGAAGGATTTTTTACGAAAATGAAAAAAATCCTTTTTACTAAAATGTGAATGAAACTCGTGGTCAAATACAACGCTGAAGTTAACATAATCGAACACGAAGACTCCGGGACTTTGGAGTTATCCCGCCGAGGGTGTTCCCTAGGCGACCGGCAATGTACGTTAAGACGGCGTTTTTTTACAAATGTATTTTGTAGAGAACTCCATGATAACAATGAGAGACTGTTACATCTAAGCGAGCCCCAGCCATATATTTTGCATTATTAATTTTAGTAGGTGGGACCAACATCTCAAAGTCCAAGGCAATTCTCCCTCGCTACACTCGGTGTACCAGTGGACCGTCGGAAGGCACTGGCAAAAATACAAAAGTAAAAAAAAAACTCGTAAACCTCCAATAATTTGTAGCGTCATTACAATACAAATTAGTATAACAATACAAATTAGTATTACAATACAAATTAGTATTAGTAGGAGAGAAAAAGTTCAATACATATTTTAAAAGTCACTCATATAATATTTCGTTAGTGCCTATACCTTTAGATGCCACTTCATTTTACTCACACACCCGTAGTTTGGGAACCACTCGGGTCGTGTTTCTACGTCATCGTAAGTTGTAATTTGTTGTGAAACACAGTTATAACAGGGCTCACCGCGGTTAATAGTCGACCGGAATTTTGTGGACAAAACTGAATGTACAATTTTGAATAAAATTTATGTTTGTAAGAATTCTTTATGATGGGAAACGATATTTGAATTGTGTTAACTAGGAGATAAACAATATATTTAATGGTAGCTTACCATGTAATGGCATTACACGTTGAAAAATAATTACTTTGTATTTTAACTACTTGTTAACCACCCATAAAAAATCTTTCTGCTTGAACATATACTCAAAAATTACAACACGAGCTGTCATAAGATGACGGCTTGTGTGAAAGCATTTATTTTTCTGTAAGCTAAATATAAAGTGTAAAAAAACATTGCCAAATAGGAGCACTATCATAATTTTCCCGATACGAACACATGCCAAAACGCGTTATATAAATTTTCAATTCAACCACACAGAAGCTTTTAAGAGAGGTCGCAAAGAACTAAATATATGTAATACCACGTAAGCCACAGCACAGCCATAAAGACAAACGGAGCAAAGACAGACATTAATTTGATTAAATCACTTCACACACCATTTGCAAAACCTTTCTTTGTTTGGCATTGTACGCTAAAATGGACCTTACCTCTGAATAAATATATTTGATATGGTTAATATTTATTCGATGTAAAGAATTATTATGCCTCATAAGGTGGTTTTAGAGTTGTACAGTAAATAATTAATAAATTAATATGAGGTTTCAGAGATAACCTCTGTGGTAAGGTGTAAGTAAGCTGAGACAAGACTTTTTAATATAATTAGAAAATCAATGTACGTTAATATCTATAAAAGTATACTAGATTTTTAACATTAGGTATAGGTTAGGTATATCCATTACGTAGGTAAACAATATTAAACCGATCAAATTTCAGGAACAAAATGTTCCAAAGTTGAATTTTTCACTTAAACGTCTTCAAACACTCGGAGAACAGTCATAGAACAAATAAGATCCTGATCATAATGCTTAAATTTTATTTTTATGTCCGAGTAGCGACCAACAGCTGCTCACTGAATAAAGACGTTTGCCGTGAAACAAAATGTTCTAAAAATGTACGAAAACCATGAAGGCAGCTTCTGACTTTTACAGCTACCCTTCTCATGGAGTAAGAAATTGAAATTCGAATTTGAAAAGTAAGAGAGAAAGAAATGAGTGTTTCTTATAGAACTAAAATTGCATTCATCATTCACCGAGCCTTTTCCCAACTAAAGTTGGGGTCGGCTTTCCAGTCTAACTGCGTTTCGGCTGAACATCGATATTTTCCGTGAAGCGACTGCCATCTGACCTCCACAACCCATGGGCGACATCGAAGTTCTGTAGTTAGACCGGTCGGATTTTTGATTTGCGGCTCCAACTACCCCTAGCGACTGCCATAGATGTTTGTATGACAACTGGGACCTACGCGACGGCTTAACGTGCTCTCCGAGGCACGGAGGGGTCTCAGTGTCAT
This sequence comes from Nudaria mundana, assembly GCA_963556515.1. Classification (NCBI taxonomy): domain Eukaryota; kingdom Metazoa; phylum Arthropoda; class Insecta; order Lepidoptera; family Erebidae; genus Nudaria; species Nudaria mundana. The sequence continues at coordinate 21,898,867 of OY748293.1, read as the reverse complement.
AAGAAATGGTCTGAAATGAACTACCTATACCTATATATACCTATATGTACCTATATATGACTTTTAATGCATTATATCAACCAATTTGATATTATACTCGTAAGGTATCACAACACAGCAACGTTTTCGCTGTCACCACCTGACATTTCCGCTACAACCGCAAGCAATCCTTCGGCAACCACAAGCTTAAGGCCGACCACAACTGTTTTATCCCATAATTTGTCTGTAATGATGTTTCATAACCACGATCTTATTGGTTGTGAATGGAAATTTCCGAGAACCTGTGGTATAGTTACGAGTTTGTGGGTAGATGTAGTTACTCATTTGTTTACGTGGATATGTGTTTCCCATGTACATGAAATTGAGTTTTTTTTATTCCATTGCATTATTTATTTTATATTCAATATCCATTTACTCTGACACAGCAATGATTGACGAGACATACGTGCAAAATGTTATGGATTTTATTATTTAAAATCTCCAGTAACAAAATTATTGTTTAAAACCTCGGTGATATCGGATGTATCTATGGATGTATTCTATCAATAACATGGACATCCACTATAGTGTCATATTTCGCAGCGGCTACCTTGTCAGTTACAAGTTGCAAGAAGAAGAGTTTTAGTTGATACGTTAAAAGTAGGTTTTTTTTCAGCCTGTGCTATCCCACTGCTGGGCAAAGACCTCCCCACCTCCTTCCAATGTGTTCTGTCTTGCGCCACCTCAACCTAATATGAATAATCAGTGTTATGAAGAATAATTAAGACGGAGCGTAGCGGAGTCTTCTCTAAGATGGGCCCAATCGAGAATGTATGTGAAACGATACTGGTCACAATTTTAAACTTATCGACTTGAAATTTGGCTGCAGATAGAACACATTAACGTGCTTTGCTGTATAGTTTTTGGTGTATGTAGCTTATATAGTTTTTGAGTTATCAATCTTTCACTCCGTCTTATTTATTTCGACATTTCGGCGAACCGCCTAGTTATATTGGACTTCGTTGAATTTTAGTGCAGTAGTAATTAACTGGATTAGCAACTACTACATACAAATGTATTTTAGCCTTATTCATTTATTTGTTAAAGAGACACATTGCAGCTAGGCTTGTGGCTGTGTATTCGAGGTAGAGTAAACCTGAATTTCGTAGAGTTGACCTTAAAACTATGCATGCACGACTACATCACTTGTGAAATTATTATTGACTACAAAATTAGAAGCAAGTTCAAGTTTGCAATCAAATCCATAAACTCCAAATACAAACTTTCTCCTGTCTATAACCTGCAATTAAATTTAATTAATACTTGGAACTTGTGCGTTCCAAAACTCGCTGCAACTTTCAACTCGGGTCACACACCGCATCCATAGAACACGTTCTGATGCGATACATCAGCGTACTATTGGCACGGTCACACCCTCTCTCCCTTACTGTAGCAGTGCTCTCCCTACAACCATTTGCATGTAAATTGAATAACGACGACGTAGCACATCTTTGGTCTAGGAACGAACGCGTTTGGCGTTTCAAGACATCAGTTGTAATCTTTGAAGCAATATTGGTCATCGTCTATGGAATTTGAATTTAAATAATGTTATGACATTTTACATAAAAGATCAGCTAGTCTCTTCTATAACAAAAAATATAGAAACGTCTATTTCCCTGAGGTATGCAGAGGTGCATTGCACACCCACATAGGGTTAAAATATAGGGTTAAGATAAATTTGAATGAACAGCAAAAAACTCATATATTATATAATAATAATCAGCAACAATATCAGCTAAATATTTTTTTACAGCAAATATTTTTTGCTGTAAAAATATGCATATAAACCAATTGTTTAATAATACCAGTAGGTATACAGATAATTCAAAAATATACATCGATAGTGTACTGTATTTTTATCAGATGCACCAAGAAAAGATGTTTAACGTCCAAAAAATATGATTTACATATCAAAATATACTGAATGCACAGCAAAACCTGCTAAAGTCTTCGGGGAAGGAAGGATTTTTTTTTAATACCTAGAAATGGTCTTAGATTCGACTTGGATGGGTTAGATTAGCTTAGTACTTATATATCACGAACTTAAATTGCTGCTAAAATTAATACATTTTGAGGTAATTTTTTTGCTGCGCAATCAGTATTTTTTCTTACGAAAGGGATTTTTTTTAAGTACAAAACGAATGTTTCTGGATTACCAGTTAATACTACCCTAAAATACATACCTATTGCACTACTTAAGTATTTCAATTTCAAGCAGAATTTTAAGTTAATACCTTATATGGGTTATATTTAATATGTAATACTCGAACAACCTATGAAAATAATCGCATTATAACTTCCACCTTTGTTGTTATAGAGCGTACGTCAGTACCTGCGTTAAGAGCATTACACTTCTCTAACTAGCTACTGGACTATTCCCTATTCTGTGCTGCTGGGTTAGAGTGGTTAGTAACGTCGAATGCTACCTATAGTTTACTCTCTACCATTAAAACTTCAAAGTACTTTACTTAGGTATATTTTGTGCAGATATTTGGCCAAATTTTGATCGCAAATACTTGTCTGCTATAAGCTTATTAGATAAGTAAATCATTGTGCGAATTAAATTCCATACAATAAGACGGTACATGCGGTTCTGTTTATTAATTTGTTATTTTGTTTTTTTTTTCAGGTAAGTCACCGTTTTCTATTTGTTTGATTGTGACGATTCCACATAACTTATAAAGGGTAAGTATTTATTTAGTGTTAAGTTTCACGTTTGTGTAAGTGGTACCAACATAGCTGGCGAAATCTAGGCACAATGAAAGTCTCGGTCAACCTATTAGGAGATACCTACGTTGGGGAGGACGTGATTTTTGTTTGGTATTAGTTATATTTTATTTCTTCATTAACAATATTTTAAACTGTCATTAACGAACAAAAAGTACCTATGTCAAATAACAAAATTGTAGTCTTTACAAGTGTGATATTACCATTTATTTTAATGAGCTCTAAATTCTCTAACACAAGCTCATCATTGTAACAATACAGTAAAGACGTGGCACCCCGACTTCATTAGTGATTTTTTCTTAGCATTTTAAAAGTAACATGTGCTATGAATATAGTTAAATTCTTCAACAAATTGTTGAATAAAAATTGCAGAATATTTTAATATTTATATTTTAAGTACTTACTGACGTTTGTAAGAGCCATTTAATGACATATACAAATAAATAAATCATAAAAAAAAAGAATTTGAATGTGTAAATAAAGTCTATTTTACTAACTACAATCATTTTTACAGCAAGTATCTACCAATTGCAATTATTTCTAAAAGTAACTTAGCCACTTTATACCTCTATACCTACATAAATTATTTTAAACTACATAATAATATACATATAAGTATGCAGCTTTAAGTTAAGATGAGTAACTGAGGCATCCTGACTTTTTTTTTTAATTCATTAACAACAAACAAAATAATATTAACAATTTCCATCCACAGTATGGTCCCTCGTACCTCCGAACCTTAAGTTTTCTAGTAGAAATAGCTGTTTAGTGCAGGATCAGTGTTGAATTTTAGGTGCATCCATCTAAACCTCGGCTGATTTATATCTGACATTATACACGTAGACTCGAAACAACAGACTCTGAGACTGACTTCAATTTTGAGACAGAAGCTGGCAAGAAGATACTTGTTTATTAAACAATGAAGTTCGTTTGAATGAACGCATTGAAACGAACTTCATTGTTTAATAAACACTTACCCAAATTTTATTCTAAAACTAAACGTAGTTTTAGAACAAAATATGGATAAAGTGTTTCGAACTTAATCACACGTAAACAAACAAACAAAAAAATTAGCCCACTACCATTTTATAAATTGACACATAAGATGCAAGAAGTATCTTATGTCTTGTCGATTTTGGGGATGTTTTCTTCCCCAATTTTAATTAAAAAGCTAATCCACGTAATTTTATTCACGTAATTGGTACATGTTAATGCTAAATTCACCTTCAAATTTTGATCGCAAATACTTGTCTGCTATAAGCTTATTAGATAAGTAAATCATTGTGCGAATTAAATTCCATACAATAAGACGGTACATGCGGTTCTGTTTATTAATTTGTTATTTTGTTTTTTTTTTCAGGTAAGTCACCGTTTTCTATTTGTTTGATTGTGACGATTCCACATAACTTATAAAGGGTAAGTATTTATTTAGTGTTAAGTGTCACGTTTGTGTAAGTGGTACCAACATAGCTGGCGAAATCTAGGCACAATGAAAGTCTCGGTCAACCTATTAGGAGATACCTACGTTGGGGAGGACGTGATTTTTGTTTGGTATTAGTTATATTTTATTTCTTCATTAACAATATTTTAAACTGTCATTAACGAACAAAAAGTACCTATGTCAAATAACAAAATTGTAGTCTTTACAAGTGTGATATTACCATTTATTTTAATGAGCTCTAAATTCTCTAACACAAGCTCATCATTGTAACAATACAGTAAAGACGTGGCACCCCGACTTCATTAGTGATTTTTTCTTAGCATTTTAAAAGTAACATGTGCTATGAATATAGTTAAATTCTTCAACAAATTGTTGAATAAAAATTGCAGAATATTTTAATATTTATATTTTAAGTACTTACTGACGTTTGTAAGAGCCATTTAATGACATATACAAATAAATAAATCATAAAAAAAAAAGAATTTGAATGTGTAAATAAAGTCTATTTTACTAACTACAATCATTTTTACAGCAAGTATCTACCAATTGCAATTATTTCTAAAAGTAACTTAGCCACTTTATACCTCTATACCTACATAAATTATTTTAAACTACATAATAATATACATATAAGTATGCAGCTTTAAGTTAAGATGAGTAACTGAGGCATCCTGACTTTTTTTTTTAATTCATTAACAACAAACAAAATAATATTAACAATTTCCATCCACAGTATGGTCCCTCGTACCTCCGAACCTTAAGTTTTCTAGTAGAAATAGCTGTTTAGTGCAGGATCAGTGTTGAATTTTAGGTGCATCCATCTAAACCTCGGCTGATTTATATCTGACATTATACACGTAGACTCGAAACAACAGACTCTGAGACTGACTTCAATTTTGAGACAGAAGCTGGCAAGAAGATACTTGTTTATTAAACAATGAAGTTCGTTTGAATGAACGCATTGAAACGAACTTCATTGTTTAATAAACACTTACCCAAATTTTATTCTAAAACTAAACGTAGTTTTAGAACAAAATATGGATAAAGTGTTTCGAACTTAATCACACGTAAACAAACAAACAAAAAAATTAGCCCACTACCATTTTATAAATTGACACATAAGATGCAAGAAGTATCTTATGTCTTGTCGATTTTGGGGATGTTTTCTTCCCCAATTTTAATTAAAAAGCTAATCCACGTAATTTTATTCACGTAATTATAACATGTTAATGCTAAATTCACCTTCCTACCCTCTCGATGATATAGGCGTGATTGTATAAATGCGTGAATGAGAATATATATTTAATTTCAAATATGGCAGCACCAAGTATAACAGATTTACCGCAGTCTTAATCCGACTTAATGAAGTTATTTACTTGCATTCCTCGGATATGCAAATTTGTGCAACGTGTCACAGTTGCTACGTCTCGTGGATCATTTAGTAATATTTGTACACTACGGATTAGTAACTTGCTAGATTGTACCTACTATTTGTTTGGTAATTACATTTTGCCAGCAATTTACGTTTAATAAATCTTAACTGGAGACTTTGTTTTGTTTGGTCAAACGCAGTAATCTCGGGAAGTGTTCGTTTCGGAACTTTGTTTCAGGTTAAATGGTATTATTTTTTTGGTGAAGGCTTCACGTTACGACTAATGAACAGCAATTAAAAACACGTCAAAAATTTACACAAAATCCAAGTTCAAATTACCGAAATGGGACCAAATTATAATGGGACCACTTGTGAAGTAGTAGCTTTCAATAAAAAAAAAATGTTATCCCGACGAACCGAAAAAAAAAAAAAAAAAAAAAAACATTTTAATATTTTATGCAAATGTGTGTAAATTGAAAAACGCTACGGACAGACAGACAAATTGTCGTATTAAATATATAGATAATTCAAAATCGGTTAACCCAGTCCAAAGATAAGAGGTAACAAACACAAAAATAAATAAAAAATAAAGCAGTCGAATTGAGAACTTCCTCCTTTTTTGAAAGTCGGTTGAAAAGCGTTTCAAAAACAGGGAAGCAGACGATGTTGCGTGCATACACTAGTATAATAAAGATAATGAAGGACAATCTAGACATCCTTGGCATAGACGTTCGTCGAGAGCTCAATAACACAAAATACATTGAGAGATGTATTGGGCTAGCTTCGCGGAAACTAGGAATACTGAACAAGGTAAAGCGATTCTTTACACCGCACCAGAGGTGTCTGCTGTACAAAACGCAGATTAGACCCTGCGTTGAATACTGCTCTCACCTCTGGGACGGCTCCGCGAAGTATTTGCTGGACGCACTCGACGCTATGCAGCGACGCGCTGTTCGCATTATAGACTGTCCGGAGGTAACGGGATGCCTTGAGCCGCTAGCCCAGCGCCGAACAATTGCTTCCTTGGCCGCGTTCTACCGTATTTACCACGGTGAGTGTTCTGAAAAGCTCTTCAACCTGATCCCACCCTCTCCCTTCCGATCCCGAACAACGCGTGCCGGCCAGAGATGTCACCCTCATACCGTGGAAACCGTCTTCGCGAGAACCGAGCGTTTTAAACGATCGTTTCTCTGCCGAACGATGGTGGCTTGGAACGCCCTGCCTGCGCACGTGTTTCCTCCAACATATAACCCTGGGCTCTTTAAGCGAAGCGTGAAGAGGCACATTACTGGGTCGTCAAGTTGAGGGCCACTCTCTATAGTATTCCTGTGTACTGTGAGAGTCGCCCTCAATTGCCAGACGTCGCCTCAGCTTACCATCAGGCGGGTGGCGTCAATTTGTCGACCTAAATATAAAAAAAAAAAAAAAAAAAAATACCGTTAACAAGTTTTTAATAACAAGACGGGATATAATATAGTAGATTATATTTTTTTTTTAAATGAAATTGTCTGACTGCTTAGATAGTTAAACATAGAGCCGAGAATCCTGTGGAGTCTACTGGCATTTCTAATTTTCATTATTATTAGATCTGTGGGAGTGATAACTAATTACATTTCCAATTTAATCATTCAAACGTCTAATCATTCAAAAGACATTATACTCGTATCATAACCCACAGTGTCAAATTGTACACCTTTAAATACGAGTATATATGTAGAATGTCCACAAATTACCTCCATAACGAACACGTTTCATTAGAAAAAAAAACTCAGTTTGTGTTAATTCATCACACACGACACTTCAATAAAATTAACTATGATGAATGGAAGTCTATGGTATCATCCATCATGGAAGTTAGTGACAGTTTCTTTTTTTATAATTAGCGAACTGACAGTGGCGTGTGGCCACAAACTGTGATATCTGATGCTTTTAAGTTGGTATTAAATTATTAATTGGTCATTAGTTTCATTACTTAAATGGTCATTATTAAGTTATCATGTGATAATTATTATGATAATATTCAAATAATTGACTGATATAGTTAAGTACTGATATTATAAAGGCATAGGCAAACCGACTTACTTGTACTTTGTAGTGTATATCAATATAAAATATAGGCTGACATGTCCATTATGGACAAAAGCCTCGACAAAATAAAAGAAAAAAAAAATATAAAATATTCCGTCCGGCGGGTCGGCTCTGACCTAACCACACGGTTCTAGACGAAGCTAGCCTCTGCACTTTGTCACTTACTGCCGCACCAAATATCACCCTGTCTTCACGCTTCCCCATTATTTCACAATGACAGTGCAACAAGATAATAGACGGTACACAGCGGCCCCTAGAGACCCCACAAAGTTGACTTCGTTTGAGGTGGAGTTCGCGAATATCCGCGGACTCCATGCAAACCTCGATACCGTCCACCATCACCTGGAGACGGCACGGCCTTCTGTGATGATCCTAACGGAGACACAGATACGCCGCCCTGACGACACGTCGTACCTCTGTTACCCGGGCTATATCATTGAGGAACAATTCCGTGATAAAGCCGGGGTGTGCGTGTTCGTTAGGGCGGATGTTTGCTGCTGCCGGTTGCGCTGTCTGGAGAACCCCTCCTACTCCGTCCTTTGGCTTCACGTGGATCATGGCTCCATGAGTCAGATCTACGTGTGCGTCTACCGCTCCCACACAGGGGACACTAAGACAACAAGGCTTTTCGAATACCTCAGCGAGATGGCTGACGATGCGCAGGTGTGGTTCCCGAACGCTGACCTGGTTTTCCTGGGGGACTTTAACGGTCATCACGTTGAGTGGCTGGGGTCCCTTAGGACCGATCATGCGGGACGAACTGCCCATGCATTCGCTCTCTCCCACGGGCTGACCCAGATGGTACGGGGGATCACCCGGATACCTGACAGGTCAGACCACACGCCCGCCTTACTGGATCTACTGCTGACGAGTCGCCCAGCCGAGTACAGTGTGTCGGTACGCGCCCCACTGGGCACTTCCGACCACTGTGTGGTGCATGCCAGCTTCCAAGTGCCACCGCCTGCTCGTGCTGAACAAATGACTCGACGACTATGGCACTACTCGTCGGCAGACTGGGACGGTCTCCGCGATTACTTTGCGTCCGTCCCGTGGAGCCAGCGCTGCTTTGTAGGGAAGGCGCCTTCGGATAGCGCTGCTGCCATTGCTGGCGAGATCAGTCTAGGGATAGAATATTATATCCCTTTCACTGATGTCGCTAGCATCCGCAAAGCTCGCCCCTGGTTCGGGCGTGAATGTGCCGAGGCTGTCCAGAAAAAACAGTCGGCATATCGCGCCTGGGTCAGGGCTTGGGCGGGACGTGACCCGAACGTGAACCGCCTCAACGCAGCGTACAATAGGGCCACTAGGTTCAGCAAGAGGACCTTCAAGAGAGCTGATGCCCAGCGCGTCGCGCGGCTTGGTCAGGAGCTCACATCCCATCCCACGGGCAGCCGTGGACACTGGCTCTTTGTGGCTAATTCCCGGGTCGATGACCGTGGCCTGCAGCCCCCCGCCATCGCCAACTGTGGCCACACTATGCCTGATATTGTTATCAGGCAATGTGATGTACGGGCAGTGCTGCGGTCACTTGACACGCTTTATTATATTACAAAAGAGGGCAGTCCGTGCCATTTATTGTTTAGGTAAAAGAGATTCTCTTAGGGAGCGATTTAAAGATATTAACATTTTAACTGTAGCTTCCCAATATATATTTGATAACATACTGTATGTCAGGAAAAATATATCTAGCTATACTAAAGTAAGTGACGTTACAGACAGAAATCTACGTAATAAAAATAAACTACTCCCTCCGTGTTATCGGCTTAGCAAGGTTAATCATTCTTTCAAGGGGGAAGGTATACGCTTTTATAATAAATTGCCTGAATCGGTCCTTTGTATGCCCGACAATAAATTTAAAAACTTCATAAAGACCACTTTATGTCAAAAAGCATATTATAAGACAGTTGATTACCTTAATGATAAAAAATGCCGTCATTGTATCATATTTTGTACTTAGGCGACTATAATTTTTTTTTGTTGTATTATACACTCTTTTTGATTTTGACATGAGACCAATGTACATTGGTCCACATTTAGTCTTAAGAAAATGTGTAAATGAGTCAATTATTTGAAAAGAGTGACCGAGAGTTTTATTGCCAGGTTCTTTCTCTCGGTTCTACTTATTGCTTTGCGAATCTGGCAGTACATGTAAATATAGAAGCAATGACATTTTTTATTTTAAGTACTTACTGACGTTTGTAAGAGCCATTTAGTGACCTATACACATAAATAAATCATTTCACGCGGAAAGCCAGTGGCCCTGACAGCATTCTGGCGGTGGTGCTACGAAAATGTGCTGCTGAGTTGTCTCCAGTATTAACGCGTCTGTACCGCCTGTCATACTCTACAGGCTTCGTGCCGGAGGTCTGGAAGGAGGCGAACGTACAACCGATCCTCAAGAAAGGGGATCGATCCGATCCAGGCAACTATCGACCCATAGCTGTCACCTCAGTCATTTGCAAGGTGCTCGAGCTTCTTATCAATAAGCAGCTCATGCGATACCTGGAGGATCACTCGCTAATCAATGATCGGCAATATGGCTTCAGGCCAAAACGATCAACGGGTACGGGATAACGGGACCTCCTAGCATTCGTCACGCATGTATGGGGTGAGGCTATGGAAAAGTTCGGCGAGTCCTTGGCTATTAGCCTGGACATCGCCAAAGCTTTCGATAGGGTCTGGCATGCTTCGCTCCTTTCCAAGTTTCCGGCATATGGTCTACCTCCTCAACTGTGCAGCTGGATTGCCAGTTTTTTAAACGAGCGCCGAGTGCGGGTCCTCTGCGATGGCCAGGCTTCTCGCTTCTTGCAAGTGAATGACGGGGTATCGCAGGGGTCCGTACTGTCACCAACTCTCTTTCTTCTGCATATCAATGATATGCTTTCCCTCGGGAACATTCATTGCTATGCAGATGACAGTACATTGCACGGGAGTTACTCGGTTCGTCCGACGGCGGGGCGATCTGTGATAGAGGAGGAGAGACGAAATCTCGTGGGTGATCTCGACCGAAACCTCGATAGTATCTCCTAATGGGGTGCCGAGAACTTGGTCGAGTTCAATGCCCACAAAACACAGGCGTGTACATTTACAACGAAAAAATCAATGTAAGACAGGTTATTATTACTCTACTATTAGTCTAAAACAAAAACAATTTACTAAAATTCTGATGAAATGTCGAATGCTACGTTAATGCATCTGACTCTATAGTCTATAAGCACTGGCGCGAACATACTGAGTGGACATTCCACGCTTATGAGTTCAAAAGCAAAGGAAAACTAAAATAAAAGTAAGGATATGCCTCGTTTGCGCTTCTATTTCAATTATACGACGGTCTCCTTTAATGTTTTATTCTTCACAGAATTTTATAATGAATACATTTTTCTGTTTGAGAATTTTGCGGAATGTGTTTGAATATATTTTTTTCTTTTTTGGTGCATCTTTATACCATACGTTAATTATAAAAGCTTACTTGTAATATTTATGTCATTTCATATCATCTAATATTAAAGAACTTTAAATTTTGAACCCTGGAAACTATGTTTTTTGTTATTTTGAGGTTCTCAAAAGCACATTGTATGTTCAGTTTAGTGCAACACGATCAATTTCTGGTTTAAGTAACACAATTATAGCCCAAAGAAAACAACATATTTTTAATTGCTCTTATCATTATATTAATCTATTTGCGTTTACGAAACCAAGCATTCAGAAACAATAGAACTATTATATAAATTAACCACAAACATTTAAGCTTTAATTCATTCTAATACAGCGGTACTAATTCACAATAATAGACTAGATGTATAACCCCCCCACGCCCAACTGAAGAAGAAAGGGTGCCGAAATAACGGTGCCAGCGGAGATGATTAAAAACCCACGGTTTAAAACAATAATATTGCCATTAGTGGCAGGCGTCAGCTTGAGACATTTAAAGTTAACGACACGTAAAGATGTCGTGTCGTAGTCGTAGCAATTAACTCCAAATCTAAAGACTGTTAACGTTAACGTAGATGTTGTAACTGAGACGAGACACCATCTATTCCAATTTTTTTAAATACAATTTGTATAGAATGGATTTTTTTAAAAAAGAAAGAAAAGAAAAAAAAAAATGTTTTACGTTATAGGGATTATTTACTTCTGCCAAACTGCAGCACAGTTTGTTGGCACGTAACTCCTTATTCAAACAAAACTATTTTTTTAAAACAATTTTACATTTTTTGTTGGCCTACATAATATATAAAACAAGTTTGCTATACTCGTGTCCAAATAAATATTAAAGTAAAGCAAAGAAGAGTACGAAGAGTAAGAAGTAAAGAAATGTATATTATTCAGTGCATGGCTATTTAATTGATACCGTATGACATTTTTTTATATACGATACTTACATGACTAATTTATCTTATAATTGACATTTATTTGTAATTTTGGTAATTCGACATATCATCATATTTCATTTTATTCTAAGATCTTAGAATACTTTTATGCTTTCATTCATCAATTGTCGTTGTTATAAATAATAGTTTGTAAGAATGTTCGTTAACAAACTGCCAGATGTATGGACAATATTGTTAAAATCTGCGTCTAAATAGTTACTTTCAAAAGCAGACGACACTTTAATACTCCCCGTCTATCGTGCCGCCTTTGCGACTGCTAATTATGCAATGCATTCGCCCCAATGATTTCCCATAGGAATGGTGTCCTACACTGTTTTAATCATATACTCGGAATGGCAAGAGATTGCATCTGAACAAATGCCCAGCGTGTTCGGGATGAAACCGGTTTGAACCGGATCGCTGTGTAATTTACTGTTACGTTTGTTGTTCACTGTTTGAATTTCCCTTCCACCCTGAGCCGCCGCCCGTTCCGTACCGGTTTGTTTTTCGGTGTGTATTTAAAGTTCATTCCATGGACTTCATTTCAGTTTACCAAAGCTATTTGCGCGATGTATACTCATTACATCGTTTTTGATCGCGTTTTCCTTCCCTGTTTGCTATCAAGATATGTATTTGAAGTTGTTAGATGTAAATGTGTAGGTTTATTTTCTTACTTCTTTTATGTAGTTATAATTACTCATAATATTTGTATTACATGTGTTCAGCAAATATTCATAATATCAAGCATAATCATGTTGAAAATTGACTCACAATTTCTCTGGATGCTTAATTTATTTTCATTAAGCGGAAAAAGCAACTATGAGCGAGTGCCGTCTTAACTCCCCACTACGGAATTTTTCAATGCTTAGTGTGTTTTCCTATCTTTCTTATGAGGTTTTATTTAACTTACTTATTGTTTCAACTAAAATAATCGTAAATAACTCATACATAAATCACGCTTAGTAGGTAGAGGCGCTTCACACACCGACATTTTGCTAGTTCCACATTTTAGGGGGCAAACCCTGTATTATGAACCCAAATTCTAACACCAGCTACAATCTCTAAAATCTCGGCAAAAAAAAACCAAATAGGTATATATTTGAAACATAAATATTTCCTGTTTGTGATATTAGTACAGATTATATCAAATTCGGTACAATATTTAAAGTATAATAAGTTCCAAGTTATATTATAACTTAACTGAATTACGTATAAATCCTCTTCTCGAAAGTTTTACGACGCAGGTGTTTGCTTACGTCTGATCGATATAATGGCTGTCGTAAACATAATATTCTTACAGGAATCTTCGTGATACTTTTCACTTTTCAAGAAATATTAAACTTCTTAAGTCTATACAAGTTTAGATTTTTATGATTGAATATCGAGACTTCGTAAATTTTATGGATGGATATTACATATTAGGTACTTTTTAGTTCTAAATATGTATGTTAGTAAAAGTCATCATTTAGAACCAGAATCTTGAATTATTGGTAAAACGTTCTCTTTGTAATAGAAACATTCCGGTTGAAAAATGGACCTGGTGACTGATGCTATTGCAAAAAGAAATTCTACAACTAGATCATCATCCACATGCCCTTATCTTAATTATTTGGGGTCGGCCACACATCCCTTATTGAGGAGTGACTTGAGGAGATGAGACTTCATCTCCTCAGTCTTCTCTCAGTCACTCCTTTCCTTGTCATGTCCTCGTTGCCGAATTACATCCATGGTTTCTTGGGTCTACTAACTCTTCTTCTACAGAGGGCTTTGCATACGCATGACATACTTTGCACCTTTTCTAACATTACTTTCCGCTCTTCTCATAATAATATGTATGTGTACCACGACAGCCGCTCACTTCTCAATTTTTCACTCACTGGCGCAACTTTCAAACTTCCTCTAATATCGAGTATATTACTTTATTATTCCTTAGTCTATCCATCTAATATTTTACTCGTTTCTTAATCTAATACTAGATATTTTTTTTTTGATTTATTACGTAAATGGTGTGGCAGTACCTAATAATTTTTGTAATAATCTTAGAAAGGTCGTAGGTCCCAATTTACAGCGTAATACATAAATCTAGTTGCTCACTGACAATCACAGTACAGAGATAGAGGGGCACCCAAAAGGAAAGGGAAGTTAAAGGCTAGGACAAATAAAGTTATTATAAACTTAAGACTAACGGGTCTTTTACGCGATTATTGAGATATATACATACCTCTTTATTACCCGACGTATTTAGCAAACCGCTACGGGCCGGAATATGCATATAAAATAAAACACCTAGAATTTCTTCGTAAAAAACAAGTGCGGGTGGAAACATCGTTCTGTTTTTTAACTAAGTGTCGTGATGCTCATTTGGTACCTGTAGGAGAGCGGTTAAAAGTGCGTCATGACATTCCCCGTGCAGAAGAAATTTTAAACAATGCCAGCGTTCGTCTTCTGAGACAATTAATTCGCAAGTGTAGAAAGAAAGAAAGAAAGAAACATTTATTATTCCACACAGGTTACAAAAAATACAAAAACTAAAAAATAAATAATACAAAAAAAATATGAACCATAAATAAATACATATAAATACACTAGTGTGGAATAAAGTGTCGGTACCAACTGCACGGTGTACGGTGTGAACTATATAACTTGCATATGGATTGTAGTGCGGTGCTATCGGTGAGTGATTTTGATATATGTGACCACGTAACTTATAACCAAGCGAGTCGTATTCGCGATCTGTGCAGTGCACGTCACAACGCGAAGTTTGACAAGTTATGCAACCATCGAAAGAGTAATGCCGGGCAATTAGGATCACTCGAAAACAAGACGGTGATTAATTTGTCAAACACACACATCGATGATGCCACACATAGTGTTCTGGCCAAAGGGTTAAACTTTGCTGTAACACCAAAGCGACTTCCCTATGAAAACATTATAAGTAGCATCGAGGAAGTAGTAACGCGCAACAAGTTACCGTCTAACGACGCAGATACACTTAGACAGGATGTTGCCGTTATCTTAAGGAAGGCGAAGCCACCTAGGCCTAATATCACCACGGAAGAACAGCAGGCACTTTTTAGTGCCTGCTGTTCTTCCGTGTTTTGTTTGTGAGTTACGTTCTAATACTACTACTGGACTACGATGGGAAAATAAAAAACCTACTTAGTGACGCTGCAGTTTACAAACCAGTGACTTATAACCCGACGGCCAGAGTCACCAAACGTATACGTGCGGTTATTAAGAACCACGAGGAACTGTTTGACAAGGATGTGTTTGAGCGTCTACATAGACCTATGGCGGTCCAACCACCAAAGCTATATGGTTTGCCTAAAGTCCATAAGGAGAATGTACCTTTGCGCCCTATTGTGAGTCAAATCAACTCACCAACGTATTATTTGGCGAAACACATAGCCAAGGTACTGCAACCATTAGTAGGTAACACCACATCCTTCGTTAAAGACTCTCGGCATTTTGTGGACATAATCAAGAGTGTGAAAGTGGAACCGGATGAGGTGATGGTGAGTTTCGACGTGGAGTCACTCTTCACCAACGTTCCCGTTCAAGATTGCCTTGAGGTCATCGAGAAGAAACTGAAGGACAATGGTCTGTCCAACAAATACATTGTTCTACTTAGACATTGCCTAGAGGGTAATTATTTTCTTTATGGTGGACAGCATTACCTCCAAATCGACGGAGTGGCCATGGGTAGCCCTGTAGCACCGGTGATGGCAAACATTTGGATGGAACACATTGAAGATTCCATAGACATGCAGTTAGCACAGGTGAAACTGTGGAAGCGATATGTGGAATGATGTCTTCTGTATTATGAGAGGGGGCCCAATAGAAGTAGAACAATTTTTAAGCCACTTGAACTCCATACACCGGAAAATCCGGTTTACTCGTGAAATGGAGTTGGACAGATCATTGGCTTTTCTCGATGTCAAAGGAACAGTAAGAGAGAGTGGTTCTCTCGGACACACTGTGTACCGCAAACCCACACACACGGACAAGTACCTGAATGCCGGTTCACATCATCATTCGCGACACTTGAGATCCGTTGCGGTGTCGTTGGTAAGTTAGCTATGATCTTTGCGACCCTGAACACTTACAGAAAGAGCTCGCTCATGTTCAGGAAGTGTTGAAGCAGAACGGGTATCAGGGACATACACAACACCGTGAAAGGAACAAGGTACAACCCTTGGGAGTAAGCAGAGCACCAGCATTTATGCCGTACGTGAAAGGAGTGACGGACAAAATTGGAACAGTACTACAAAGATACTCCATTAAGACTGTATATAGGCCACACTCCAAAGTCGTAAACCACCTGCGAACCCCTAAAGATACCATTCCTCTACAGACACCGGGTGTTTATAAGATAGACTGCCGCTGTGGTAGTTCATACATCGGAGAGACCAAACGTACTATCGCTGAGAGGGTCAAAGAACACATCACAGCTGTAAAAAACCGCCAAATAAACAAGTCTGCGATTGCCGAGCATTTGTTGGAATCGGGTCCCAACCACTGGATTGAACTCCACAAGTCACAAGTCCTATCCACTGACGGACACTATTACTCCAGGATAGTGCGGGAAGCCGTCGTAATAAAGACGGCTTCCCGCACTATGTATGAACTACCACAGCTGCAGTCTACCTTATAAACACCCGGTGTCTGTAGAGGAATGGTATCTTTAGGGGTTTGCAGGTGGTTTACGACTTTGGAGTGTGGCCTATATACAGTCTTAATGGAGTATCTTTGTAGTACTGTTCCAATTTTGTCCGTCACTCCTTTCACGTACGGCATAAATGCTGGTGCTCTGCTTACTCCCAAGGGTTGTACCTTGTTCCTTTCACGGTGTTGTGTATGTCCCTGATACCCGTTCTGCTTCAACACTTCCGAACAGGGCCAAAACGTCGGGTAATAAAGAGGTATGTATATATCTCAATAATCGCGTAAAAGACCCGTTAGTCTTAAGTTTATAATGTGTACAAAACGCGAAAGTTTAAAGAAGTAAATAATGTTATATACTTATAGTTGGGTGAATACTCGATGATTTATAATGAAGATGGGTAAGCCTCTTGTAAAAGGTCTTTGAACTCTGTTTAGTTCAATAAGAAAAGAGACTATTATTGATAGCTTTTAAAATAATTAGATTCTAATAAAATAACTGGAATAAATTTTGTTTGCATTTACGTCCCTTACTGCGCGTCCTAAGTACGCCTTTGGAAGAATAAACACAGGGGGTCTGTATAAGATGATAGGGGCACGAGTGACCTTGTTCAGAACGTCTCCTCTAATGCTGATGCTTGTTCAAATCCAACCTCTTCGTAGAGAGATATGAGAATTGAAAAACTATTACATATCTATATAACTTTCATATTATTTCGGAGGGCTCGTGGTCTAGTGGTAACAGACAATGTTAAAACATTGCAAAGGTTAAGCAACATCTAGTCCGGCTGGTCTTAGGATGGGTGAGCATTTCTTAATACACCGAGACCCCTCCGTGACTCGGAGAGCACGTTAAGCCGTCAGTCCCGGTTGTCATACGAACATTTATGGCAGTCGTTAGAGGTAGTTGGAGCCCTAAATCAAATATCTGACCGGTCTAACTACATAACTTCGATATCGCCTATGGGTTGTGGAGGTCAGATGGCAGACGCTTCACGGAAAATATCGAAGTTCAGCTGAATCGCAGTTAGACTGGAAAGCCGACCCCAACCGCGTTGGGAAAAGGCTCGGGGGATGATGATAACTTTCCTATTATCCTCTTGGGTCAAGGATTTTGTAAAATAGCTACTTCATAGTATTTTCTCATCAAATTCGCAACATATATAAACATTCTCGTAGTTCATATGTTTTGTCTTCACAACTGAAACTAATCTTGTCACGAGTTCAACATTGTTTTTATCTGATTTTATGTGACATATTATTGAAATATGCCTACCTATTTCTTTTAAGATACAAGTTGGAAAAACTTGAAGAATAAATCTTATCATTATTTATGTCACCTCAGATACTTGTACAATTTTCCAAGCTTGCGTGCTGTCCGCGGTGTTCAAAGCTTGCATGGCCTGTTGGACATAAGCAATCGAGTGGACTTTTTCCTCCTTAACATTTGTAAACACCTCATACAGTTACAAATTACATATTTCCTCTGTCATAACTCAGCAGCCAAAATGACAATCTATAACTAATGTTATTCATGTTCCATGTAATAATATTCAGTGAAGGGCACACCTCTGTCATATTGTACAAAACACGTCACGTTTAGCTACGTTATTATCGGTGTCGTCGCTAATAAGTAAGCAAATAAAGTGACACGCATTAATATTCATGACTATATTACCGAGCGACGTGTCTGTTCGTCAACGAGCGCGGGCGGGGAGCTACTGATTTAACTCGATTTCATGATTATATAAAAGCGTGTTAGATATTTTGTATGTATTTTTTTTAGTTTGACGTACATAAATCACGCCTGTTTGTCCGAAGGAGTAGGTAGAGGTGAATTACACACACACACTCTCTCTTTGCCAGTGATCTTTTCGTCCTACCTAATAGGGGTCAGGCCTATTGCCCTTACTGGGTACTGTAGAAAGTTCATAAAAACTCTGTAATTTTAACCAAATTTCTAACAGCCGGGACAGGAGTTACATACCACTAAATAGTATAATTGCAGTACGAGCGGTTAGTTAGATGGTTTAAAAATAGCTAGTCACAATAACTACGAGTATAAGTAATAATTACTACAATCTTTATGAACGTAGATCAAAATTCAAACACTTACGAACGTCAAGATTATGGCTTCTACATGTACAATTAATTGTCAAAATTTTTACGGTAGAAGAACTGAATTGCGATACTTGTTTTTTTCAAAGTTAGGTTTTTGATAGCAAATATTTTATAACCTGAATATAAATAAGACAAAGTTTGCATACACATTGCTTGAAATCTTCAAATAATGTTAAAAGTTTCGTTTCACTTCACATTCCATCAGCATTTTCTTTTATACTTTTAAAAAGCTGTGTGTTAGAACATATCAATACTGATTTGGACAAAAACATCGCAAACATCTCTCATCCGTCATCGTTACTGTTACAGTAAAGCTTTTTACTGAAACAAGGGAGAAGATATTTTTATATAGGCTTTGCTCAATGCATACCTAATATACAATAATATAACTATATACTCGAGGCTTTCTGTTTGCTCTGTTACTTTTCCACATTTTTTTACTGTTTAGTTAATACTTACTTTTTAACCTCGTGAGCACAGGGAGTACATCACAGTAGGGATTGCATCGTCATACCTACAAATCATGTCTTCGTGGCTCCATGGGGTTTTAAGAGGATGGGCAGTTGGAGTACAGAAGTAGCTAAGGAGATATATAGTACTCTCGCTCCGGGGTGTACCTGGTGAAGATTGGCCATCGCCATTCAACAGGGTAACGTGGCAAACCTTCTGGGCAGCTTTGTGTCAGGTTCAGTCATAATTCACCGAGCCTTTCCCAACTAAAGTTGGGGTCGGCTTTCCAGTCTACTGCGATTCGGCTGAACATCGATATTTTCCGTGAAGCGACTGCCATCTGACCTCCACAACCCATGGGCGACATCGAAGTTCTGTATGTAGTTAGACCGGTCGGATTTTTGATTTAGGGCTCCAACTACCCCTAACGACTGCCATAGATGTTTGTATGGCAACCGGGACCGACGGCTTAACGTGCTTAACGTCAGGTTCAGTCCACGAATTTATATGAGGTATAAATTAAGTTGTGATATAATATTTAAATTTAATAACATTTGAATAAAACATAAATGCACACTTAATTGATGATGACCTTGCTACATTATAATTAAACAAATAAAATGTTGACAAACCGAATATAACAAGAACGAAAATTGTCGACAACAAGTGAACAGTAGTAAGTGCAACTAAGCTGTCTCCACGTACACACATTAAGTACTATGTTAAATCTAGTAAAGTAGTCTAGCTGGTATCGCAGTGCCAAACATCTGAGAAAGTTTATTCACAAATTGACTTCACGTATTCGCTTTAGGTGCAGTTTCTTTCATCTGAGCTTAGCTTCTACTGTGGTTGCTATAATAAGCGTACGCGAGTGCTTAGTTAAATATTGTTAAAAGAAACGTTTTTATATTACAAAGAAATATAAAATTGAACAAATGGATTCTATGGTATATTATGTTTGTCACTGGTTTTTATTTGTGTTGTTAATTTAGGTGAAATTGATTTTACTCAATCGTACCACGGTTGGAGCAAAATCAAGCCAGACCAGACTATAACTTACACTCGGGCGAAGGCGGCACATTTAATGTAATTTCTTAATAAAGGTAACTACCTATTTAGAGACAAGGATAATTATAATTATATTGGAAACTAAGAAAAAACGTTGGATAAATGCTGTGCTATCATTCTGGGAACCTTCCCAGCCAGCATTGACGCGAAGAATTTCACAGAATTCTCAGTAATTATTATGTTTGCATAAATGAAAATTAAAATAATAAACTATAGATTTAGTTTATAATTATTTTCATCAATCTAAATCTTTTTCTCATTAAGACGCACTAATTTTAATAACAGCTAACCGCTATCGCTTCTGACCAGATCAACGTATTAGCTGGTATTAAGAAATACGAAAACTAAGCAGAATGGTATTCTAAAGAGTTGAGCATCAACTTTGTTTTGCATGAGCTTACCAGTTTGCTAGTTTTAAAATCTTTTCGCGACTACTTGAATGCATTAAAGTATTTAACTTGTTTGTAGTATGTTTGTTGAATATACAGTAACAATTTTTTTAAAATTTTTTTTTGGAAATCAGTGCATTTTTGAAAACTGTGGCAATGCCGTAATTTGGATTTGTTTGGTAGCAGTGTTCTTCTGAATAATAAATCGTTCTAAATTAGACAATACAAATATTTTAAAGTATACCAAAATGTTACCGAAAGTTCTATCAGTTATCACAGCGCCCATTATTTTTAATACAAACCCTTTTTTATGCCTTAAAAATAGAAGATTTCCTACAAGAAATTTAATTAAGCACACAATTATAATAAAACTAGAATATCCAACTGCCAATTAACGTCTACAGCGTTCTCGTAACAAATAACTGTTGTAAGGGAAAACGAAATTGTACTCTCTCACGCACGACACATAAATTTGTTATAACTGATTACCAAGTTTGTTGCGACTTGTCACCACAACTCGTCCGTCCACCTTTGCTGGCGGGGAGAATTTTTGTTCATTGTTAACGTTATATCGTCGTATCTGGTGAGGTTTGCCATCACAGTTCATGAGCACCGCGCACGCCATGTTTCCTACGTGATCTGAATACAGCTTCTCATATACATCGCTTTAAAGCTAAACCAAAGAGTGAAAGAGATGCATCTACATGATCACACCTTTCTGTAAGACTTCGTGACCTTTCAGCGGCTTCAGTCCGCAGAAAAATGGACTGTAATAACATAAATCCCTTTGGCATATAAAGCACTAAACACCACCCAAAGTGTCCTATGGTTTTTACGACGGGAATTCTCGAAGGCTGTAAAATATCTGAACGTTTATGTAACAGGAAGGATTTTTTTTTAATTAATTAAATATGTAAAATTTTACCTGAAGTCAATTGATTCTTTAAGAAAATAACCCATTTTTAAAGCTTGTCACATTATAAGCAGCACAATTTATATGTGTAGGTATTGTTTTTAAGGCTTCCACGACAGCTTACCTTCACCAAAATAGTGCCTGACATAGATCAGTGTCGAACATTGTCTCTAGGTCGTAATAACCTTATCGTAATTTGGATAATACAAGCCTCAGCACTGACGCAGCTTTTCAACTGAATTCTGTTGCTCAAAGCCCAAATGTTGTAATCCCCATCAATAAGACGATTAAACTAATTTTCGATCCAAAACATTTCCTTGACATCAATAGGTATGTGAAGTTCCATACACTTTATAGGGTAAAATTGGGTGAATTGTGTACAAAACGGGGCGCATTTCGTCCATGTTCCGTCCATAAACGTTCAGCTTATGGTACATAAAGTTTCAGACCAACGTCTCGGCGACACATAAAATCTGAATAAGTAAATGATAGAGGATAGTTGATTGATTCACAAGAATCTGGTGTAAGTTAAAGAAAATAGCGTTTGAAATAAACACGTTACCAGTTTCACTTCTGTTGATCTGAAACTGAATTCATAAATGGAATGTCTTTCATACCAGGATTTAAGAGTTAAGTTAAAATAAAAATTGTCTGTCTTCTTATCTCCTTCTTTCTTCCGATTCTCTTCCGATTTATCATAAGTGTGAAGTGTTTTATGCTCGTGGTGTTTGGTTTGTATTCAATCCTCGGTCAGAAGTATTATTTTTTGACCAGTAGACACTTGTAACATAGTTCGGGTGTGTTTTTGTATAATGTATTAAATCAGATATCTTGCCCTTATAGCACAAACTCTTAGCTCACTGAAGCACAGTTTGAGACTAGCATGGGGTCGGTCAAATATCTTATGTTACTATTTACACATACAAACAAACCTTAATAAGAATTTTTTTGTGATGTTGTTTTACAGTAGTGTAATATCTCTTTGATAAATTCTATAGTGTGTTTAACAAAGAGACAAGCGATTCGCCTTTCTCTCTTGACTAATATACAACAGTTTCCTATAGCATTGTTTATGCGACGGACGAGTTACGACTTTTACGATCTGTGGAATAGTATATTTGTAGTTTATAAGATATTTCTTACAGACAACTTTGTGTCTTATTTCTGTGTAATAAGACACTGATTTTATAGCTTTTCTTACGCAATGTAATTTAAGATTGATTGATAAATGTTGACGAATTCATTAACATAAAAGTTTTAGTGCAGGAAATCTCTGTTTTCATGATAGTGAGGGATTTTAAACATTACAGACTCTTTTACCGAACTTGGAAATAATATCAATTTCTGAATCTTCATTCTCATTCTTTGTGAATCTTACTTAGCCGAGGCTATAATTTAGTTCAGTATTCTTTATGTTATTTGCATGGGTGCGCCATTTTCAGTGTCTGGCCTCCTCTGAAAACCAGCGCTGGCAAATATGGGGCTGCCCACGTCAGCATAAGCTGAGAGGAGACCAAATTCCACGTAGATGTGGCGCGTACTAGCATACAACTGACGGTGTGTGTTTTTTACGTTTTTTGCTTTCTCCCATATCTGTGTTTGTGAATTAAACATATTTTCTTTCTTTCTTTCATATACACTGTTTTATTTGGTCCATTTTTTTTTTGTTTCTAAATAAGTACTATCATAATACAGTACTCGTGTTCATCTATCGAGTAAATTTGTAGATTTATCCCATCATATTTTTTAATATGCAGATCGTGAAAGTGCCGCAGCTACATTATAATATCGAGTGATTTATTTGAAAGCTCATAACTCAATGGGTAATCATAATTCTATTCCTATCATTGTGTTACTATAGAACTAAAAAAAGAGATGTTGAAAGTTAAAGAACCTAAAATTAAGATTTTGTTTTAAGCAATTCGAATTTTAACTTCTCTAACCCAATAAGTTATAGGTAAATATCACATCTTGTCTCTCTGTGCTTGAAGTAGTAAAAAACCTAATTAACAAAATCATCTCAAACCTTAAAGGTTTCATTACTTCTCCATAAAATTTAGATAAATGACTCAATCTACATGAACGAGTATAACAAAATTTATTCTCCTAAGCGTGCACCTCCAAAAGGTAGCTCATTAAAACTCTCGGACGGACGTAAAACCTATACAAAATTTTCATTACACCAGTATCAAGGGAATAATGATCGGACCTACGTTTTAAATGACATTATCGCATTCTTGAAGAGTATAATCTTACTCCTCGAATGCATAAAGAACTATAAACGTCAGATATCATCTAATTGAAGTTGAAGTAATGGGAGTAGGGATGGGATAAGTAATCGATAAAGGAAGTTTTGTAATCTCACAGACAAATATAACAGAAAGAGATATATATGGTAAAATTAGCAACCCTACTGCTGCAAACAGGACTTTGGTGCCCTTTCAGAGGGAGATACTGAGGACTGCTTTATCTCAATAGTGAATTTATATTTTTAGAGCAATGGATCAACTTCAAAGCTAAAATCTAGAAAGGAATGAAAATAATAACATGCTTATATTTTTATGTACTTTTTAACAGGCGTAATATTGTTTATTTATAATTTCTTGTATTATAAATGACAATTTTTGCATGTTAAAATAATTTAACACATTTTGTTAAGTTTTTCGTAAATAATTTTCTATCGATAAATCTAATATTAAAGTATCGATATTGTCAAACACTATGCTATTACAGCGTAGGATGTTCGATGGATCTTTTCAGGTGTAAAATATTTAAAGTTAAGTCGCAAAAATTTAAGGTAGCCATGTGTAACATCAAATCGTAACTGAGCCTACAAATTAATTTCAAATGGTTCACTGACTTGTTTTGCTTTTGAACTCAATGAAGGGTTATTATCGTTTCTTGAACGGAACCATTCACCCGTATTTAATGATGTCATAAATAGAATCTGTCATTTTACAAGTGGTGACATAATTGATCTGTGACCAACAGATATACTTTGCCATAGATAAGAGGATACCAAAATTATACAGATGGGCCTTCCCGTATAAAGAAATGGAGCCCTTTTAACACTGCAGACTTTACGCATCATTTCGCCAGCGACTGTTTTTTATTTATTTTTTTGTAGATGTAGTAGATTAACTACGTTTTTTGAAACAGTGTCTATGCAATGTGAGTCTGTATAATTCTTTGGCAGATACGGTAATTTACTGTTTTAGTTTTGCAAGTTTGGGTGTTAGCTTTAGCGTTCTCCCCCTTAGCCTCCAGAAGTGTTTGACTCAAATACCTTCTATACAGGGTTAATTTTAATGATGTTACCTTAATGAATTATGATATAATCGAAATACCTATTCAATTATTTATTTTTTTCGAAAAACTCAGACCTTAATATTTGTTATTCATTAAGGTCGCATGTCGACACAGATACTATTTTTTATTTTATAATTTAAATCCACCATAAAAAATAAGAGCGCTTGGGTATTCTAACCTAATCCAATAAAAGATCACCTCGGTACAAAAATACTACTAAACAATAAAGGGAAACTACTAAATGCAATTTAAACACCACGCGTCGCCCGTTGTCGAGTAAATAATAGTTTTAAGACACTTTAAACTCGATTTTTTCCAAAAAAATGACATCGCAATCATTAAATCTGCCCCTTTATATTTAACTCTAGATCTTATTTATAAAATTTGGCTCTTGTCTTCAAAGTAACCCTGTATAAATGCTACATACCAAATTTTTAAATTTACTTATTCGGGTAAACTGACTGGTGAAATTTAAAAATAACTCTCAGTGAATATCGTGAAAAAAAATAAGTTTGACTTGCAATTTAGTATAATAAAGAAGAAAAAATTATAAAATACATCGTTTACTGGACGTAAATTGTTGGAATATCCAAAGAGTCTTAGGAATTTCATATTGCAAACAAATTTCTGTCGTCGTAATGAATTCCAAAGAGCCAGAGTCTGCTATTGGTCCCATCCATCGCGAGGATGTTTTACATATTTCACGATTTTACGAGGTGCGTGCATTCTTTCTAACTTTTACATAAGTTTAGCTACACATAAATATTTTAAAAGTATAGGGATATTTTGAAACTCTATTTAAATAATTATGACAAAACTCAAAAACATTTTCTAACACGACATAATTAAAATACTGACAGGATCGGTGTGCAAAGAAGAGTAGAACATCAATTTGAAGAAAATGTGTCTGTGTCACCGTAGGATTGTAAAATCCGTAAGATTGTAATCACATTCGCATGATTGATGGAATTATTGTAATTAGTAATGGTAAGTCAAAACGTCGACAATTGTTTCGCCTCTAAACGAGGCATTATCAAGACTGTCTCAAAGAGAACAGCTGTTCTCTTTGAGACAGTCTTGATAATGCCTCGTTTAGAGGCGAAACAATTGTCGACGTTTTGTTGTCCTTTTAACCCTGCGAAAAATAATGCTATTAAATTTCAAAAGTTTTTAACATCTTACTTACCATTACTTTGTCATGGATTTTCGCCAAGTAACGCCTGTTTCTATCCAATATTATTGTAATTGGCAGGTTCTTCTCTCCCAAGCTCTACCACTAAAAACTCACAATGTGACCGTGAAATTATGTAAATACCGTCAGACTACAGACAATAAATGTAATTACTGGCAAATGGAAAAGAGTGGCTGTGAGTTTTTATAATTTTTAAATATAGAGCCGGGCAATAAAAACTCAAGGTCACTCGCTAATCTTTTTAGGGTACTGTAGTTCAAGTTTCGGAACCCTTACAGTTTCGTCATGTCCGTCCATCCGTCTGTCTTCAGTTTTCCCCCTAAGCGGTGAGTGCTAGAAACATGAAACTTTGCATGGATATGTGTATTTACTACTTTGACAAAGTGCTAATAGAAAATTATAAAAAAAAAAATTAGGGTACCTCCCCTACTCGTAACAAGAATTCGTTTCCTTTTTCTTGCATTTACCCCGGAGTGTGGCGTAACATTAGGTCTATTAAACACCATTGACAGGTTGCCAAAATATTTTTTTGATTTAAGTATCCGTTTGTTTTGAAAACCATGATTTTGCGAAAACAGAGCGTCCCTCCCTCTAAAATCTAAACGGCTGGCGTGAAGAACCAGAAAACATTCAATACGGTAGTCCATGAACTGAACTTTGAAGGAAAACTATAGCAGATTATGTACCTCTGTTAGTTCAGAAGTTATAGAGATTGTTTTGGTTGACTACAGAACCCTTTGTATGCGTGGCCCGACACACACTTGACCGGTTTCTTTTATCATTTTTGAACGAGGTTTGTCGGTAAAAAAGAATGATACTCGATACACTTTTAATGTATTTGAAAAGTAAATGACATTAATAAAATACTAGCGCTACATATTATACGAACGGTACCTATGCTAAATTATATACCTATAATGATATAAAGTTATGCATCTATGTGTACAAATACCCAGTCGAAGTAGGGACCGACCTCTTGAATCAGTGACATTACTCTTCACCGGATATATGTTTATAGTGTAAATAAAGTTTCTTTTGACCAATATTAAACCCCTTTTACTGTAACACAATTAAGTTGGATGAAATTCTAAGGTTTTTTTTAATACATTAGAACAATTCACTCAACGCCACCAAGCCTCAAACTAAGCAAAGCTTGTGATATGAGTACTAGATAAACTGATATAAATACTTATATTTTCATTTAGTACATATTGTTCTTTATATCAATAAGTCATAGTGATTTTTAATCAGTTGTCTTTAATTTATGATAACAAAGATTTCAATGTACACGTCTCCCCCCGGGCGCCTCTGGAAATTCTTTTTCATCTCTCATGCTCTGTAAGTGGGTCATTGCTTACCTGATATGAGGGTTGAAAGTGACACTTTTTGGCCTTAGGACAATAAAATAAAAAAAAAACTTGCACATCTTCAGGCGATTGCAAAATCGTACACAGTTCGATTAATTCAATACAACATTCTGGTTTTTTAAAATTGTCATAAACAAAAAAGAGTTGAGTTGAGTGAGAAAAAGTAGAGTGTGTAACTCGGGTGAAAACCCATTTCTGCCTACAATCTACTATTAGTGCTTACCAGAGTCGCTCGGTAATGAACGTGAGTGCGGCCGCGGCCTAAGGTCGCAGATTTAAAAAAATGTTCACGCCTCGTTTTTATTCAATGATCAAAGCAATCGTTGCCGGGCATGGATAGCGGTAGCTATCTGTTTTGCATGCATCGTGAGGTCACACCCCGATGTCAACACTGCGAGGTTTCCGACGACGACACCGCACTCCACACGTTGGTGGAGTGCTCAGCGTGGGCGCGCCAGCGCCGGGACCTCGTAGTGGGTCTGGGCGTGGATACCCTCTCGCTGGAGACCATGCTTCAAGCCATGGTCTCCAGCGGGAGTAGGTGGAACGCGGCCGTGTCCTTCTGCGAGCAAGTCATGCTCGCGAAGGAGGCGGCCGGGAAGGAGAGGGAGCGTACCCTCCCCGCCGAGTTCCGTAGTCGGCGGCGAGGGCGCCCCAGACTCCGCAACTACGCCCAAGACTATCGACCTCCATGATCGGGGCCTGAGGACGGTGGGATTGCCACCCGCCATCCTTACAGAAGCAGGCTAGAAGGGTTGCGTGCTGCGGGGCCTTTGCCCCATAGCACACAACCAGATTCACTCACTGACGCGGGATAAAACCCTACCCCAACGACGCGGGATTCTCGTCCCGACCAAACACCTGCAGAGACCACAGAGGTGGACAAAGTCCGCCGGGCGCCACTGGACATACCCTCTGCTAGTAACCAGAGACGCCCGGCAACGGACGTTAGAGCGGCCGCGGCCTTGGGGCGCAAAATTAAAAAAAAAAAATGATCAAAGCAATTGTAATTCAATAAATTAATAGCAAATATAACCTACATGTGCCCAGTTGACGAAAACTTTTTTCAGCGTTTACAAAATACCTACATGAGGCTATTGGAAAGATTCTTAAAAACAAAACTGTAATTCATAGTCTCCTGACTCATAATAAACAGAATGAATGCGGCAGTCTTGATCATATTAACGATATTTACATAGAATGTCTCTGCTGCAGTGCAAACATTGGGTTTTCAATGTAACTCAAATGTTTACCGTCGTGTGCCACTACTCAAATAAATATGTTAGTCTCGGTTTTAACTCTCGTTCTGTCTGTCCATTTGGCATGAATTTTGTCCTAAGAATACGACTTTTAAACTATCTGACTGAATTTAGAAACTGAAGCATTATTTTATTGATTTGAGTGTATAAAGTGAGATGAGTAGTTTCTATCTAGATGCGAATCTAAACACTTTAGTAACATAATAATGTAAATTCTTTAAAAAAATATGTTGTTAAAACAATCAGTATTCGTTAAGATGTGGCTTTATACTTTATGTGCTCTTATCATTATTTTGTACATTTAGAACACAGGTATGTCAATCTGTAGTCATGTCTTTTGGGAGCCCTAATATGTTTTTCCACTTTGTATTGTGTTCAAGTGATGTCTCCTAAATGTATATTTGTATTGTATTGTTGTTCACTTACAATAATATTACACAACATAGTGTGGTGTTGAAATTTGCAGCAAATAGCGAATCACATAAATCTGTGTATTCAGCAATACCAGGAAAACAATCACTTATCCACAACTGCGATGATTTGTGAACAAGGTGAAACGGAAAAAATGAAAATCTTCCCAGAGCGTAGCACGAGCAATACAAATTATAACACCTGACAAAACTGCCTTGATTTATTAGCGACCGACGGAATCGGCGGCGCGGATAAATCCACCGCATTTCACCTTCAACGAACCCTGAAAATTCGCGCAATTCGGTAACAAACCATTGTTGAACTCTATTGCCATTAGTAACTATTGTTTCGGTGCTTCGTAAAATACTTGCTGCCAATTTTTTTTTTATAGAAGTATCCTGGTCAGCAAGAAAGAGTAGGTAGGGTTATTTTAAGGATTAAAATTAAAATATAATTGTCGTGATGTTTCTACTTCGCATTTAACTATTTATATTATCAGATTAATCTAAAATTGAAATGAAATGAAAATTTTTTTTTTTTTTTTAGTTCCGCCAAGGGCGCGGCCACTCTAACGTCCGTTGCCGGGCGTCTCTGGTTACAAGCAGAACGTATTTCCAGTGGCGCCCGGCGGACTTTGACCACCGCTGTGGTCTCTGCGGGGGTTGGGTCGGGATGAGAATCCCGCGTCGTTGGGGTAGGGTTTTATCCCGCGTCAGTGAGTGAATCTGGTTGCGTGCTATGGAGCAAAGGCCCCGCAGCACGCAACCCTTCTAGCCTGCTTCTGTAAGGACGACGGGTGGCGATCCCGCCGTCCTCAGGCCCCGATCATGGAGGTCGATGGTCTCGGGCGTAGATGAGTCTGCGGCGCCCTCGCCGCTGACTACGGAACTCGGTGGGGAGGGTACGCTCCCTCTCTCTCTCAGCCGCCTCCTTCGCGAGCACGACTTGCTCGCAGAAGGATGCGGCCGCGTTCCACCTACTCCCGCTGGAGACCATGGCTTGAAGCATGGTCTCCAGCGAGAGGGTATCCACGCCCAGACCCACTACGAGGTCCCGGCGCTGACTCGCCCACGCTGAGCACTCCACCAACGTGTGGAGTGCGGTGTCGTCGTCGGAAACCTCGCAGTGTTGACATCGGGGTGTGACCTCACGATGGATGCGAAACAGATAGCTACCGAAGCATCGATGCCCGGTAACGATCTGCGTCGCACGATACGTGAGGTCACCATGCTGCCTCTGCAGCCAATCGTCCATGATCGGTCTCACCGCCGCGATGATGGTGGCGCCCCACTTGGGTTGCTCAAGTCGCACCCTCCATGACTCTATGAGATCCTGTCGGAGTTGGCACCGCCGGTCATCGATTTCTCGAGACGCAGGCCTGTGGTTTTTTTTTTTTTTTTTTATATTTATGTCGACAAATTGACGCCACCCGCCTGATGGTAAGCTGAGGCGACGTCTGGCAATTGAGGGCGACTCTCACAGTACACAGGAATACTATAGAGAGTGGCCCTCAACTTGACGACCCAGTAATGTGCCTCTTCACGCTTCGCTTAAAGAGCCCAGGGTTATATGTTGGAGGAAACACGTGCGCAGGCAGGGCGTTCCAAGCCACCATCGTTCGGCAGAGAAACGATCGTTTAAAACGCTCGGTTCTCGCGAAGACGGTTTCCACGGTATGAGGGTGACATCTCTGCCTGGCACGCGTTGTTCGGGATCGGAAGGGAGAGGGTGGGATCAGGTTGAAGAGCTCTTCAGAACACTCACCGTGGTAAATACGGTAGAACGCGGCCAAGGAAGCAATTGTTCGGCGCTGGGCTAGCGGCTCAAGGCTTCCCGTTACCTCCGGACAGTCTATAATGCGAATCTGCGTTTTGTACAGCAGACACCTCTGGTGCGGTGTAAAGAATCGCTTTACCTTGTTCAGTATTCCTAGTTTCCGCGAAGCTAGCCCAATACATCTCTCAATGTATTTTGTGTTATTGAGCTCTCGACGAACGTCTATGCCAAGGATGTCTAGATTGTCCTTCATTGGTAATATTGCATTCTGAAGAGTGGGTAGGGGAAGGAAAGGGGATTTTTTCGCTGTAAATGCACACGCCTGTGTTTTGTGGGCATTGAACTCGACCAAGTTCTCGGCACCCCATTGGGAGATACTGTCGAGGTTTCGGTCGAGATCACCCACGAGATGTCGTCTCTCCTCCTCTATCACAGATCGCCCCGCCGTCGGACGAACCGAGTAACTCCCGTGCAATGTACTGTCATCTGCATAGCAATGAATGTTCCCGAGGGAAAGCATATCATTGATATGCAGAAGAAAGAGAGTTGGTGACAGTAGGGACCCCTGCGGTACCCCGGCATTCTCTTGCAAGAAGCGAGAAGCCTGGCCATCGCAGAGGACCCGCACTCGGCGCTCGTTTAAAAAACTGGCAATCCAGCTGCACAGTTGAGGAGGTAGACCATATGCCGGAAGCTTCGAAAGGAGCGAAGCATGCCAGACCCTATCGAAAGCTTTGGCGATGTCCAGGCTAATAGCCAAGGACTCGCCGAACTTTTCCATAGCCTCACCCCATACATGCGTGACGAATGCCAGGAGGTCACCCGTTGATCGTTTTGGCCTGAAGCCATATTGCCGATCATTGATTAGCGAGTGATCCTCCAGGTATCGCATGAGCTGCTTATTAATAAGAAGCTCGAGCACCTTGCAAATGACTGAGGTGACAGCTATGGGTCGATAGTTGCCTGGATCGGATCGATCCCCTTTCTTGGGGATCGGTTGTACGTTCGCCTCCTTCCAGGCCTCCGGCACGAGGCCTGTAGAGTATGACAGGCGGTACAGACGCGTTAATACTGGAGACAACTCAGCTGCACATTTTCGTAGCACCACCGCCGAAATGCCGTCAGGGCCACTGGCTTTCCGCGTGTCGAGTGACCGCAGCACTGCCCGTACATCACATTGCCTGATAACAATATCAGGCATAGTGTGGCCACAGTTGGCGATGGCGGGGGGCTGCAGGCCACGGTCATCGACCCGGGAATTAGCCGCAAAGAGGTCTGCGAGCATGTCCGCCTTCTCTTGGGCTTTGTGAGCCAGTGATCCATCAGGAAAACGCAGTGGTGGCAGCGAGGGTTGACAAAAATTTGCCCGTGGGATGGGGTGTGAGCTCCTGACCAAGCCGCGCGACGCGCTGGGCATCCGCTCTCTTGAAGGCCCTCTTGCTGAACCTAGTGGCCCGATTGTACGCTGCTTTGAGGCGGTTCACGTTCGGGTCACGTGCCGCCCGAGCCCTGACCCAGGCGCGATATGCCGACTGCTTTTTCTGGACAGCCTCGGCACATTCACGCCCGAACCAGGGGCGAGCTTTGCGGATGCTGGCGACATCAGTGAAAGGGATATAATATTCTATCCCTAGACTGATCTCGCCAGCAATGGCAGCAGCGCTATCCGAAGGCGCCTTCCCTACAAAGCAGCGCTGGCTTCACGGGACGGACGCAAAGTAATCGCGGAGACCGTCCCAGTCTGCCGACGAGTAGTGCCATAGTCGTCGAGTCATTTGTTCAGCACGAGCAGGCGGTGGCACTTGGAAGCTGGCGTGCACCACACAGTGGTCGGAAGTGCCCAGTGGGGCGCGTACCGACACACTGTACTCGGCTGGGCGACTCGTCAGCAGTAGATCCAGCAAGGCGGGCGTGTGGTCTGACCTGTCAGGTATCCGGGTGATCCCCCGTACCATCTGGGTCAGCCCGTGGGAGAGAGCGAATGCATGGGCGGTTCGTCCCGCATGATCGGTCCTAAGGGACCCCAGCCACTCAACGTGATGACCGTTAAAGTCCCCCAAGAAAACCAGGTCAGCGTTCGGGAACCGCACCTGCGCATCGTCAGCCATCTCGCTGAGGTATTCGAAAAGCCTTGTTGTCCCAGTGTCCCCTTTGTGGGAGCGGTAGACGCACACATAGATCTGGCTCATGGAGCCATGATCCACGTGCAGCCAAAGGACGGAGTAGGAGGGGTTCTCCAGACAGCGCAACCGGCGGCAGCAAACATCCGCCCTAACGAACACGCACACCCCGGCTTTATCGCGGAATTGTTCCTCAATGATATAGCCCGGGTAACAGAGGTACGACGTGTCGTCAGGGCGGCGTATCTGTGTCTCCGTTAGGAACATCACAGAAGGCCGTGCTGACTCCAGGTGATGGTGGACGGTATCGAGGTTTGCATGGAGTCCGCGGATATTCGCGAACTCCACCTCAAACGAAGTCAACTATGTGGGGTTTCTAGGGGCCGCTGTGTACCGTCTATTATCTTGTTGCACTGTCATTGTGAAATATGGGGAAGCGTGAAGACAGGGCGATATTTGGTGCGGCAGTAAGTGACAAAGTGCAGAGGCTAGCTTCGTCTAGAACCGTGTGGTTAGGTCGGAGCCGACCCGCCAGACGGAAGGGCTCCCAAACCCCCCTGATGCAAGGCCGCCGCTATCCCACACCGGTTACCACCCGGAGCGGCGACCGCACAACAGGATTATGCGCAACATGTGGGGCAGCCTACTGGGGTGGTTGGTCCCAGGCGGGCCCCATGACTATGTTGCGGGCGGCCGCGGCAACGCCGTTGCTAAGGGGCTCCCTGGCCGGCGAATCGACCCACACCACCCACACTAGACTCCGCTCCGCCCCCACTGGACCCCTGCCTGCCGCACCATACACCGCCCCGGGCCCGGCAGTGCAGCTGCTGAACCCCTAACGCAACCCAGCCTGGGCTGGGTTACTTGGGGGGCTTTAGCACAGCTGCACGGTGGTACCCCCCCGGACCAACACTGTTGTACCACCTGGTATCCACGTAGGGGCCAAAGCCACCACATGGGTACCGTAATATACGAACCTCGTCCGTTAATCAGCAGGTGCGCAACTAGCAGGTGAGGTCGCTGGGGCCCGATAGATGTAAGAAGGGCCCCTTTGCACCCAGAAGGGCCCCTTTGCACCCTTTGGTCCCGCTCCAGCGCCTCCTTGCGCCATTGGAACAATGACGCAAGGGCTCTCGCTTCCAGGTCCCATGGAGGGGTTCCGGCTAGGAGACATGCAGCCTCTCCGGAGATCGTGCGGTAGCCCCTTATTGTTTTGACGGCCAAAGTCCTCAACGGTCTGTTAAGGAGCGTTGAGTTGTTGGCTGTCAACCGCGCTGCCCATACGGGAGCCCCGTATAGGGCCATACTCCGCACGACCCCCAGGTACAGTCTCTTGCAGGAAGCGTTGGGTCCCTTTAGGTTGGCCATCAGTCGCGAAAGCGCGACCGATGCCTGTGTCACCTTGGGGACCAAACTTCGGAAATGTGGTCCGAAGTTCCATCGGCTATCAAGTACGATCCCTAGATACTTCATCGAGGGCTTGATGCCGATGCTAACGCCTCCCACATTTATGCTGAAACCTTCAGGTCTTGTACAAGGCCACCTCCAGTCCCAGCCGCCGTATCCGACCCACGACTTGAGCAATACCCGTCGTGACCTTGAGTGCTGCCTCCTGGTACGTTGCACCCCGCGCCGTGACTAGGTTATCGCCGCGCTAGGGTATCGTCGGCGTCGAGTGCGTCTCCTCACCCTCCTCCACGTGCCAGCCAGTAATACGGGCGGCGAGAGCAGAGGTCGCGAACGATACGTCCACGACCGAGCTGGGCCCCCGCCACCAGAAGGTGGCGACATTCCCCCGGTTGAGGACCTCCAGACCACGTGTTCTGGTCCAGTCCTCAAGAAGCCTCCCCTTGTCCCTGGTTTCCCGGGGGCCCCACGCCTCACTCCAGGCGTTGAAGTCTCCCAGGAGCAGGACAGGGCGAGGACGGCACGCAGCGAAGACGACGTCGAGCTCAGTGACCCATAGCTCAAACTGAGTCTCGTCCAGTGTCGGCGTGATGTAGGTGGCCACGACTGCCAACCCATCATATTCCGCCGCAACACACCCGCGGCCCCTTGCAATGATAGCAAGGCGCGAGTTGTCTGCGGCGGACCCCCCGAAGATAAAACAGGCCAAGCCGTCCTCGTCCACCGGGCTGCCCGGGTGGAAGTAGTACGGCTCGGCGACCACGGCCAAGTTTATGGACCACTGCCGGATGCTCTGGTACAGAGGATCCTGAGCAGCGCGGCAGCGGTTCAAATTCACTTGCAGGATTCAGCGTCAGACATTAATGGACGTCCATATCAGCATCCCGCCGAGAAACATCTGGCCGTGCAGTAGCGGCACCCCCACCGCTCTCAGCGGACGGACGAGGCTTTGGCCTCGAGGCGGCGCAGGTTGTGCTGCCGACCCGGTGGTCCGCAGTCTTGCCCTCCGCCTCGCATCTAAAGCAGCGAGGCGGAGCATCACAGGCACTTGCCTTGTGACCCGGCCGGCTGCAGCGGAAGCACCGATCGCCCACGGTGACTTCCGCTGTGCACTGCACTCCAACGTGCCCCACCACCATGCACCGGAAACATCTAGTTTCCCGGGCACGAAGGAGGTGCACCTGCGCCTTTAGGAAGCCCCCTACGAGGAGGCTTCGTCCGTCCGCCACTTTCAGTGCCGCCGCGACGGGGCACTGGACGACTGTCGTGCCATGGCCAGTGAGGCTGAAGGAGATCTCTCCAGCCTTCACTTGGTCACGGGGACAGCCGCCCGCCTCCACGACGGCGGAAATGAGCTCCTCCGTCGTTGCCGCGTCCTCCAGACCAGAGACGCGCAATGCAGCGCATTTGGTGGGTCTGGTGACGCGGACGGCTTCTGTGTCCAGCGCGTCCCTATGCTGCGCTGCTAGGGCGTCACCTTTAGGGCCGCTGGAGGCGCCGGAGACCTCGAGGAGGCGAGCTCCGGTGCGTGTCGTCTTGCACCGGAGACCCCCCTGTATATCGAGGGCCGAGAGGTTGACTGAGGACTTCACGGTCCTCAGTACGTCGGCGTACCCCACCCCCTTCTCCACACCTACCGTCGTCACCGTTACGACGACGGCGGTGGAGCGAGGAGGGCGGGGCCTCTTCGGCGCCTTCGCCGCGGCGGCTTTGGCCGCATTCTTGGAGCTTTCTTGGCGGCCTTCGTCTTCCTCTTCTTGGCCCCCACTACTTCCCATCCCTCCCGTCTGAAGGGATGTGAAGAAGCAGCGGGAGCGATGTTAGAGGAAGTGGAGGCGGCAGGGGTGCCGCTCTTCTTGCCGCGCCACTTGGCCTTCCGCGCCTGGGCCGCGGTCTCGGCCGGCAAACGGTACGCTGAAACGGACTGGGGCGGATCGGGGCGGCGGACTTGTCCCGAAGCGGGAGAACCACCAACAGCCGCCGCGTACGAAAACGCGGGCCGCGCTAGCGGAGGGCGGTACGCCCGATCCTCCAGGACCGCGAGGCGCCTCTCGATCGCCGTCAGGACCTGTACCATTGTCGGCACAGGCTGTGGCGGCAATCCGGGTGCCGTGTTGGGCGCCGTGGTGGGCGCCGTGGTGGGCGCCTTGGTGGGCGCCGTGGTGGGCGCCTTGATGGACGCCGTGGTGGGCGCCGTGGGTGGTGTCGCCTTCGGTGCTGGTCCAGCCGTCGGAGGAGGAGGCGGCAGCATGGGACCGGGAGGCGCCTTGACCACCTTGGTCAAGTTAGCGACCTCCCGCCACAGGTCATCCATCTGCTTGCTGGAAGCAGCGAGCTCCGCCTCCAGGCTCGTCACCTGCTTCCGGATCCTCGTCTCCTCCTTGGTGACGCTCCGCGCGAGGATCTTGTTGAGGGAAGATTGGGCTTCATCCACCAGTGAAGCCACAATCTTCTTCCTCCCCGCCACGTTCCTGTTGCCCCGCATGGCCGTGTTCATGCGGGCAAAAACGTTCATCAGCTCCCGCGCGGGCGGCCCACTGATTTCCCGGCGACTTCGCTGGGACAGTTGGACCGAGGACGGAGGAGGAGTTGGCGGCCGCCTTCTGTACGCGTCGAGACGAGTACGCACCGTCTTGACCGGCACCTCCTCCTCCGAATCGCTGGAGAGGAGGGACCCCCACCCGGAGCAGCTGGTGCTACGGTCGCGCGGCGGCCCCCCCTTCTCCTCGAGGGTCCTCTTCTTCGTTGCAGAAGAGCGGCCCTTCTTCTTCACACTGCTGGGAGCTGACCCATCGTCAGTCCCAGCAGCATCAGTTCCTTGGGGCGTCGACATCGCGCTGCGACTAGGCAGCGCGGCGCGAGCCCCCAAATCGATAGGCATCGGAATCAATATTTCGTGCATCATGTCGTCGGTTGACACTGCCCGGGAAAGGGCAGTGTCGGGACCGGAGGTCTCTTCGGGGTTATCCATAGCAGGAACACAAAAATCTCAAAGAATTTGGCCAATCGCAAGTACAGACTAGGACGTTCGTTCACCCAACTTGCCACTGCGTTACCGTGGTCAAGTTGGGGTCCAGGGCGGACGGCGAGGCTTACCATTTTTTGTCTTAGCATGGTCTTAGCATAAGCTTAGCTCATTATGACTATAAATTCCAAATCAAAGATTTTGCTGAGCATATGCTTAGCTAAGATTTTTGTAAGCCAAGCTTGAGTTAAGTCCAAGTACGCGCTTTATAAATCTCACCTCAAGACCTCCTGTTCTAGAGTCATTATCACCTGCATGCGATACACTTGGTCTACAGTCAATAATAAAGCAATTTGGTCTGATAAATAAACTGAAAGCTCGCAAGAACGGCTATAGTCAAGTATATCAAGATAGTCTCGTGACCAGTACAATTCAACCGAAACGTCGGGAAACCATTAATCATACTTATCATACTTTGAAAGTTTAAATATACTTTAAATTTAGTGCCCACAAGTACAGAGAACACGATTTTGTGTATGTATATACTTAATAATAATAAGCCTTTTATTTCCAAACAACTTAATATTAAGAATACAATCTAAACCTACTTATATTTACCTTTTAACATCAAAATTAATTTATTACAATTATGTTACCTTCCATTTCATAATGATAAACTTTTTGAGATTTTATTTGTTTGTATTATTGGTGTAATATTTATTTATTTAT
Organism: Nudaria mundana; assembly: GCA_963556515.1. Taxonomy (NCBI): domain Eukaryota; kingdom Metazoa; phylum Arthropoda; class Insecta; order Lepidoptera; family Erebidae; genus Nudaria; species Nudaria mundana. Next base: position 21,860,692 of record OY748293.1, on the reverse strand, counting down.
TTATTCATCATTATAAAAACAAATTATTAATTTTTATCTAATTAAAATATTTATCTGTTTCTTTATTCTTTATTAAATAGCTACTATGCACTTAAACAAAATTCGCATTAAGTAAGTATAGATCCAAAATTGCATGCATTTCATAATAAATTTAACAATTATTTCTTATGTACCTATTACATTCTATATTATAACATTTTACAATCATTTAGTTCATTATAATTATACCTATATTAGTTCTATTCAATAATTTATATTTAATAATTTCTATTTAATAATTTCTATTTAATAATTTCTATTTAATAATTTATATTTAATAATTTATATTTAATAGATTCTATTTAATAAATGTAATGCACTGACTTGACTGACAGGTAGTTAGCATGCCTCCAAACCTGTCATTTGGAAACCCATTTCTGGGCATAGGCCTCCTCCATCCATTTCCACAAAGTCCGGTCTGCCGCGTGTCGCGTCCATGTGACGCCAGCCACATCCTCGATGTCGTCTCTCCAGCGCTGGCGAGGACGGCCTCGCGCGCGTCGGGCAGTCTCATCGCGCGGGTACCAGTGTAGGACGCGTTCCGTCCATCTGCCATCCGATGTGCGCGCTACGTGGCCCGCCCATCTCCATTTTAGTTTGCAAGCTAGTGTGGCTACGTCGACTAGTTGTGTCCTGTCTCTTATCTCCGAGTTTCGTATGCGATCTTTGAGTTTAACATTCAGCATGCTTCGTTCAGTTGCTCTCTGAAATACTTGTAATTTTCCTATGACCTTCGATGACAGTATCCAATTTTGGCAACCATACAGCCTTGTTCCAAGCCAGCCTAATTCTTCTGTCTACTTCTGTGTCTGATCTCGGAAACATATACTCTGACCCAAGTAAATATACTCCTGTACATACTTTATATCTAGTCCAGTGATTTGTGTAGGTATTTTTGCGCCATTTGTTAGGATGCATGTTTTTTCAACGTTTATTTCTAATCCACATTCGATACTTGCCGAGTTCTGAGTTTGGATCAAGTAGGTTAGTTCAGTATGACTTTCACTTAGAATTACGATGTCATCGGCAAAACGAAGATGATTTAGCAGCTCCCCATTGATGTTGATACCCTTTCCTTTCCAGTGTTGATAAAGTTTGCAAAATATATTTTCTAGCAGCGCTGTGAAAAGGTTTGGAAAGATTGGATCACCCTGCTTTACACCTCGTAGTATTTGAAATGTATCTCCAATGCGCTCCGTTCGCACTGAGGCCGTACTATTCTCGTAGATATTATTTATTTAGTATTTGTATGATATTATTTAGTATTTGTATGTACTTCGTATTAACTCCTTGCGACTCTAGTGCTCTCCATAGTGATCTATGTGAAATTGTATCGAAAGCCTTTGAATAGTCAATGAAGGCGATGTAGAGTTCTTTATTATATTCATTGTAGCGCTCAACAATCTGCGTCAGAGTGAATAGTAGTTGAGTATTTTGGCCGAAATCCTGCCTGTTCTCTAGGTTGGTGTTGTTCCAGCGTTTTTCTTATTCTTCTCAGCAGAACACTTGTGAATATTTTGTATGTAGTTTGTAGTAAACTTATTGGCCTGTAGTTGCCGATATCCAAATGGTTACCTTTCTTATATAATAGGGTAATTATTGAGTTTTCCCACTCTTTGGGTATGTGGCAGGACTTCAGAATATTGTTAAATAGATCCGTCAAGATGGGTGTCAGTGGGTCTATTATAGCTCTGATGACGTCATTGGGAATACCATCTTCTCCTGGACTTTTAGCCGATTTAAATTTTTTGATGGATTGATAGATCTCAGAGTTTAGAAACGGCATGACTTCTGGTTCTCGGTGAGTCACTTGTTGGTAGATTGTACTTGAATTTTCCTCGGTGTTTTGGTATTTTAGGTTTTTATCACTGTAGAGATTTTTCATCTCTACACGGTTGACCTATCTTAGAGTTGAAGTCACCGATTACCAGAATGTACCCAGATGCACTATGTAGAATTTCTTGTAGTTCTTCATAAAATTTCTCAATTTCTATGTCATTTGACTTAGTCGTAGGAGCATATACCTGTATTATATTGATTGTGTATCCGTCAAACTCCAGATCTAGTCGGCAAATTCTATCGGATTTCACTACAAATTTTTTAATATTGTGTTTGAATTTTTTTGCTATCATAAAGCCGGGTCCATTTTCACCACTCTTTCGCCCAGTGTACATCATAATATAGTTTTCGCATTCATTCATTTTTGTACCTTCTTTTTTTACTTCCGATAGTCCAATAATGTCCCATTTAATATCTTGCAGACAGTACTCCAGTTCATTTATGCGACCCACACCGACTAGGCCTCTCACATTGAAAGTACCTATGTAGAGGTGTGTTTTCATTTTGTTCATATGATGGATGGAGGGTTGTGGTCTTATGCTCCCGCGGGGACCAACCGTATTGGGAGATTTGCTTTTATTTACAACTTTGTTTGGAATCGTATGATTTTTGTGGAGGAGTTAGTTGAGGTTGTTGAGGAGGTAGTTGCTATTGACACATGTTAATTTCTTCCAGTTCGTCATCAAACGTACCTGTGTCGCTTGTTTGTGAAACACCTCTAGTTTTCATGAAGGCTTCTATTATGGGTTTCGTTTTCATGACACTGTGGTTATTTTTATATTTTTTGGAAATTCCATAGTTAATGGACGGGTTTGGCTGTCTTTTATTGCTTGTGCTTTTACTTGGTTGGATGTCCAAATTGTTTTTGTTATAGGTTTCAGGTACTTCAAGTATATTTGTTCTCGGGTGTTTCTTTAGTGTAATAATTCTATCGTAACGCAATGCTACGTTTTCGCCTGATTCTTCCCGTGAAACAAATTCTGCTTGGAGTTCCCTTCTTTTTTTAAGAATGTTTTGTGTGTAGTCTTCTTTTATATACATGTTACAATTTTCCAATAATTTTTTTATTTTTTAATATTTGAATTTTTAATCCCATAGAGTTGGCTGTCATTACTACCGGCCTATTTCTATTTTGACCATTGATTTGTCTCCCAATTCGTTTGACCATCTCTATGTCCCGTCTCTCACATGCAATTTCCATGTTCTCGTTAATGATTTTCAACATAACTCCTTCCAATTCATTGTATGATTTTTCATTTTCGGGTATACCAAAAAATACAAGATTTTTCTTCTTCAGTTGTTGTTCTATTTTCTCTATTGTTAATTGTTGGTTTTCAATTTGTTTTTCCAATTCATTGAATTTTAATTCCATTTTTTCAAATTTTATGTCTATATTTTTGTTTATGTCCTGTATAATAGTACTTTGCATTTTATCAATGTCCTCTCTTTGGGTTTGCATTGTTAGTTGGATATTTTTGAGGATTTCCATAATTCCTTCCCGTATGTATATCTATACTTATTGGTGGCTAAACAATTTAGCTACAAAACAATTAGGTAAATAATGGTTTCACACTAAATACCTACAAACACTGCAATATTTCCAATACATTTAGTTCTTAACAAATCATCCATTTGGCTTTTTAATGTAAAAGCCGTGCAATTGTTCAAGTCATAAATAAAATGGTTTCGAAAACACCTCAGCAGTTTTAATATTTTAATCCCCGCTGGGAGGGAACATAAATTTTGTTTGACTATTTGATCACGGGCGAAGCTGTACGAACATATTTTGATTGTGGTTAAGAATGTTTAGGAATTGTTTAAAATATGGCGGTGGATAGAGCACATGTTTCTACTTGACTATCGTTGATGTTGGAGCTCTAAATGCATGCTATTCACAAGTATTTGCTTCGGTATTTCACTTACTTATAGAATTATAAACCCCATTGTGATTAGGTTACCGATTAGAATTATTACCCACTGCGATTAGGTTTATAAATAATGAGGAGAGCTAAACAACTTAAACCCTGCCCATCTTTTCGATGGGTGACTTAAGCTTGAAACACACTGGTCCTTGATATGGATACAACGTATGCCACGCGACGTGGGAAACAGCGACACACTGGTCTTACGTCTTACGAACGTCTGACGTTTACATTATGTACGCGCTATGACATTTTAAACGTGTGTGACAGCGTCGTACGCGTGGGATAGCATGGGAACACGCGAATCTGGCGCGGTGACGCGTAAGACAGCGCGGTGAATGACCAGTGTGTTCGTTACCATACAAATTGTATAGGCCATATCCTGTTCAGATCTCATAATGTGTGGTGTACGTTGCACTTGAAGGATGAGTTTGACCGTCCCTTTAAAGTTGCATTTGATTTGACCATCATTATCACTATGCAGCAAGAAGCTTTAAGTGACGTGTACAATTCTAAAATATCGTTGAAAATACTACGTACACACACACACACACACAAATATCACGCCTATTTCCCAGAAGGGGTAGGTAGAGGTGCATTACACACCCACAATTTGCCAGTACTTTTAGTCCCACGTAATAGGGGCAAGCCGTCACCGGGCACTGAAAATACTAACAATACAATAAGAAGATGTAAAGGTTATAGTATGTAGGCCGTAGAACATTGAAAAATATTGATTAACAGCAAGCTCATTTTTCGTAAGTAGCTTTATCTTACCGAGTCCTACCCCAATATCTCAAAAAGAAATCTCAAATCAGGTAGCTAACAGAGTTATCCAGTTAAAATATTCGGAACAAAATTTGTAAGGTTGAATTAATTAGTATAGAACTGCAAATTGGTGCAGGTATTAAGTACACCATTATAAATCAAATAGCAAAAGTTCCCATCGATACGACTTGTGCTAAAAAAGTTAATCAAGGTTAAAGTTTGAAAGTTAAAAATTTTCGGTTTTTTGGATTTTTCTCGTAATCAGTGAATTATATCAAAAAAATAATTTTGTACAAAATTGTAGAGAGTAAAATAACCTATACAAATGACCTTCCATCTTTTTTCCTAGGAATTACCATTTCTGAGAGATTGCGGTTATTAACGTAAAACAAGCTATATAGTCTACACGCAATTCTGGTCCGCTCCTACGCTACGGCCCACGTATTACCTATTTCTTTCAGTTATCTACTATTCATTTATTATGTAAAATTATTTTTGATGGTTTTAAACCCTATGCCTCTTATCTATCTTTTTATATATCTTTGAATGGCCTGTTATCATACGAGTAGCATAATCGATAAAAACTTGTACATAATGGTGAAAACACATGAATCTATTTTTAATTTGTAATGTGCTCCTACGGGAATTGGTAAACACAATGCTGTTCCAAGCGGGTTTCGTTGCAGGCATCAGGTAGCAGTTAATTATACCTACACCAAGCTGTGTGGAAATCTAATCGCTGCTTTAACTATAAGCATCGGTTAATAATAATATTAAGTTTCATATAAGCGAATAGATATTATCAACTATCTACTATACAATTAATACTCTGTACTATATATACAATTAATACTCATTTTCAGCAGCAGTTTTTAGTTTGTTTGTTGGGGTTCCCTATAATAATGGTTGGTCGAATCTAGATGAAATTTCGTAAGAAGATAGATTGAGAGTTTGTCCAGATGCTAGATTGCTTTCGATGCTTATAATGGTTTTCCTTTAGGCCCTGGAAGGTGGAGTAACGGACATCATCAGCTAGTTTTAACATTACAAATTGGATATAAAGAATATTACTTCGTAGTAGGCACTATTACTCGTGTTTAGGAACACAGAATTGTACCTGTGAGGGTTTATTTCAATCTAAACTTATTATTTATTTTGTCAGATAGTTGTGGTATATTTAATGGGAAAAGTTGCCGGTCAACAAGGCCGGAGCCGGATGCAGGTCTGTTGTTTGTTTATTATGATATGAATTTCATTCCTCTGGCTTTCTCGTTCCCTTACTTTGTCGGTAGTTTCGTAGTTTTATGATATTCGTGATGTATGATAATCTTGTTGTAGCTAAAAAGGTGTATAACATTGTTGATTTTCAGTAATTAAAACAAACATAATTATTCTAATTGTCTCCGAAGGGCAGACAATCATTTATTGCTGTGTCTGTCTGCACACCCGTATCGCAAAGTATGCGTTTTAGATGCTTATTTTTGGATTTATCTTGCTTGATTAGACTAAGTGTAAGGACCTTTTTTGTGACCGGTGTTGCAGCAATTAATTGGTGTTGTAGCAATTAATGTACAATGGGCGGCCTTATCGTTTAAAGCGATCTCTTCCAGGCAACCTTTGGATGGACTGGAATGAGGTTACGCACATGTGGATGATGGTGCAATTACAAGACTGATTGAGTACAGTACATAGGTAAAAAGGAAATTATACTTCGGTCAACATAACATTCTATTGAGCGGTAGATGACAAATAGGTAATGATCTTTCACTTTCAAAGATGGTACTGTGGATTGGCATCTCCAACATCAAATTGTCGGATGACCTTGCGGATTTCGTATGTGTCACAGAGGAAGTTAAAGCGTTCCTTGAGATAGGTGGGAGTAAAAGGATGGAACAAAATGTTATTAAGTAAGAAAGCTGCCATTCTCCGACCCAGGTTTTTTTTTTAAATTCCGCGGTCCAAGGCCGTGGCCGCTCGTACATCCGTTGCCGTCTCTGTCCGTCTCTGGTTCATACGCAGAAGGTATTTCCAGTGGCACCCGGCGGACGTTGACCACCTGTATGGTCGTTTGTGTGCGGGGGTTTGGTCGGGATGAGAATCCCGCGTCGTTTGGGTAAGGTGTTATCCCACGTCAGTGGGATAACACCTTCACTTCTGTAAGGACGGCAGGTGGCGATCCCGCCGTCCTCAGGCCCGATCATGGAGGGCTATGGTCTTGGGCGTAGATGAGCCTGCGGCGCCCTCGCCGCTGACTACGGAACTCGGCGGAGAGGGTACTCGCCCTCTCCTTCTCGGCCGCCTCCTTCGCGAGCATGACCCGCTCGCAGAAGGACACGGCCGCTTTCCACCTACTCCCGCTGGAGACCATAGCTTGAAGCATGGCCATGGCTTGAAGCCTAGGCTATTTTGAAATAAAAAGGCTATGTATACCTAGTTAAATTAATTATGAAGAGAATCGCTAGTCTACCATACGTATAGGTAAAGTTTATAATCTATGGAAGACTATAATGTCTAGTCAATATGTAAACTATTTACTCATGGTAAAGCTTGTATTCTTCCTTCGGTTTTCCATTTTCAAAATTCAATAACCGGCAGTTTAAATCGATACAAAGTTGTGAAGCTTAATCCTGAAATCGCTTGTCACCCGTCAGCACGTCAACGCGACGTGACACGAACAACGACACGCCTCTGGGTACACCATTCAACACGGGCGTGACGCAGTTCATTGCTTCTATTATAATACTTTTCAATTTATGTAAACAATTTTATGGTAAATAACCATTTAAGTTGGTACAAAGAGGCTGTTTCTCTCATTAGAAATTGGCAAGATGATCTTTTGAGATTTATTATACTCTTATATTTTTTACAATATGAATCACAAAAACTATAGTCTGGACTCGAACCAGCGACTGATCCGTTTCCAGGAGGAACGTTCTATCAACTGACCAAGACACCACTAGCCCAAGGCTCCAACTACCCCTAACGACTGCCATGAATGTTCGTATGACAACCGGGACTGACGGCTAAATTTGCTCTCTGAGGCATGGAGGGGTTTCAGTGTCTTAAGAAATGGTCACCCATCCTAAGACCGGACTGAATAAATAGGTGCTTAACCTTTGCAATGTGTTAACATTGTCGGTTACCACTAGACCACGAGCCCCTCAGCTATTTGGATTTCAGTCTGAAGAGAAATAACCTTGAACTTAATTTTGGTTACGAAAAGCAAGTTGTCAGTAGTTTTGATATAAATGTTAGCATTTCACTTCAAATTGGGTTATGCTGAAATTGAATGAACGTTTTTGAGCTTGAATTACCTGAGTGCGGTTAGTGGCAAGTGCTTTGTTTCGCTTGTCGCTCGTTGGCTTCGCCTTAAAGACCGGTGTTTCTGTCACCGGCGTTCACTGTAGGGCTATAAACTAACCGGTTTGTATTATTAATATAATATTCGCTGTTTTAATCAAAAATAAACGTCAAAATGTCCAAGGCCCAAATATTATGCTGAAAATGAAAGGGTAGTAAAACAATTTACGTAAGTAATTAAGAAAATTAGAAGTTTGTTTGTTCAGGAATTAAATGAAAACTGCTAGATTGATCTTAATGAAATTTGATACAAAGATAAATAGAAACCCTGGGTACAGACTAAGCTGAATTTAATTTCATATTCGTGAGTATCAGTACCTCCCAAGAAACTTTAAATAAATGCATTTAATGCGATGATTGTTGCACCTTAAAACTCGCTCCTTCTCCCGCTTTTCAGCTCTTCCTATGGCCACATTCAGGTCGACCGCCTCCAGCGGTGTTGTGAATTAATTTTCAACTTTGACGCGAAATAAATCACGCGCTCCGCATCCTGATTAGTTGTGGTGTCGCCATTTTAAATCGATTCCACCTTTTTAATAATGTATTTTTTTCGCTTAATTGAATTCTGTTCAATAGAAGCCAAGGGTAATGGTTTATCGATTGGTTTATTTTTTTGATAAAATAGGTATTAATAAAGATTCATGTATAAATGTTAAACGCCAACTTCTCGCCTCAAGTACCTCAAGTTGACTCGGGGATCGAACACGGGATCTCCGCTACACAAGGCTATTTTCTGACTCGGGGATCGAACACGTCGTTAATCAATCTTGGATCTTATTATTTCTAGAAACTATTAAACTACTTTCAACTTATAATATAACAACAAATATTATTATAACTGGACACTGAAACCCCAGCATCCAGTGTAACTTGTAAATCAAATCCCAGTTCCATAGTAATAACAAGTAAAACAGTTTCGGACAAGGGACATAATCCTACCGGCTAAAGTTGGCCAACTGGGTAACGCAATAGCTCTCCAATATACTTGCAGTAGGAAGTTATATATTTCGATCAGACGCTTAATAACTGTGAGTGTTAGAAAGCTAGGTTGTGAAACGCAATATTATAATTATATATATATATTTAACCGAGCGAGCGAAGCGTCTACATTTGTCTGTCAGTCTGTCTGTCTGTCGGTATGTGTGTTCCGGGCTAGCAGACACAGTTAACATCCGATCTTCACGAAACTTGGCACAAGTGTTCCTTGATTTCATACAATTTTTTCTTCGTGAGCTTTTTTGGATTGGGGGAAAAATGTGGGAAAATGCTGAAATATTTTTTTTACTGTTTTTCCGGTCTAGTGGCCCCATTTATTATCCGATCTTCAACAAAACTTGGCACAAGATTTCCCTTTCATGAAACATTTTTTTGTCGGTAAGTTTTTTAATGTAGAGGGGGCTTACCTTAATCTTAGTTTGGGCTAGATGACGTCGGGTGAAAATGTCCGAGTATATAAAAAGAAAATTAAAAAATCTATATGGGTATAGTGGGCTTCTACCTTTAGTAGTAAATCAGCAGGTGTACTGTAAGTTGGCAATGTTAGGGTGGCCTTAACGGAATCCATGTAGTTTATAAAATTACGATTAATTAACTGTATCCCAAGTTATACGGTTTTTCGATAAATCAACCCTCTAGCTCGATACATATTTACACTTCATCACTCCTATATCCCCGAAAGGGTAGGCAGAGATGTATTACACGCCCACAGTTTGCTAATTAATTGTTGGTCCCATATCAACAGCAGTTACTTTGCGCTATGGAAAAAATACATACCCACTCTGTAATTCGAACAAATATTCCAACAGCCAGAATAAATTCTACATGCCATAAATAGAATCCCTGCAACCAAAAATTTAAAAAGCCTAATTATAATTTCTAAATGTAAATCAAAGCTCTTATAATGTATTGAACGAACTCGCAATACAAGCATAATCCTACTAATATTATAAACGCGAAAGTTTGTGTTTGTATGTATGGATGGATGGATGTTTGTTACTCTTCCACGTAAAAACTACTTCTGTTTCGCATGCATCGTGAGGTCACACCCGCGTGTCAACACTGCAAGGCTCCCGGGGAGGACACGGCTTTCCACCCATTGGTGGAATGCTCAGCATGGACGAGTCACCGCCGGGACCTCGTTGTGGGCCTGGGCGTAGATACGCTCTCGCTGGAGACCATGCTACGAGCCATGGTTTCTAGCGGGAGCTAGTGGAACGCGGCCGTTTCCTTCTGCGAGCAGGTAATGCTTGTGAAGGAGGCGGCCGGTAGGGTGAGGGAGCGTACCCTCCCCGCTGAGTTCCGAAGTGTGCGGCGAGGGCGCCGCAGACGTGACTACGCCCAGGACCATCGACCTCCATGATCGGGGCCTGAGGACGATGGATTAGCAACCCACCGTCCTCCTTCCAGAAGCAGGCTAGAAGGGCTGCGTGATGTGGGGCTTCACCCCATGCACGCCTTCACTCACCAACGCGGGATAAAAACCGACCCTAAAGATGCGGGATAACACCCGACCACCACGCAGTGGCCACACTAGTGGCCAAGGTCCGCTGGGTGCCACTGGGAATTCTTTCGGTGTCTTTCGGTGACGTAGGTGCAGCAGCGGCCCCAGGCCGCGGATTAAAGAAAAAAAATAAAGAAAAACGTAAAAACTACTGAATGGATTTTAATGAAACTTGACAATAATATAGCTTATACATCAGAATAACACATAGGCTACAATTTATTATAAATAATATATTCAACATTATTGTGTGAATTGTTCAAAATATGACGATAAGTGTCAAGTAAGTAGGAAGCGACGATGACAAACCGAGTGCGCGATACTACGGGAACGGGAAAAAATCCAAATTACCACGCGGACGAAGTCGCGGGCGACCACTAGTGTATGATATATTTTTATATCAAGAACCAATACAATTCTTTCTATGAGATTTCTAGCAAAAGGAGCACCAGATGCCATAAAATAACTCGCACAGTAATAACACCGGTTGAACCAAGTCATCCTACTCGTACCATTTTGCCGGTCTGCTCCAATAAAAGGTACACAATAACGGGCCATACAGTCTGATAAACTGTCAATAAGTTTACTATGTTTATGGGGATATTGGATACAGCGCTATTTCTCGGAAAGGGTTATTTGGTGCAGCGGTACGGCACATGTTTTACGGGAAAAGTTGCATAAGAGCTTTTAAATGAATAAAATCGTTCAAAAATGTATAATTATGAGAATAAAAAGAGGGCAAGGACACCGTGACCAAGACAAGTATATAAATTACCTATATAAAATTTATTTCGTAATAATAAATATGAATTAATGTTGATTAAAACCTTGAGAGGTCAAGTCTCAAAATTACCTGCCCGTACCTTACAATTTAGTAAATCCGTATAATTTAAATGATTCAATTAAATTGGTCATCGATAAAGTGCGGTCCGCGTCACTTGCTACAATATTGTTTTAGTCGTTCTATGTATTTGAAGACCATATATGGCAGATATATGCAGATATATGTAGAGGGTTGGAACAGATTCAGATACACAGCTCAAATCTTCTTCCGAATGTTGTCCAGTAGTCTAAGACGTGGCCTGTTTTAACAGCTGGAAGTTTAGCATCAAAGGTTATAAGTCGCGGTGCTAGGTGGTAACAGCTGTGAAGCAACAATAGCAACCCTTCTGACTGCTAAATTTTGCAGCCTATAACTCGATTAAATTAAGATGGTATTTTGTGTAATTAGCAGCTAGTGTTTTTTGATAGATAGCTTACCATAGCATAGCTTAGTTTCTCGTAAAAAAATATACATTTGAATTAATATTTAATTCAAATGTATATTTTTTGCCAAACCTAAAACAACTGCGAATGTGTCGTTTCTGTATTTCATAAAGGAAATATTTTTGGTCGTATAATCTCTGAAAACATGTAAATTTCTGTGCACAGAGCACTTGCATTCCGAACAAAAAAGGCTTCACGTTATTTATGAAAAACAGCAATGGTCTGTTTTCTTTTAAGCACAAAACTTTTTGCTAGGGACGTAAAATTGTTTAACGTTTTGAATTACGCAGTTTTAAATGATGCACCCTCATAACACTTTGCTAGGGAATATTCTGTCTACAGTAAAATTGTTATGGCATATTAGATTTTTTGTTTGTAGAACTTGAAGATAATTCGGTTATATGTGTGGCGTGTAGGCAAGCAACGAAGCACCACCTCTGACGTCATATATACGAGACGTCTATATCATACGAGAAGGCGGTTCTAGTCCTTTCTACAAGCTTCTACCAGTTTTCAGCTGCGCATACGCCATAAGCCATATCTCCTTATAATTATACAATCAAGCACCTGCAAGATTTATGAAGATGTATGAAAGTTTGTTACTGACTTTAACAGATTTAGATGAAAGCACATAGATACATGGGGGCACACTAAAAGTTTTGCACTTCTAGCTAATCGGAACTATTTGAATTTCGAATGTTATATTTTTTTAAACGTTGCAACCTTCTTATTAATAAAAAAACAATTGGCGGGAAATCATTTGTCAATTGTTTTTTATCACACATCAAAATTCTACGTATGCTACGAAAATGGAATTAAGTTGAAAAGGTTTTAGAGCGATGATTTTTTATGATTTTAAAAGTTCTCTCTCTCCGCAAGACTGTGCCGCTCGTCTTCAAAATGCTTTTGGGAGAGAAGCATCTTGTTTGAGCACCATGAGACGATGGTTTGCTGAATTTGAGAATGGTCGAGTTTCTTTCAACTGCCGTCAACGAAAATAATGTGGCTACTGTTAAGCGGTTAATTGAAGAAAACCCGCGGATTACCTAGGAGACAATTCGAGGACTATAAATTGGGGATTGGTTTGAGTCGAATCCAGAAAATTTTACACGAAGAATTGAAAGTTCGGAAACTTTCTTGTCGTTTTATCCCTCATGAACTGACAGCGGAGCAGAAGCGGGTTAGCGTGGAATGGTGGTCACAGGCGCTACTGAAGTACGACCACGGACATTCTAATGCTGTTTATGACATTGTCACAGGAGACGAAACGTGGATTTATTGTTTTGAACCCGATAAAAGACAGCAATCTTATGAATGGGTGTTTGAAAATGAGAACAAGCCAACAAAAGTGAGGCAGGCGAGAAACGTTGGTAAAAAAATGATCGCGGTTTTTTTCTCAGCTACGGGTCCCATCTGTACAGTTCCACTTGAAGATCAAAAGAGTGTTAATGCCGAGTGGTATTCTACCATTTGTTTACCCAGGGTGTTAGAAAAAGTTCGCGAAAGACGACCCAAAAGCGGCGTTCTCCTACATCATGACAACGCTTCTTCACACACGGCCAACAAAACAAAGTCATTTTTAGCTTAAGAAAAAGTACAACTCGTCACCCATCCTGCGCATCGCCCCGACCTAGCACCCTGTGATTTCCGTATTTCCCCAAAATCAAAGATTTGATGAGAGGTTTCACTTTAACCAACTCCGAAGAGGCAGTGATAGCGTTCAATCAGCACGTAGAAAACATGCCTTCAGATCTGTGGTCCTCCTGTTTTTATAAATGGTTCGATCGCATGAAAAGATGTTTAAAATGTAAAGGAAAGTATTTTGAAAAGCAATAAACATAATATTTTGGTTTTTACATGTTGTTTTTTTAAGTTACGCAAAACTTATAGTGTGACCTACGTATACCATTTTTGGGCTAACCCCTTCCGTTCCTTTCTTTTCCTTTCTTATAATAGAAAAAGATCTCTCGAAATTATCAATGTCAAATATTGCTAACGTAGTGTAAGTAATTTGACATTGCTCTTAAAAGAGAGAATTATAATTACCAGGTCAAGTCAGCCATGTTTTAAAATCTTTAAAAACATAGCTCTTTAATTTGCAATCATCAAAATTTAATAAATCGCATCTAAAAACTATTTAAACTGAATAAAACCTTCACCGGACGCACTTCATGTAAAATGTAATACACTTAAACCCGGTCGGTCCATTTTAATATGTGTCACAGTGCGACACACCGCCTCGGCCTCGGTTCAGACCGTACAGCGTACAATTGTTATTCAATGACACTTCATGAAATATGTATTTATTGTGAACCCACGGGACTTGTCCGTACATTCATGCTTTACATTAGAATTACCTTGTGTTTAGAACCTACCCACGTTGTTATATGTTAGCGTTGTTATCGAGCTATTTTCGTTATTTTGTGAGGAGCAAATATTATAATAATCTCATCTTCAAGTGGTCAATTAACAGACGAGGCTCTGGCAAACAGCCCCGCTTGCTATTATGTTCAACGAAATATGAGCGTGTAATTGCACCTCATAGTTTAAATCATACCTACAAGATTATTTCAATACTCACAGAAACATGCTTTTTTAATAAAAATAAAGTAAATACTGAATGGAGTCAGGCGTTACCTGGCGAAAGTCCATGATAAAACAATGGAGTATATGATGTTGGATTTTTTTTTATATAATTGCACTAATTTCGCTAAATAGAACACATATAGCTGTTCTCTTTGGAGACAGTCTTGAGAATGCCTCGTGAGTAGGTGAAACATATGTCGACGCTTATAATGTCTTCTATTTAGCGAAATTAGTGCACAAGAAAAAATCCAACATCATATACTCCATTGTTTCCAAAATAAAGTAATTTATTTTATAATTTCTATTACTTCAAGTAAGTCACCGCTTTTCAACTGCCACACCAACACGTAGGTACCTGCAAAATAAATCAAGATAAATAATCGCCAATATCACTCCGCTTGCAGTCGTCACTCACACCGCAGCGTAAGCTCTTGTAAATGCTTATTTATGTTCCAGTCACAACAAACTTGTGCCTCTTTCGACTCGTTTCGCAGTATTAGTCCGGGCTATTGTGCCGCACAATACTCAATGCATTTTACTCTTGAGATTTGAATAGACTGCTGTTGATGGTGCAGTTAATGTGATTGAGTCATTTATGCTGCGCTTATTTCAGGCTCGGTCACTTTCAGGGCTAAAAATAAACCATGAGTGTGGTTAGGTTACATATTAGAAACAAAAAATTAATTAAAGTATACATAATAATATCTAGGGTACAATAAATCCTCACCAGAACATGGTGCATCTGCTGATAGACAGACGATGCTCTGGCAATATTATACGATGCCCATCAAAAGTAATGGGCTCACACCGTATTCAGTGGCGAAATGTGAGCGTAATGAACGCCTATATCTCGTCCATAGTGGATAAAAAGGTGTTGTGTTTTATCGGTTGTAGCGAAATCACATTAAAA
Source organism: Nudaria mundana (assembly GCA_963556515.1). NCBI lineage: Eukaryota > Metazoa > Arthropoda > Insecta > Lepidoptera > Erebidae > Nudaria > Nudaria mundana. The sequence goes on along the minus strand of OY748293.1, from coordinate 21,845,502 downwards.
GGGTTCAACATTCGATCTATTCAGCCGCTCACACATCTGAATATTGTAAAACCACATTCCACATAAAAAAATTAATACATACAGATAACACAGAAACCCTTGTAAGTATGAAACCTATACATGGGGCACACTAAAAGTTTTGCACTTCTAGCTAATCGGAACTATTTGAATTCCGAATGTTATATTTTTTGAAACGTTGCAACCTTCTTAGTAATAAAAAAAAACAATTGACTGGAAATCATTTGTCAATTGCTTTTTATGACACATCAAAGTTCTACGTATGCAACGTAAATGGAATTAAGTCGAAAAGATTTTAGAGCGATGATTTTTTATGATTTTAAAAGTTCTCTCTCTCCGCAAGACTGTGCCGCTCGTCTTCAAAATGCTTTTGGGAGAGAAGCACCTTGTTTGAGCACCGTGAGGTGATGGTTCGCTGAATTTGAGAGAGGTCGAGTTTATTTACATGACGAATTTCGTGAAAGGTGGCCTTCAACTGCAGTCAACGAAAATAATGTGGCTACTGTTAAGCGGTTAATTGAAGAAAACCCGCGGATTACCTATGAGATAATTCGAGGACTATTGGGGATTGGTATGAATCGGGCTCGCGAAGTACGACCACGGACATTCTAATGCTGTTTATGACATTTTCACAGGAGACGAAACGTGGATTTTTTGTTTTGAACCCGAAAGAAAACAGCAATCTTGTGAATGGGTGTTTGAAAATGAGAACAAGCCAACAAAAGTGAGGCAGGCGAGAAACGTTGGTAAAAAAATGATCGCGTTTTTTTTCTCAGCTACGGGTCCCATCTGTACAATTCCATTTGAAGATCAAAAGAGCGTTAATGCCGAGTGGTATTTTACCATTTCTTTACCCAGGGTGTTAGATAAAGTTCGCGAAAGACGACCCAAAAGCCGCGTTCTCCTACATCATGACAACGCTTCTTCACACACAGCCAACAAATCAAAGTCATTTTTAGCTTCCGAAAAAGTACAACTCGTCACCCATCCTGCGCATAGCCCCGACCTAGCACCCTGTGATTTCTATATTTTCCCCAAAATCAAAGATTTGATGAGAGGTTTCACTTTTACCAACTCCGAAGAGACAGTGATAGCGTTCAATCAGCACGTAGAAAACATACCTTCAGATCTGTGGTCCTCCTGTTTTAAAAAATGGTTCGATCGCATGAAAATATGTTTAAAATGTAAAGGAAAGTATTTTGAAAAGCAATAAACATAATATTTTGGTTTTAACATGTTGTTTTTTAAGTTACGCAAAACTTATACAGGATGTTACGAAAGGGTTATATCAACCCGAAGCCAGCCCTATTAGCTGGTCGACCAGAACCCGTTTCGATATGTAGCGACCGCCAAAGAAGAAAAAAAAAGTTCATCAAAAAATTTAAAAAGATATTTCAAATCAAAACAAACGTGTCCCAACGCTACGGTTTGACGACGAAATCTTACCTGTTCACAGGAAAAGTTCAAAATGGCCGCATTCCCGCCCGATGCACAAAGATTCTCGCTGGCGCATATTGCTCCGCACAGCTCGTAGCATTTCTTGTGTCACAGTGCTAAATGTGGCTTTAATCCGTAATTTCATTTCTTGCTCTGTTTCGCACTCAACTGCGTACACAGAATTTTTTAGGTATCAACGCTCACGGTACAACTCCCGGGCAGCGCTCAAATAGCCTTCTGATGCTCCTACACAAAGCATCATCTCGTAATACTCTTTGTTACTCAGAGCCATTACTACACAACACAATTCCACACAACTCACAAATTAACACACTAAACAACCATTTACCAACCTCACTTTACAAAGCAATTAATGCAACTGACTGAACTGACATTTGACCTTGCTAAATAAATTCTAGGAAACTTCAAACAGCGACCGAGCGACGGGAGACATCGGAGCTCATCGGGCGGCATCGTTAGATGCGAAACAGAGACCAAATGTTCCAACCAGGAGGGAGAGAGAAGGTTTTTCACAGGCGCGCTTTATTTGTACTACTTACTTTGATGTCAATGCCCGTATCAGCTGAGTTTAGCTAGTGTTGTTCAAACAAGGGTGTTTTATTTGGTAATAATATTATTTTTTCTGGCTGATTTTTTTCCTTGTTTGGCGGTCGACACATATCGAAACGGGTTCTGGTCGACCAGCCGACGGTGCTGGCTTCGGGTTGATATAACCCTTACGTAACACCCGGTAGTGTGACCTATGTATAAACAGTTTGACGCACAAGTAACTATAGAATAGTAACAAAAATTAATAGGTTGCTGTCTCTGGAAACCAGTGCTTGGGCTGTAAGTATCTTTGAAACACTAACACTAAATAATAAAATTTGAGTTAAGTAAATTGAGTTATTGTTTAATTAAAGACCAATGCAAATTATTGGCATAATTTACGTTTTTCCTGTTGCCAGAAATTAAATATAGGTGATAAAAAACCATGCTAGCTTTAAGATTCTAAAATGACATTCCTATTTACAATAGCTAATATTTTCGTTTTGAATTTCTCAAATTTCCACCTGTCCATCCATTTCCATTTATCGAAACAAAAGTTCATTGTTTCGGGATTGAGTCTTGCAAATTTCACATTTAAACTCCCGGTGGAGGTTATAGAAAAAGAAAAGATACGAGTTGATAGACGATCACTATGCTAGAGCAACTAACTTTAAAAAAAGTTTCTGCACATTCCAAGGCAACCAAAACGGGTAATTCATAGAGTGAAGATATTTTTTCCACTTCAAATCTCTAAGTATGGTCCAATTATGTTTTATCATAATAATATTAAAAGCCAACGTCTTCAGGGACCGACCACGTCATCCTCAACTGCATGCAGTGTACCAACTGACAAACAGACGAGGTTCTGACAAATAAACCCAAATTGCTCGGAGAGGGCAATAAGCTCTTCTGGAGACCTCTTGGAGTGATAAAGAAGTGATTTTCTCTGTTTGTTTGAGTAAATTAAACGAATTAAGAGGAAAACTTGTGTTTTTAGTCTAAAATTAGTCCGTAAATTTATAATTACATTAATGGTATGAAATGAAATGATTTTTTTTTGTATAGGTCGCTAAATGGCTCTTACAAACGTCAGTAAGTACTTAAAATAAAAAAAAGTCATTGCTTCTATATTTACATGTACTGCCAGATTCGCAAAGCAATAAGTAGAACCGAGAGAAAGAACCTTGCAATAAAACTCTCGGTCACTCTTTTTTCAATAATTGACTAATTTACACATTTTCTTAAGACTAAATGTAGACGAATGTACATTGGTCTCGTGTCAAATCAAAATATACTACTTGTCTTCTTGTATATTACTTTTCTTCAGCAAATTGCCAATAAAGCAGCAATTACACCGAACGCTAAGCATGGCCATGCTGGACTAAACTCGGAGTTATGTCGGGTAATTTGAGAAGTCTCCTTTCATCGAGTGCATTACGCGGAACATCGGCTCGCTATAGTCTCCCTGCACTGCCATTAACCGTGCAAATTGTGGAATGTCACATAAGAATGTCATGTACGTCGACAGAGCATAAGTTCAATAATTTGATTGTTTTTAAACAATAGGTACCAAATTTTTGATAATATTGAAATTTATCACTGTATGTTTAAAAAAATAAAGTTTTACTTAAATAATATTTTACGTAAAGCGACTGCTATCTGATCGTGAAAAAAATTGTAATGATAATCAAGTCTGTTTATTCAAAAGTTAGGCAGAGGTATTCTGTTCGCCCAGTGTTCACGACTTAATTTGTTAGTCCCAAGCTCCCCTTCTTACGATTTTCATTGAATAAAAATAATAACAATGTACCTACCTATATTTTAGTTTAGATAAAATAGAAACATACTCTTTCGTTGCATATGAAATTTAAATAGGACATTGCACGTCTTGCGATGATTTTAGTAAAACTTTCAAGTATATTTAGGTATTGCAGGAAGTATTTCCAATTCAATTCACCACTAAAGGTAAATGTTACCTTTCCAATTATTTATATTACGCTGTGGTGTAAGCTCCTTGTTAACTTCACCAAAGAAGATACATTGGAACAAAGGCGGCCTCAGGTGCCACCAATAGAGAATTTAATTAAGCGGTAAAAAGAAGTGTAGGATCTTTAAGTGAATTAATATCGTTTTCTTTACACATAGTCTTGCTCAATGTTTAAGTTTTTACGAAGGAGTTGTAAGCAAGGCGCTGATATTAAGTTTTTATCATTCATTCCAATTTTAATGCCATGTATAAAAAAAAGGTCCCTACCCTGGCACACTTCTTTCGCTTCTTACACTTTCATATAACTATTTTCATGTAATGGTCACAATATCTCCTATTTGGTCGAAGTACGTTTGCTTAGGTCAATCGGCAAAGTCAAAATATTCACCCACTTTTCGCCAGTAACTTTGCAGGTCTGACATAGATATGTACACGTTTTGCGGTAAAATTAGCTTCGCCCTCAAAATCTTAGTAAGACTGGTAAGACTATACCTATACCATTGATGCACCATGCCCTTTTATGATCACATTAATATTATTAATAAATTAAATCTCTAAACTCGTATTCACTGAATTGGACAGTGGAAAATAAATAAAAGCTTGTTTTTAAAAAGGATTTTGACTGTTAAATTATTTTTTACTTTTTTCGAGTTGGCTCTTAGATAGCCCTTTCATTTCTGATGGGGCTCTTTAGCGCATGCCTCGAAAGGGGCCAGTTTCCCAAGGTGTGGAGGACGGGGAAACTGGTCCTGATTCGTAAGGCGGGGCGGCCGGTGGACTCACCGTCCGGATACCGGCCGATCGTGTTGCTCGACGAGGTGTGTAAGCTCTTTGAGCGAATTATCGCGGAACGCCTCGTCGAGCATCTCTCGACGGTGGGGCCAGACCTGGCGGACAACCAGTACGGTTTCCGTCGGGGACGCTCCACCGTGAGCGCGATCATGCGCGTCAGGAGCCTGACGGAGGAAGCAGTCTCACAGGGCAAGGTGGTGGTGGCGGTGTCTCTTGACATCGCCAACGCGTTCAACACCTTGCCATGGAGCTGCGTTAGGGAGGCGCTCGTGTATCACGAAACGCCTCTCTACCTCCGTCGTATTGTCGGGGCCTATCTCTCGGAGAGGGCCATAGCTTTCCCCAGCTGGCTCGGGCCAGCTCGGCGAGATGTGTCGTGCGGTGTTCCGCAGGGGTCGGTCCTGGGGCCGCTTCTGTGGAACATCGGCTACGACTGGGTGCTGCGGGGTGCGTTGCCTGAGGGCGTCGGCGTAACGTGCTACGCCGACGATACCCTCGTCACGGCGCGGGGTGCAACGTACCAGGAGGCAGCACTCAAGGTCACGACGGGTGTTGCTCAAGTCGTGGGTCGGATACGGCGGCTGGGACTGGAGGTGGCCTTGCACAAGTCCGAGGTTCTGTGTTTTCACAGACCTCGGAACGGTCCACCTGAAGGTTCCAGCATAAATGTGGGAGGCGTTAGCATCGGCATCAAGCCCTCGATGAAGTATCTAGGGATCGTACTTGATAGCCGATGGAACTTCGGACCACATTTCCGAAGTTTGGTCCCCAAGGTGACACAGGCATCGGTCGCGCTTTCGCGACTGATGCCCAACCTAAAGGGACCCAACGCTTCCTGCAGGAGACTGTACCTGGGGATCGTGCGGAGTATGGCCCTATACGGGGCTCCCGTATGGGCGGCGCGGTTGACGGCCAACAACTCAACGCTCCTTAACAGACCGTTGAGGACCTTGGCCGTCAAAACAATAAGGGGCTACCGCACGATCTCCGGAGAGGCTGCATGTCTCCTAGCCGGGACCCCTTCATGGGACCTGGAAGCGAGAGCCCTTGCGTCATTGTTCCAATGGCGCAAGGAGGCGCTGGAGCGGGACCACATGCCTGCGTCTCGAGAAATCGATGACCGGCGGTCCCAACTCCGCCATGATCTCATGGAGTCATGGAGGGTGCGACTTGAGCAACCCAAGTGGGGTGCCACCATCATCGCGGCGGTGAGACCGATCATGGACGATTGGCTGCAGAGGCAGCATGGTGACCTCACGTATCGTGCGACGCAGATCGTTACCGGGCATGGATGCTTCGGTAGCTATCTGTTTCGCATCCATCGTGAGGTCACACCCCGGTGTCAACACTGCGAGGTTTCCGACGACGACACCGCACTCCACACGTTGGTGGAGTGCTCAGCGTGGGCGAGTCAGCGCCGGGACCTCGTAGTGGGTCTGGGCGTGGATACCCTCTCGCTGGAGACCATGCTTCAAGCCATGGTCTCCAGCGGGAGTAGGTGGAACGCGGCCGTGTCCTTCTGCGAGCAAGTCGTGCTCGCGAAGGAGGCGGCCGAGAGAGAGAGGGAGCGTGCCCTCCCCGCCGAGTTCCGTAGTCAGCGGCGAGGCCGCCGCAGACTCATCTACGCCCAAGACCATCGACCTCCATGATCGGGGCCTGAGGACGGCGAGATCGCCACCCGTCGTCGTTACAGAAGCAGGCTAGAAGGGTTGCGTGCTGCGGAGCTTTTTTGCCCCATAGCACGCAACCAGATTCACTCACTGACGCGGGATAAAACCCTACCCCAACGACGCGGGATTCTCATCCCGACCCAACCCCCGCAGAGACCACAGAGGTGGTCAAAGTCCGCCGGGCGCCACTTGAAATACGTTCTGCTTGTAACCAGAGACGCCCGGCAACGGACGTTAGAGCGGCCGCGGCCTTGGTCGCGGAACTAAAAAAAAAAAAAAAAGCCCTTTCATTTGATACCCATATTGTAGAATTGCTTAAATATAATTAGTCCGCCATCTTATATGTGCCGCCATGTTGGATTTAGAATGACGTCACAAGGTTCACCATGTATTGTCATCTAAACCGAATGTGTATGCAAAATTTCAGTTCAACCGGTTAAGGAAATCTGCTTCAAAGTTACATTAGAAGATTCCACCCGAAAAAATATTTGCATACAAACATTGCAAATTAAATAAAAGCTCTTAAAATGAGGTAAAAGTAAGTAGGTAAGTTTTTGGGTAGAATCTTTGAAAATACTAAACTGATTCAGAAACTTCTTTCACTAATATCTACCTAAATTATTCCTGGGTGCTATGAAGCCTCAGGCCTCACCTAGTCTATTATAATAATACCAGTAGCAGTAAACACCGTGTTCCTAGAACTGAGATTCAAAATCAAACTCAAGGCTTAAGAGATTAAGTTTATATAGCTGTTGTTTAGTCAGGTAATCCTGTGCTGTAAGGTAGAAGGGGTGACCTGGCCCCAGGCTGGCCTTTGGTGTATACGATGGATAACCAGCGATTTCTTGTTAATATTTATTATTTATTTTGGTTTATTTCGCTAGTTAGCTTGTAACAGATGCAATAAGAAACAGTTTAAAATGATTAGTTGTGCTAACTTTACATTAAATTATAAGCTTGTACAGAATTTGGAACTTATAATTGTATAAGTATATACTTTCGTTTTCCCAAACAAATAACACATAAATAAAGTTGCTTATAAAAAAATCTTGAAATTCAAAATTCACATCACAGCATTTATACGCTACTAGCATAGATACAAGAATAAAAATCAAAATAGAATGATGAATAGACTACTGAAAGTGCCTAATAATATCAAAATAGCATTTAAATCACTTAAGAAGATACTACAGTTACCAATATCGATTTTGAAAGCTTATAAAATCAATTAGGTGTAATATCAAAAGCTCCTTTGACATGTACCAAACAGCAAAGTGTGTCCAGAAACGCGACCACCCCTCTAATTAGAGACAGAATCCAAAGACTCCCCTATGTAGCCGCCAGCGATGCCCGATCGGCTTTTTAATTTGATCCGTATTATGATGCACGCTACTAGTTTTGACCCTTTGAATATTTTCTTTCACATGTACCTACCTATCAGAAGTGAAAAAAAAAGAATTTGTTTGTTAAGCTGTGACCATGGTTATCTAATCCAATAAAGACATTGTGTACCAGAAACGCCCGCAGCAATGGACATAGGAGCAGCCGCGGTCACGCGGAATTAAAAAATAAAATCCTATTGAGACATCATAATTACAAAAAAAAAAACACTTCAAAAATTTACACAAAAGCCTAGGTACTTTAAATTACTGGAATGGGACCAAATATTGGTCGGAATGGAACCAATTGGGAAGCAGTAGCTTTCAATTTAAAAAAAAAAGAAAATTGGTTCACCCAGCCGAAAGATGTAAGGTAACAAACATAAAAAAAAATACAGTCGTATTGAGAACTTCCTCCTTTATTTTTGAAGTCGAATAATAAATATCGTACCTTGTAACAGGACTAACAGCGAAAATCAACAGATTGTGTCACTCGCCATTCTAGTTCGTAGTACCAAAGACGTAACTAGATGGCGCTACCGGTAAAATTAGAAGTCGGTGTTAAGATTCTCGGCGGGTCAATGACCTCTCCTGTACATTACTGATGTTGTTTGAAATTACTTGCTAAGAGTAGGGACTAGGAGCGTGTGCTGGATACCTCAACCACTGCTTGAGTATCCATGTGGACCTCTTAGGACTGACTCGAGGACGGTAGACGGCGACCCACCATTGCTGGATGCCGTATTCCTACTAGAGTCCGCTCGTACGAAAGCTATTTTTTTTTTGTTTATTATTTCCTGAAACTCATCTCCGTCTACTCATTTGGTGTGGCAACTTCTACAAATGGATGCCATCTTCTACAACCTTTAATACTCGTATTATTACGATTAAGACCCATTTAATGCATATACTATTATTCGTACTTCTGCCTTCCCCCTTGGTGGTGTGATTGTGTGGGTGTGAAGCCTCGTATCAAACACTATTCGTCTAGTAACAATAGCCTTTGCAGCCTGGTGTTTTAATCCTATAAGGGGATATGCGTAACAAAGGGTCACTGGTGGTCATCAATATTTTGCTGATAAAGGAATTACGGCCTAGTATGCACTAGGCCGTAATGCCTTTATTATTAGTGCAGAACTTCGACTAATCTAGGTAACATAAATGATTTACATTTATAGAATGAAAAGATTAATAAGAGAATATAATATTGTGATCATTGTACAAATAACATATTCAAATGTGTGAGTAAGCGCAGCAGTAAACGTGGTCGTCTTCGTGCCTATTTTTGCTTTGATTTTACCATTACAACACTCGTTTTATTGCTGTTCGTTAGTCTCGCTAAAACTCGTGAACGGGTGGACCGATTTGGCTAATATTGGTCTTGAAATATTCCTGGAAGTCCATGGAAGGCTGAAAAGTAAAATTTCAGGCGGTACGAAGATCGCCGGGACCACTAGTTGAGGTATAATTTTCGAGATAGTTAGATATATCCGCCTTTTACTATCGTTTATTTATTTTATTTTTATTTATTCGTTTATGTACACGCATTAAGTTGTAGAAAAGAGAAAAGGAATACTAAGGATATACGAGTACTCTCGTATTAACAATACAAAGGCACTACTTATTTTATAAGAAATCTCTTCGGTTAAGGGAAGAAAATGCTTGGAAGAATAAGTTGTATGTGTGTGCAGGTGTATCATTCAAATATACAAATAAATACACGTACCTACCACAAATGCGCCAAAATATACATACCCATACATATAACTACCTACATAGATATAAATACTAATACATAATATTATATTCTTATTATTATAATACATACAAAATGCATACTTATTAATACTAACAATTAATATACATACATTCAAATACTGAACACAGAGAGGAGAGATAGTGATCCTTCACTTTTTTCTTAAATGTGAAGATGGTGTTGCAGCGTTGTATGTAAGTAAATAAATAAAGAAATATTTTAGGACAATTCACACAACACCATCTAGTCTCAAACTATGCAGGGCTTGTGATATGAGTACTAGATAAACTGATATAAATAATTATATACTTTTTTTTTGTAAATACAAATGTATTATACATAGGAAACACCCAGACTTCGGTACAATCGTATGTGTCATCACACAAAGTTTGTCCCGACCGGGAATCGAACCCGAGACTCCGGCCTCGAGAGTGGATGCACTACCGACCACGCCACCGAAGCAGTCTAAAAAAAGTAGGAGTAAAAGTCGGATTTGTGAGAGAGACAGGATAGACGGTATTGTAGGTGAGACCTAACACTGGGCATCAGGTGCGATCGTTATGTATGACTATCTTGTAAAATAATGTTCATTTGCATAAAAAACTTTATAAAAAAATCCAAAATAACTAACTTTTATCCTTTGTCAAAGAATATAATGTCACCTCCCCATTAAACTCAATTTTCATTACAAAAAATCCAATTTATTGTCACGAGATTTTCTTCAGCAGCGTGCCGATGGACAGGATTAAAATTAGCCGGATTCATTATTCAGATTAAGTGTGGCGAAATGTTAGTAAATTGAATTTGAATCGCGCACGTCAAAGACCCGGAGACCCGTAATTGGTTTAGTGCTCGATGAGGTTAGCGTAAATAGTGGGTCTACGTCTACACACAAGGATTCCGGTGAGAAATAGTCGGTGACATTGACTAAATCTGGTTATAGATACGCATCACAGTGTTGGGTTTGGTTTGTACAAGAGATTTCTGTGAATGCTTTTGTGTGATTCGATTTTGTGTATACAATGGAAATTAGAGTGATAGTTTATTTATTATTTAGCAACCAAACTTTTGGACCAGTTGATCTTCGGGGCTCCATTTTTAGTTGTCAATTTTTAATTTTTCGGTAACCTGTTCCATAGTAAAAATCTCAGAACCCTTAAAGTTTCGTGCGTCCGTCCTCGGTTTTCCTCCCAAACGTATATTTACTACGCCAACAAAGCGCTAAAATAAAATTTAAAAAAAAAAATTTACAAATAAAGTTGGAAATTTTTTTTTCGTTGCGTTTACTCCATCGTGTGGGGTATCATTAAATAGGTCTTTTAAAAACAAAACATTGAGAAGTTGCTAAGGTGATTTTTTTATTAAGAATCCATTTACGAGATATTTAGCTTTGTAGAGCATATTTTTGCAAAAACAGGGCGCCCTCCTTTCTAAAATCTAAACGGCAGTCGAAAAAATTTGTGATGGTAGTCCATTTCATGAACTTTGAAGGAAAACTATTACATATGGTATAGTTCAGGAGTTATAGATTCTTTTATGACCCAACTACGGAACCCTATCTTATGCAACAAGAACTTGGCCGGTTTTTTAAATTGATTTTACTTCTTTCGCTTGCTTTATGATATCTCGTAGATTTTGGAAACCCTTATCATCTCTGGAGGCACAGGTAAGTATAAAAGTTTCTGGTTGTCGGTATTAACCCTCGGCATGCCTGGTGACCAAAAGTTACACGGTATGCCTGGTAGGGTCTCACGGACCCGCACTATTAGCCCCCTATAAACATGTAGTTGTGTATTAAACTAGTGTATTAAATTAATTGATAAGCTAGCAGTATAATATGCTACAGTATGTAATAAAAATAACCCAGAATCAATCTGTTTTGTTATTTATTCTTATAATGAAACGTAAGCAGCGATTTTAACAAAAGCGTAAGCGTAGCGTTTTTACTTTGCATCATGTATGAAAGTTGTACTGAAATAACAGGTACATGCGCACTTAAATCACATCTTTGTTCTAAAGAACCGTACCCTGGACTGAAATGGCGGGTGTTGGACGTCTAGAGACTCATAACGGTCAGCTACTGAAGACGGTTGCGTGCAAAATTCAAATTTGAATGAACTGCAGCAATTTATGTTTAGTGATGGGTCTGTGGGACTCTACCAGGCATGCCAAGGGTTAAACTGGAGCCTTATTTCGTGAAACCAATAAAATTCGTGCTATAAGTATATATCTTCAGCTAAGAACCATCTCGATAAAGTCGGGTTTTGAACAAACAATCCTTAAAAAATGAATTGTTTTTGTAACTACCAAAACTAAACTTCTATCAGATACATGTGCTCGTATTATTTGAATGGACAAATCGATAAAAACAGTGTACCAACCGGTGACCTGTTCCGAGATAATAAAAATGTTGAATGATACTATGTCCGCCCTATCGGAAAATAGAAGTGGTTCTTTAGTTCTACGAGTTGCCGGTAACAATGTCGTTGTACAGTCGTGGACGGAAGCTATTTGTTCGGTATTAAAATTTTATATTACTGTTGAATTTAAAGTGGGTTTATTTTTCAATAGATGGTGCCATACCATCGAGTTATTTTACAAAAAAAAAGAATAAGACTAAAGAGACATTTGTGAATTATACCGGGTTTCATAGGGAGTAGAAAGTAGCAAAAAATAAAGTAGTCTTGCAAAATATAACGAAATAACGATCGATTATTTTGCCAAATTATATCATAAAAACTACTGTAGGCGAAGTAAGCCCAGGGCGATTGCCGTTTACTTATCTTCATCTAGTAGATCTTACCTTAAAATATTGCCTTCTACTAAATTTAAGGCCATCTCTGACGATTCGTCCATTAAGATTCAGTCCGTGGATGGTCACACTAGAAAATCTATCTGTCAATTTTTTAAAGATTTTCAATCCATTTGGATTGATGGACCTTTTGTCAGCCTTTAGAAGAGTAATTTGATACGTTTCATGTTATTAAAATAATTCCAATAAGTACCCGACGAGTAAATTTTGTGATCGACTATACTTTCAAGGGTCCGCGATGCTTGAGTGGAGTAAATCCGAGTTCGGCCGAATTCCCCCGAGAGTTCGTTGAAGTTTCGACAAACGGTCCACATCCCACTGCTATAAGGATCGGTATCCACTTTGATAGTACCTACTGCTGCATAAGAAATGCACAAATTAATTAAAAAGGGTTCTAAAATTGCTATTATATTGACTTTTGATTGTATTCTGCAAATTTTTAATAGAGATTTGTTTTTATCTAAAAATATTTATACCTACTAAACTAAACCAACTAATTACTAGCGGTTTTTAAAACAATGGAAGTAACCGGAGCCTTAGGTAAAATTTTGATTAAAAATTACATAACATCTTAACATTAAACTAATTTTAGAATCAGCTTGCGTCTTTGTAAAATAGTTTCAATCTACCAGGCAAATATTTAAACAGACCGCCAAATGTGTGCTGTGCCGAAGTTACTTAGACACCACAGAGGTTGTAAGCAACTTACTCCACTATAAAGGGAATTATTAACTCTCGTGTCTAGTAGTTGGAAAACAGCTCGGCTCCATCCCTTTAGGTGTACGAGGAGTTTGAAAATCGAAATTTTAATTGGTAAACAGGAAAGTTCGGAGTGTATTGGAGATTGAATTTATGAGATTTGTAAAGAAATTTACAACTGAGTTTTATGTTATTTGATGATAATGTGGTTTTTTTATGTAACTGGTCTTATTTTTACATTATATGTAAATTTAACAAGTGTGTGTCGAGGCACGCTTAATATAGGATTACCGTAATTACCCATAATCTCTATAACTCCTTTTTGTTTTTAAATCCGCGGCCTTAGTTCGCGGCCACACCTACGTCCATTGTCCATTTCCTCTATAACTCATAAACTAACTGAATTATACCATCCGTCATAGCTTTCCTTCAAAGTTCATGACATGTTCTACCATCATAAATTTTTTCAAGTTCACTTTCCACGCTGATTGTTTAGATTTTAGAGGGCCTGTACGCCTGAACTGCCTGTTTTCGCAAAAATATGCTCTTCAAAGCTAAATATCTCGCAAACGGATACTTAAATCAAAAATATATCGTGGCAACCTTGCAATTTATTTAAAACATCTATCTATTAATAATACCCCACACGATGGAGTAGACGCGAGAAAAAATATCATCCCCACTTAATAGTTTTCATAATTTTCTAAATTTCTAAATTTTGTTCTAGCACTTGGTCGGCATACTAAATTTACATATCCATGCAAATTTTCACGTTTCTAGCGCTTACCGTTTGGGAGGAAAGCCGAGGATCGACCTCACGCTTTTTTTACAATAATATACATTTATTTCTTATTTACACTATTCTTAAAAGCAATTTGTCTGAGCCTCATCCATTGTCAGCAGATGTACCGAGTGAGAGCATGTTGATAAAGGGCCTTTAGCAAGTCGAATTCGGTAAAACACAAAGTATCAGATTCAAACTTATTAAAATTTATTTTCTACTTTTTAGTTGGGTTCTCTATAAAAGCGTGTTTTTTTTAAACTATTATTTATTTTTCATTTTTTAGTTTTTTTTTTTAAATTTTCAATCGAATTATTGCATTGTCATCGGTCTTTGACAGGTGTGCAAAGTTTGAATTAAATCTGATCGTTCAAAGTAGGGCAAAATCGAACCCAAAAGAGTCGGTTACAAACAAACAAACATTTCTTTTTAATTTTCAATCGAATTATTGCATTGTCATCGGTCTTTGACAGGTGTACAAAGTTTGAATTAAATCTGATCATTCAAAGTAAGGCAAAATCGAACCCAAAAGAGTCGGTTACAAACAAGCAAACATACAAGTGAAGCTAATAAAAGCGTAGTAAAAAAGGTTCCACCAAGGCGGTCTATCAAAAGCATAAACTATATATACGACGACAGTGTATACGACGTCCGCGTTGCTCTATGAAACTATATTGTTTTAATTGCGTCATTATTTCAATGTTACATAATTACCTCAAAATTCTTGTTTCACAGTACCCCTACTGTCCATATATTTGTGTCGTGACGGGTGGATCAAGGGGGATTACTGGGGTGACAAGAGGCGAGCCACCCGGAATCGTACGCGACATTGGTCAAAGTCGAATAATGCCATGACTGAAACTTTTTGATACGAGTAGGTCCAACGGTAAATGCAGTCAGACATTCAGTTAGATACAGTACCACTCATTCGGGACAGCACAACTGAATAGTCAAAGGGCTTCTTTGATACAACTCGGCTTTGTCGTCTAAATATATATAAATCTAATTTCATCTATGATATAATTATATTAATGTGTGTACTCCACGGAACTGGAACGTAACCTACTTTCATTTATGTGGAGGACAATTTTTGGTGAAATGCGTGTAGTAATAATTGAATTGGCTTCTCTTGATTGATTTGATATTTTAATAATTTTTTTTTTTAAATACAACGTAACTATACTGGGCATCTTTATTATGGTGGATAGGCAATCAAATCAAAGGCAAGATTTAGGGAGATACTATATATAGTTAGTAGATAGATAACTGATCAACATATTCTTATAAACATGTACCTATATTATGTTAGATAAATTGCACCCTAAAATGAATGCAAAGTGCATTCATTTTTCATGCACACACACACACACACACATATATCACGCCTATATCCCCGAAGGGGTATGCAGAAGTGCATTACACACCCACAATTTGTCAGTATTTGTAGTCCCAAGTAATAGGGGGCAAGCCTATTGCCGTCACCGGGCACATTTATAATGGGTTATGTCCAAAATGGCCGAATGAATTTAATAAAAAGTAGCAGCTGTATTATAATTTTGATAAAAATTAAAGCCTTGCGGCGATGAAATGTTGATGAAAGGCAACAAAATCATACGTGCCAGCCGCTATGGCACAGCCAATTAAAGTCCGGGGCGTCTCGGACTACAGTTAATTTCATCAAGTTAATTTTAAGTTAATTTCATAGTTGATAAATATAGTTTCAAATGAAAATACCATTCAAATTAAAAGTATGTTTCGATGTAACAAGCCAAAGTGATAGATTAAAGCAAGAAATTCACGAGAGTTAAACAAAGCCGAGTAGTGTTTTGTAACTTAGTTTCTTCTAAAAGACCTGCTTCACTTCCCTTACAGTGGGTTTTAACGGAAATGAATAGAAACGTATTGTCAAGTACGAACACTCGACTTCGCCCATCTCAGCCAATGTATTACTTACTGTTTTTAACGAATAGTTCGATAGAACAGAGCAATGAAGAACAATAGTTGATGTCTGAGTGTATTTGGATTCTGGATTATAATAAGATTTGTGTTGAAATTAGTATAAATTCAAATCCTGTATATTAAGGTATATTGTGTTGGAAACATGTCGCTAGCGTAAATAGGTAGACACGTGTTTCTTTAACATCATAATATATAGCACCTTAGATTTACCTACTAATGTAACATGTTTAGCAATAAAATAATTGATTGATTACTCAATCGTATTTTATCTTATGTATTGGGTATTTTCTGGAATAAATCCTGTAGAAAACTTGAAAACACTTTGCTTTGTACTAAATTAAAACGTTTTTTCTTACTTAAGTTTACATTTATGCCTTTCTATTATCTAGATAAGTAACGTGAGTTTTTAATCCACTGTAAAACATAAAGACGAAACTTAAACATTGAAAAATCTTCCATTTTTCTCCGTTACTTGCTTGTGAAATTGAAAAGACGAGCTTTGCGGAAAGTGCCGAACAACTTGGGACTTTGAAGGTTCGCCTTGTGTAAATAAGAGCGGAAGCCTTAGGAGACCCGAGGGGGTAAGAGCGGGCTGAAGAGAGGGAACAGTCGCGAACAGGAGACCCGGCGAATAAAGCCTTCAAAAACTATTTAAAGAGGCTTCAGAGGCAATTGGCACGGGACTTCTGTGACGGCATAAGATACGCACAGTACTACGATAAAAAGTTTTTAGTAAAATACAGTCTGCAGATTTATAAATATTTGGCGTTTGTGGGAATTTTTTGAAGAATTCTTTCTCTAAAAAATTTGCAAAAATGGGAGAAGGTAGGAATATTACAATATGGGAAATACATAAGCTTCTAAAGTAATTTTATTTATATTTTGAAACCAAATATTGTGTATATTATTTTAGGAACAAGTTAAATTTCAGGAAATAAAATTATGAATAGGTGTTTTTAATTACTTCCTATTGACTGTAATTACTATCTAGCAAGCCCGGACTGCTGAGGTTCTATTAAGTAGAACCTGTGTATGTAACACTATACTGGTTGTTGGAATTTTGGTTTGAATTACATGTGTTTATGGATTTTCTATAGTGCCCCGCAACGGTAATAGGCTTGTGTGGGACCGACGAAATTACTGGCAAAGTGTAAATGTGTAATGCGCCACTGCCTACCCGTCGGGGATATAGGCGTGATGTTTGTCTGTCTTACTGTCTAGTTTCGAAAACTTCTTCCATCAAAGTTCACGGTTCAATTATATTCAACTTTGAACCAAGAGGGTTAATCGTTCTAAAGAAAATAATAACTCCATCAACAGTGGATGCAATATTCAGCGTTGGGCGTAAACCAGTGGAACTTCCTGTTTGTAGCGGAGTGCGGAAATTCAATTATCTGACGATAAAAGTGCGGAGCGGACGGTAGCGATGCCAAGTTCCCGGAGCGCGGACGTCCCGGCTTTTAGAAATAATAAAATATATATTGAATCAAATATTTTCCACGTATATATGCTATCGTTTAGAAGAAATTTTTGTGCTTGTAAACGCTGTAAGTTACTTTGTAATAATTATGACGAAGTCTCTTCCTTTTTTTCAACAATATGTTGTGTTATGTTTCAGTCTTATTGGTTTTGGTCAACTTGACAACTAAGTTCAAACAAAAAAGTAACAAATTCACTTTAAAATATCAAGGTATTATCTAATGCGTTTCTTCATACGTTCATTTTGTTTTAGAGGTCAAAAATTGTTTTAAACTGAGGGAAAATGAGTGTGTCAATCCAACTACAAGTATTTTTCTTAATTCACTGTGACCTCTTATTATTATTATAATAATACAGATAATTTCTCAAAGAAATCTACTACATGTAATGAACGACCTCTTATATCTCTTTCCACGTTACCACCTGACGAAATTTTACCTAAAGCAGTCCAGTAGTTGGACCGTGATGAAAGAAAACTAAACGCTTATCTAAACCTTCAAAAATATTATATTATTATGTGTTGTAAATTTAGATAAAAAAATTGTAAAAAGTCAAGAAACTGAGGCCTCGGTTATATTAGTGAATGTGTAATACAACGCAATATAAAATTGTACGTCTCGATAGAAGTCAATATGAAAACTTTCATAAGCGAAGCAATAAGGTGTTTACTGAACATTGCTGGAATAAAAAGCGGCGTTCCGAAAGGTGTCGTAAATAATAAGGCAATGGATTGCGCTTATAAAAAATTTAGGGTTCGCGATAGCAGGGTGATAATGGAACTTTTATTGGGCGTTACTGCGAATTACTCTTGATGTGTTCTAAATGGAAATTTGGTGTCATTATGCTTATGAATTTGTAGGTTTCAGTGAATAAATCAAATAGAGTTTATTTTGAGGTTATATTGGTAACTTTGATGATAATAATAATATATGACAAATAAAGGTAAACATGACTTTGTGGGTTAGGAACATTGATTACGGGGATCGATCCCAGGACTAACGCAATACATTACTGACTACAGATGAAGTGGGTCTTTGCCCACTTCGCATGTAGTCAGTAATGTATTCCGTGAGCATTGCGTTATTATAGAGCATTAGTGATGCATTACTTGAGCACTAAAAATACTTTCTTGCACGATTCATAAAGATAATTAAAATGTATAATATGTTAATACTTCACTGCCTTTGAGAAATGCGGACATAGAATTCCATGAAAGCTCGCTAATAACCTCAACTTTACAAACATGCAGAAATCTCTACACACCCAAAAATGTTTTCGCACCCTTTATAATTGAATATAAAAACCGTCGGCGAAAACGAACTTTGACACTTTTGGTAAGTTTGTTTTTATTTTGGTCGTCCGGCACGTAGGGTCGATAAATTTCATGGTGCTTATGTGGACGTCAGAAGCATTACTCTTGGACCCTCGAGGCTCCTTCACCAAATTGGCCGGTCACGCCTCCTAGGTGGTGCTTATTCTGACCACTCTCAATGGTTGTACTTTTTTCAGCGCTTGACAAATGTTTATCGCTCTCATTGTTTATGTTTGTTATCTTTGGTTTGATTACTTAAGTTTAGAGTTTTGATTGCGTTCAGAAATTAGTTAAGCTTGTTTGGCTTCTTGGTGAAAGTTTACTGTCATTACGTTATGTTTTCTTTTATACAAAAACGTTATTTTTTTATTTTACTATGACATATTTATGATGTCATTTAACACCGCTATCATACTAAACCATACTGTGTCAAATTCTTTAATAGTCTCCCTGCAACCATGAACCATGTAAAGACGGCGAAACGTCACGTTTTAAAATAATAAAAAAACTCTGAATTTAAACTGTTAAAAAGTGTTTGTTATTTTTTTATTTAAGTATTGTGCGTTCCTTCATTGTGCATTTAGTGAAAAGCTTTTAATTTGAAATTGCAAACAGAACCTTCGATTTGATTTGTTTGTAGAGATAGATATCTGAATGGGTTGTTTAATACCCTCTTCATAAATTAAATTCGCTTTGAGATACATATTAAGTTTAATTATTACAGTAAATTTATTTGAAAGCCACCCAAATACTATAAACTTCATCCTTCTCACTGCGTATACCGAAAGTGGGTAAGCCAAGGCTAGTATCAGGTACGACTTCATCACTCAACAAGCTTTTGACTCGTGGAACTATTTGTAAAGTACGTCTCTAGAATCGTCTGGCACCAGAATGTCGCCTATTACGGCTGTCTGAGAGGCAATTTCGAGAAGCCAATTTCGCAAAACATTGAAGTTATGCGGAATAAAGTTGTAATAGAAAATTACAAAAGTTATGTAGCTCTTATTTTGTAAAAGTAACGAAGCAATGGATATAGAAGGATGAACTGTGTAACTTATCGAACAGTGATAGTTTACAGGGGAACCTTTCAAATAGTGATACACAAAACGTACTCGATTACTGTTATCGCGATTTACTCTTGTATAAATGAATCTTACCAAGATCTTAAGGGCCCTAAGCAACCTTAACTGTAAGTGACGCGAACTAAGAACAAGGATCTGGCAAATTTAAAATGTGAATGGAAATAAGATAGCAAGAAATTTTAATCGATAGATAAACTTGTAAATAATATATTATAAATAATATAATCGAAAGAACGACAAGCTTAATTTAATACAGTATAAAATTACTCTAATTGTCTTTTATCAACGACTGAAATTATTCGATAGGATTCAAAAAAGTGT
Source organism: Nudaria mundana (assembly GCA_963556515.1). Classification (NCBI taxonomy): domain Eukaryota; kingdom Metazoa; phylum Arthropoda; class Insecta; order Lepidoptera; family Erebidae; genus Nudaria; species Nudaria mundana. The sequence continues at coordinate 21,825,469 of OY748293.1, read as the reverse complement.
TCAAGAAATATTTTAAAAGACAAATTTTAATGAAAAACTTGGCAATTTACAAGAAAAAGGTGCACAAACGAAAGAAGTCCAAATTATGTTGAAATTTCTGATCAACGTTACAAAACGAAAATTTCTTTGCTTAATTTACAACAATATTCCTCATGAATCTTTTTCTTTGTCTAATCATGCCAAAACTGTTAAAACACCAGTTTGAACTTAAAAGAGGCAATTATTCACAGGCACAATTTATGGTAGATAGGTTTCAAATAAAATTAAACTTAAACTTCTAGATTCATATTAGTGTTTCACAAATTCAGTGGGTCGCTAAGTTAGTTGCGGGTCAAATTATGAATCTCAATATTGCGAAGGGGGACGCCCCAAGCCCGGGGCACGGTACCCAATCGAATATTTATGAGAGAAATTCACAGCTGATAAAACTTGAGTACTTCCATGGTTGCCACCATAATAGGCGGTTGCTTTATTTGCTTTGCTTTTATTACTATATTTAAAGCATTTTATTAGTTTTAAGCTTTGGATGAGTTCACAGTAGGATTGATTGTGTCGAAAAGAATATTTTAGTAATAAACTCTTCGGTTTCTTATAAAAACTTGAGTTTAAGTCATGCAATTCATTTACATACATACATAACAAAGCTTCCTCCAAGTATCACACGAGCAGATTCAAAAGACTTGAATGAAATAAATATTATATTATTGAATTTTTTTTCAACCTATCAATTCTTCCTGTACATCACATCCGTGATCGTTTCGCAAATCACCTATAACTTTGCTCCTTTGGCTCCCTGGCCGCCTCTGGCATTTCAACCCATATTCACTCGATAAACTCTTTCGTTAATCGTCTTTTACTCATCATTGGCACGCAATGGGATCTCTAATGTTTAATTTATGTACCTGAATCGCCTTTTTTATGTAGGTATAGCCTTATGAATATGCTGGTTTACTATTATGTATACCAGATTTGCTCTATGCTATTTTAACAAGGCAAAATATGATAAAATAAGGTAATAGATTATGCGCAGAAACTGTAGGGGGTCCCTGAAAGGTTACAATGATCTGATCAATTTGACAGCTATTATTTTAAAATTTTAGATATAAATTATAAATCTCAAAAACATTTTTCATCTATGTTGGAAAAAGGCTCAGTAGATGATAATTACGGAAGACGGTTTCAAAATCTTTCGTTATTCCTATTCGATCTAAACGTGGAGAAAAGTGTCGGGATCCCTATAATTGCCACAAAACGTCAGTGCAAAGATAGGATTTATAAAACGGGTCGGTCCTCATCAAAGAACCGCCAAAAAGGTGTCATACCTATTCACCTTACGCTCAAGTAACTTAGCAATATCCTACTCGCGTCCATGGAATAGGTTCGTAACGTTTCAGTGGTTTAGAACCTTTGCCACAGCAATAATCATTTATTGGCGGTACCTTTCCTACGTGACATGGTTTCGTATGGCTTAAAACCGTTAAAATAGAGACCTCTTTTAACGCCAACTATTTACAGTCGATATAAGCCAATATCGGAATCTAAGCTTTTCTGTAGCTGTCTAAGTTAAAACTATTTTCAGAATAATCGTAACACTCGCTTCTACTCCGTAGAATAAGAGTACAATTAAGTTGTTTATAATGTTTTAGGTTCCTTCAAGTGCCAAAATTTAAATTAGAAACAATAAAGTAGTTTTTAGAGTTTCACGTTTTGAATTCGTTACATTTAGGTACTTTTTATGATTTTAGGACTTCAACGCGTAATTTACGTTATGTTCGGCCTGACATAGCGACCTAATTACAGTTCATTCATAAGGATGAACTGTAATCCACAGCCTGGTGTAATTAGGTGGTGATAATAATATGGGAATTGCAACCACTGATACGCCACGGGTGTTATAAAACTTTGTACTAGTAATTATCGCCATAAATCCTCTAATCACTTCAAAATGTATATAACGAAACAAGACTTCACATGGGAAACAAATAGGAAATTACAAGTGGAGTGTTCCTTATTAGCGCGGTTTCATGTCCGGGGAGTGTCGGGCGATGGTGGAGGGGGGGGAGTGAGTGAACGAAGGGGGAACTGGGTCTAATCGTGTTAGTACGTACGCGTGTTTACACCGTCGCACATCCTACGGTTGACTTGCATTCTCAGTTCAAATGTGAAGGTGTTGAGAGACAATTACTCACTCACTTGTTCAATCGATTCTAGCGTTCATTATTTCAATCTTAAAGCAAGTTATTTTAATTATTCGATGTTATCTAACTATTAATCAACACGTACCTACTTACATTCATATGATTCTTAAAAAAATTTTCACTGATATGTAGCCACACTAACCCTGAGTAACACAGCCTACTTTTTATCCCGACAATGTGTTCCCACGGGAACCAGGAACGAGAAAATTATATCACGCGGGCGGAGTCGCGGCGATCAGCTAGTTGTTAATAATACGTTTATACGGTAATACGTTTTCACACGTCTTAGTCCCACACGTTAACTTGTTGGATTAAAAATGAACTGTGCTGTTTGTAACAAGAAAACAGATGTGGCGGAGTTGATTAAATGTAATGGATGCAAAACTGGATTTCATTACAAATGTGTCAATATCACCCCGACTGCATTTAGAGATGGACAAGTACAATTAAAACGTACATTCAAGTGTGATTCCTGCGCGAACATAACCCAACGGATACGGGTATCTGATGACACACCAGTACGTGGGGTGGGTACCAGCCGCAACAGCCCGGGAGAACTGAATCAATCCTTCGGGGATAGTGCTTCCCTGGCAACGGCGGAGTTATTGACATCGGATGACATTGTAAACAAGGTGAATAGCGTAATCATGGCGAAAATTAGTGCTTTTGAAACAAACGTTCTTCAGGAAATTAAAGCTACGGTGGCGGTACTAGCGCTTGAAAATGGTAAGCTAAGGCAAGAACTAAAAGATGCTAATATGAAGTGCAGTGCGTATGAGCAACGTATTAAAATTTTAGAGTCAGAGAGACAGGTATATAGACAGGAAAGTAAAAATATTAGTACCAACACATGTTTAGAACGGGACTCAATACCTAACGGTGCCTCTGTACCTCTGTTGTCTAACATTGGGCGTGTGGACAATCACAGGTGCAGTTTGCCAGTGCCGCAGAAACCCTTGGAGGTGCCTACGATTTCTTACGCCATGGTAGCCAGGCAACCAGCGGGTAACCAAGACAATGATTGGGTGGAAGTTAAAAAAAATAATAGAAGAAGTAACCCTATAAAAAGAGGAGGAAATAGCTCAATTGCTTCTCTAAGGGCAGTTGAACGTACAAAATTTTTACATGTTTGGAGATTGGAAAAAATCACTACAGAAGACAGAATTAAAGAGTACATCAAGCAAATATTGGGAAACGAGACTGGAATTTTGGTTCAGAAATTACAACCTAAAATGGATCGGGACTACGCATCATTCAAAATTGGTGTTACAGTTAGCAACTATGAGAAACTCTGTGACCCTGATATATGGCCAATAAACGCGGAATTTAGCGAATGGATCTTTTTTCGTCGATCAACCAAAACAATCACTTCCGAAGCAGAGTAGGTATATAAAACTTTTATATCAAAATGTTAGAGGACTTAGGACAAAGACTACACAATTTTTGTCATTTCTAGAATCATCAGAATCTGATTTGTTTGCTATTACCGAGAGTGGCCTCTGTGAGGCTATTCCAAATGCTGAGTTTGTGCTACCCGGACACAAAATATTACGTTGCGACAGGGCGGATGGGCGCAAACAGGGAGGTGTATTTTTAGTGGCAACACCACGGTTTGAGTTACGACGAGTGGCTGTGCCGGATGATCTGGATGTAGACACTTGTAAGTTCGAATTAATTTGTGCTTCTGTGTACGTACAAAACCATTATCTATTTACTTGCTGTGTTGTATATACTCCGCCGCAGACTGAGGATAACGAATACATGTTGATATTTGGCATATTAGAAAAATTATGTATTAAATATAAATCTAAATTTATTATATTAGGCGATTTTAACATGTATTCGTGCAGTAAGAATATACGTGCTTATTATGAATATTTCATGTCCTATTGTGAATTCATTCAGTGTAATACGATAGTTAATAATATTAATAGGCAGTTGGACCTCGTGTTGAGCGCTAACGGTGTGGTATCGGTGGAGGCGGCGGACGAGGGTATGCGACCCGTGGACGAGCAGCATCCTCCGCTCGCCGTGAGCATGCAGCTCGGCGTGGGCTCGCCGCCGACGCTGCCATGCCCCGCGCCTCATGCCCCACCGAATGGGCAACACTCTCATTCACAAGTAGGTCATGCAACGTGGAATTTTAATAAAGCCAATTTCCGTCAAATTTATCGTTTGTTGTGCGACACAGACTGGAGTGAGTTGTATTCACTGGACAACCCAGATGTGGCCTTAGATTTATTCTATGATAAAATACATACAATTTTCGACCAATGTGTACCCCAAAAAAATATCAATGCGTCTGCAGGCAGGTATAGTTACCCGGTGTGGTATACGGCGGAAATAATCAGGGATATACGACTTAAATACAGATTGCATAAGGTATATAAGTCCAGTAAATTACGTAGTGATTATGAGGCGTTCGCACGATGTAGGGCTGTAGTTAAAGCCGAGACGACACGGGCGCATAATGAGTACCGCGATCGGGTGCAGTCACACTTGGCAAATGATCCGCGAGCGTTTTGGGGTTACATCAGATCTCGGAAAATCGGTTCAAGTCAACGGGAAATTATTAAAGATGGACGAATATTGTCCGAATTTGAATGTGCCGATGAGTTTGCTCGATTTTTTCACACAGTGTACAGTGAGAAAACTCCCGAGCTGAACGTGGCGGCGGCGAGCGCCGCTGCAGGATCCGCGACGAGCGAGTGGGTGCACCTATCATGTTTACGCCACACAGATGTGCGCCGCGCCCTGTTACGTCTGCCACCTAAGCCCTCGGCCGGACCTGATGGTATACCCGCGTTTATTTTTAAGGACTGTCGGGCGGTGTTGGTCGATCCATTGTTGCATATATTCAATGCCTGTATTAGGACTGCAAGATTTCCAGACCGGTGGAAACTTACCCGGGTGGTGCCCGTACCGAAGGGTGGCGGAGGTTCAGCGGCAAGTGACTATAGACCGGTGGCTGTATTGTCTACTCCTGCTAAGGTGTTCGAGTCGACAGTTCACAGCAGCCTGTATCCACAAATAAGTGCTCTGTTGTCCGACGCCCAGCACGGGTTCCGGCCTGGGCGTGGGACAACGGGGAACTTGCTGCACCTTATGACACACTTGGTGCCAGCTGTGGATGCCGGTGTTCAGGTGGATGTTGCCTACTTTGATTTCCGAAAAGCGTTCGACACCGTAGATAATGACGTTCTTCTGGCGAAATTGGCTGGTGTGGGTTGCACGCCACATACGCTTTCATTCTTTGCTAGCTATTTGCGTGACCGTTGTCAATATGTTGACTGTGGCGGACGACTATCTGAACCTTACTTCACACGATCTGGAGTTAGTCAGGGCAGTAACCTAGGCCCTCTTCTCTTTATTTTAACAATAAATGACTTGCCGAGAGTGGTTAATAAAGCTACACCCTTGTTGTTCGCTGATGATTTAAAATTAATTCTTGACATAAGGCATGACTCGGATCATGGCTTACTGCAGGAGGACATAAATAATATTTTAGAGTGGAGTCGGGAGAACAAGTTATATTTTAATGTGACCAAATGTTCAGTGTTGACATTTAGCCGCGCGCGCAATCAGATACATCATCAATATCATATGAACGGAACGCTTCTACAGCGTGTATCTGAGATAAGGGATTTAGGCGTGCGATTTACGGCTGATGTAAACTTTCGGAGCCATATTATGGAGATTTGTAAGAAAGCGTTTCGGAATTTAGGAATGGTATTAAGGCTGGCAAATCAATTCACGAACATCGGTGCTCTAAGGGCGTTATACGATTCGCTTGTTAGGAGTAATTTAGAATGCAACGCTGTAATATGGTCACCGCATGAAGTGAAGTATAAATTGATGGTGGAACGAATCCAAAACAAATTCATAAGATTTGTGTACTTGAGGCAATGTGGCGTATATCCTGGTTATCCTCTGCTGTATCCCACACTGTTTTTGCTGGGGATGGCAGGATATTATAGGCTGGAGATCAGACGAGAAGTGGCTTTCGCTATCTATTTATTTAAAATTCTTTGTGGTAAGATACACAACCCTGATGTCCTTGGGACAGTAGGGTTGTGTGTTCCGGATGATTTCGTGGGACGTTGGCGCCGGCCGCCACTGCTTTATGTCCCACACGCGCGCACCAACCTTTTGTATCAGGCACCTCTGACGCGAGCACTGCGTGCGCTCAATATGGTGTCAGAACATATAGATCTGTTTGATTGTAACCTGAATGAGTTCACGAGGGCTGCTTATTTAGTATTGGCTGCTTAAGTTCCTTGGTAGCAGTAGATAAATATAATTTGTAATGTTGTTAAGTGTCAGTATGGGTAATATAATATTTTAATTGCTTATTTTATTTTGGTTGTTAAATGTGTTACTTGTTTTTTAGTGTGTTAGCGATGTATTATTATTATTTTGTTTTATAGTGTGTAAATAGATGTAATAGGTAACTGCACTATCGTATTAGGTATCACCTGTAATGGTAGTAGTAGGTTGTAAATAAATAAATAAATAAAAATAAAAACAATATAACTTACATATGTGATTTTTTTTCGGATTACAATATGAAGATACTTGTAATTAGTCCAAAATTATATATAAAATAAAATCATCATTCACCGAGCCTTTTCCCAACTCAGTTGGGGTCGGCTTTCCAGTCTAACTGCGATTCGGCTGAACTTCGATATTTTCCGTGAAGCGACTGCCATCTGACTGACTGATCATGGGCGATATCGAAGTTCTGCAGTTAGACCGGTCGGATTTTTGATTTAGGGCTCCAACTACCCCTACGGCGGCTTAACGTGCTCTCCGAGGCACGGAGGGGTCTCACCCCTCCGTGCCTCGGAGAGCACGTGTATTAAGAAATGGTCACCCATCCTAAGACCGGCCTGAGTCGATGTTGCTTAACCTTTGCAATGTGTTAACAGTTTGTCGGTTACCACTAGACCACGAGCCCCTCATAAAAAATAAAATAAAATAAAATGAATCATACAAATATCAACATTACATACAATAAAAGTTACATGAAACAGAAATGTGATATACATTGTAGGCTGCAGACAATGTCCTCTGAGTGCAAAGTACTCTATGTACACGGCGATGTAAAGCGTAATAGTTTCCACTTCCTGTTGAAACTTTGCGGGCGGGAAATTCGATCAGGCTGTGATTAAAGTGAGAGATTTTGTTGGAGTTTACTTTTTCGGTGTGTTTAAAAGAGAATCTTATAGGGTTCAGAATATTTTGATACTTTACTTTGTTATAAATTATGATCGTTATTATAGTCTTTGTTAAGTAAAATTAGAGATAGTAGAATCATTTGAAAGTACGAGTTAAAATAGTCAGATATTAACAAAGTATGGTCACAATCATTCTCTGTACCGAGTATAAAAAAAAACGTATTACCAGAACATGAAGATGAAATTTGTAAGCAAACTCTACTACAAATGCGTTACACAAAGCTAAATTACACCCCCAAAATGTTGTCAATAAATAGTCTTACAATATAGACTAGAGGGCAAGCCTAATGGAGTTACCCGATACTCTATACAATAGAAAATAAATTTCAATTCTATATTTCAAACCTAAATTACAACAGCCTAACCGATGTTTCATAAGTACCTATGATCTATGCAGTTAGCATTATTATAGTACTACTGTTACTGATTTCTATAACAACAATAAAAAAATTGTCAACCCATAAACATTTCACGTCTTGCAGCCAGCAACAATTACTTACTTTTCACGTACAACTGCGCCTTTAACAAAAGAAATTGCTTCATTCTTTCTAAATTTCAACTCTCCAAGTTGTTCGGGGGAGTATAACGAGCGAGAGTTATTTATCTTTGCTCGTAGTATAATAGAATTTAATTAAGTTAGGTGTGACATGCTTTGCGCGGCAGGAATTCCGCGAACTCAGCCCAACTCGATACAGTACCCTCATACGTCTACTTGTCGTTTAGGAAACACTGAAACGGTTATATTTACAACCAATTAATATATCTATATACTGTACGACCTACATATGATATGAGTGATAATGTTTGAAGGGTTGAAGCAAGATCGAAGGGTGGAAGTTGATGAACATAATATATTTGCTAAATAACACAATTATGATACTGTTGGAGTTTGTGAGTGATTACTTTGATAGTTTCCGCATATATTACTAACTAAACCATCCTTTTCATAACATTTTCGCTGGAAGTTGTAATAAAATAGAGAAATAAAAAATCCTAGGTAAGTATATTATGTACGAGTATCAGCGACCTTACAAGGATTGTTGACCATGACAGTGATCCATCCTACTTCTGCTTTTATAGTATTCTTTTTTATGATGCTTATTCCCAAAGCTGCACCAATAGAGAACTTGCTAGTTTGAAATGCAAGGAAGACATTATTTAAATAGGTAGGTACCTACCTATATTTGTTCCACAATCATTTGATGTTAAGCACTGCACAATATGTACAATAGTTTACATATTTGATAATCTGGTCCAAAACTGTATTGCTTGGGGATTAAAACTACATAATTTTGCAGTTTGTGCATTAGTAGAATGTATAGGTCATATGACTACATTGTACACATTTGTTTGGCTTCCAGTTGGTACCTAGGGGCCGAAGTTGTAATTGTGTCCCTCACTATATTACTATATGAGGTGGACAGTGTAATTAAGTTGACTTAAGATTTATTTACGTAATTACAAAGGGAAAAGGGTTGAAATTATTATTATATTCAAATGCATTCAAATAATGGCAGTCTAAAGAGATTCCCTCGTCACGGCGCGGGGTGCAACGTACCAGGAGGCAGCACTCAAGTTCACGACGGGTGTTGCTCGAGTCGTGGGTCGGATACGGCAGCTGGGACTGGAGGTGGCCAGTCCGAGGTTCTGTGTTTTCACAGACCTCGGAACGGTCCACCCGAAGGTTCCAGCATAAATGTGGGAGGCGTTAGCATCGGCATCAAGCCCTCGATGAAGTACCTAGTGATCGTACTTGATAGCCGATGGAACTTCGGACCACATTTCCGAAGTTTGGTCCCCAAGGTGACGCAGGCATCGGTCGCGCTTTCGCGACTGATGCCCAACCTAAAGGGACCCAACGCTTCCTGCAGGAGACTGTACCTGGGGATCGTGCGGAGTATGGCCCTATACGGGGCTCCCGTATGGGCGGATAGGTTGGCGGTCAAGGGGAACGTGACTCTGTTAAACAGACCACTTCGAACCTTGGCCGTCAGAACCATACGGGGGTACCGCACGATCTCCGGAGAGGCTGCATGTCTCCTAGCCGGGACCCCTCCATGGGACCTGGAAGCGAGAGCCCTTGCGTCATTGTTCCAATGGCGCAAGGAGGCGCTGGAGCGGGACCACAGGCCTGCGTCTCGAGAAATCGAGGACCAGCGGTCCCAACTCCACCAGGATCTCATGGAGTCATGGAGGGTGCGACTTGAGCAACCCAAGTGGGGTACCACCATCATCGCGGCAGTGAGACCGATCATGGACGATTGGCTGCAGAAGCAGCATGGTGACCTCACGTACCGTGCGACGCAGATCGTTGCCGGGCATGGATGCTTCGGTAGCTATCTGTTTCGCATGCATCGTGAGGTCACACCCCGGTGTCAACACTGCGAGGTTTCCGACGACGACACCGCACTCCACACGTTGGTGGAGTGCTCAGCGTGGGTAGGTCAGCGCCGGGACCTCGTAGTGGGTCTGGGCGTGGATACCCTCTCGCTGGAGACCATGCTTCTCCAGCCGGAGTAGGTGGAACGCGGCCGTGTCCTTCTGCGAGCAAGTCATGCTCGTGAAGGAGGCGGCCGGGAGGGAGAGGGAGCGTACCCTCCCCGCCGAGTTCTGTTGTCGGTGGCCAGGGCGCCCCAGACTCCGCGACTACGCCCAAGACTATCGCCCTCCATGATCGGGGCCTGAGGACAGCGGGATCGCCATCCGCCGTCCTTACAGAAGCAGGCTAGAAGGGTTGCGTGCTGCGGGGCCTTTGCCCCATAGCACGCAACCAGATTCAATCACTGACGCGGGATAAAACCCTTCCCCAACGACGCGGGATTCTCGTCCCGACCCAACACCCGAAGAGACCACAGAGGTGGTCAAAGTCCGCCGGGCGCCACTGGACATACCCTCTGCTAGTAACCAGAGACGCCCGGCAACGGACGTTAGAGCGGCCGCGGCCTTGGGCCGCGGAATTAAAATAAAAAAAAAAGTCTAAAGAGATTTTCAATAAACTACTACACGTTACAGTTACCCAGCATCTTTTTAATAGGAGTTTCTATGTTCCAATATTAATAAAATAGAAAAGCCAAGTCTACTTTTTGTTTTCGAAAACTCCCCAGATCCAAAGATTACGTTCAAGAGAAGAACCCTATTTACCGTCTCATCTAAATCGGAGACATTTAAACAAAACCTCATTACTGCACCTATACTTTCCATGCAATTGTCCATTTACCCTCACAAATAAAGGAAAAGCTTTTAGAAAGTCACAAGATTTTGTCTGTCCAAGTCTCGATATTACTGTCTGGAAGTCAGTGTTAAATGTTTGTCACTGGAGGGGTGTAAAAAGCATGAAGGATACTGACTCCTATACGGATACTGCTCACAATATCCGCTCCTGGAACTAAATTATTCTCTTTAAACCTTTTGTTCTTAGATTGTTCAGAAGCACGTGATCTTTGCGCTCGGATAACTTTAATTTTGTTTTTATATTTGCAATGCCTATCAATAATATTTAGAAGGAAACTTATAATACTATAGTTATTTTATTTGAAATTTCTAAATTATCAAAAGCCACCATCGAAAAAATAGCAAAACAAAAAGAGTGTTGAATCTTCAGAACTTTTATCCAATATTGAAGAGAAAAAGTCCGATAAAGTACGTAAAGGTAATCCAATCCGTTCGGGCGGCATTCGAACTCAGATAGAGTGGATTAAGAACAGTTGTTAGTTCAGAACCCCTTACAATCCTCAAGAGTTCCCTGATTGAATCACATAAATCCATAATCTTACCTCTAACGTTACAGAAGTATGAAATTTGAGAAATGTTAACAAAAATCGAGATATGAAATTGTTTACTGTTACAGTATTTGAATTTCTGCTAGCTTACTGGACGAATATTATCAGATATCTGTGAATTCACTCGTGATCGCAACTTAAGTATACTGACCCGAAACTGTGACATATTTCTGCGATAATCTTACTATATAAGTAGAATATATTTTGTCATGTAATACTACCTACTGTAATCTGCTTTTCGTATTTTAAATGCATCGTGTTGGTTTTCAACCGACGACCAAAAAAGGAGGAGGCTCTCAATTCGACTATATGTTTTTTTTTTTATATTTGGCGCCGTTGACGCCGTCCGCCTGGTGGTAAGTCGTGACGACGTCTAGCGATTGTGGGTCACTCTCACAGCACACTACTATAGAGAGTGGCCCTCATATCTTCGGTCTGGGTGAATTGGTCTGGATGGTCCCATTTCATTTTGGTCCCATTCCGACAACTATCTGGTCCCATTTCGGTAGTTTGAAGTCGGTTACTGTGTCAATTTTTGACGTGTATTTTGCGATTTAGTTGTATCACTAACATTTTTGTGATGTTAACTAACCTATAGGCATTTACACTATCATGCCATGCGCGGAGGGACGTGCTCCTCCGCGCTCGTCGGAAACAGGGAGCCCATGACCCGCTCCAGCTGCTGCGGCTGGAGACTCTGGGTCAGTGGGGGCGCCCTAGGTCGGAGTTTCTCCCTGACCTGTAGGTACGGGCGCCCCCATGGGTTCTGCTGCAGGGTCTCCAGGAGCTCCTCGCGGGCCGCCGTCTTGGCCCGCTTTATCGTCTCCTGGAGATTACCTTTAGCCTCCCTGTATGCCTGAAAAAGCTCCGCCTCTCGGGCTACCGCGTCGTCTGGGCGGCGTCGCCTCCGGCGAAACCTGGTGTACCGGCGGCAGGCGGAGATGCATGCTGCACGCAGCATTGCAATCTCCGGCGACCACCAGTACACCTGCTTCCTGGCCGGTCTGGGTGTAACCCTAGGCATCGCCGCATCACAGATTTGCGACATGGCTCTCCTGAACCACTCCGCCTCGGCATCCACATCGGCAGGCCGGTCCAGCGCCGGAATCCAGGCCTGCACGATGGATGCCTCCAGGAGAGCCTCCCGATCCAGATGGTGAAGTGCCCAACGCGGATCCGGGGGATTTGCCACCGGCTGTGGGAGGTCAGGTGGGGGGACGACATCGAACCGGATGTACCGATGATCCGAGTGCGTCTCCTCACCCTCCTCCACGCGCCAGCCTGTAATACGGCGGGCGAGGTCAGGGGATGTGAACCCCCGGTTGAGGACCTCCAGACCACGTGTTCTGGTCCAGTCCTCAAGAAGTCTCCCCTTGTCCCTGGTTCCCCGGGAGCCCCACGCCTCACTCCAGGCGTTGAAGTCTCCCAGGAGCAGGACAGGGCGAGGACGGCACGCAGCGAAGACGACGTCAAGCTCAGTGAGCCATAGCTCAAACTGAGACTCGTCAATGTTCGGCGAGATGTAGGTGGCCACGACTGCCAACCCATCATAATCCGCCGCAACACACCCGCGGCCCCTTGCAATGATCGCAAGGCGCGAGTTGTCTGCGGCGTACCCCCTAAAGATACAACAGGCCGAGCCGTCCTCGTCCACCGGGCTTCCCGGGTGGAAGTAGTACGGCTCGGCGACCACGGCCAAGTTTATGGACCACTGCCAGATGCTCTGGTACAGAAGATCCTGAGCAGCACGGCAGTGGTTCAAATTCACTTGCAGGATACGGATACGGGCGTCAGACATTAATTGACGTCCATAACCGCATCCCGCCGCGAAACAACTGGCCGCGCAAGGGCGGCACCCCCACCGCTCTCAGCGGACGGACGAGGTTTTGGTCTCGAGGCGGCGCAGGTTGTGCTGCCGACCCGGTGATCCGCGGTCTTGCCCTCCGCCTCGCATCTAAAGCAGCGAGGCGGGGCGTCACAGGCACTTGCCTTGTGACCGGGCCGGCTGCAGCGGAAGCACCGATCGCCCACGGTGACTTCCGCTGTACACTGCACTCCTAAGTGCCCCACCACCATGCACCGGAAACATCTGGTTTCCCGGGCACGAAGGAGGTGCACCTGCGCCTTTAGGAAGCCCCCTACGAGGAGGCTTCGTCCGTCCGCCACTTTCAGTGCCGCTGCGACGGGGCACTGGATGACTGTCATCCCGTGACCAGTGGAGCCGAAGGAGATATCTCCAGCCTTCACCTGGTCACGGGGGCAGCCGCCCGCCTCCACGACGGCGGAGACAACTTCCTCCGTCGTGGCCACGTCATCCACACCCGTGATGGTGTCGCGGATGGCTTCTTGGTCCAGCGCGTCCTAAGCTGAGCCGCTAGGGCGTCCGTTTTAGGGCCGCTGGAGGCGCCGGAGACCTCGAGGAGGCGAGCCCCGGTGCGTGTCGTCTTGCACCGGAGCCCCCCCTGTATATCGAGGGCCGAGAGGTTGACTGAGGACTTCACAGTCCTCAGTACGTCGGCGTACCCCACCCCCTTCTCCAGACCTACCGTCGTCACCGTCAGGACGACGGCGGTGGAGCGAGGAGGGCGGGGCCTCTTCGGCACCTTCGCCGTGGCGGCTTTGGCCGCTTTCTTTGTGGCCTTCGTGTTCCTCTTCTTGGCTCCCACTACTTCCCATCCCTCCCGTCTGGAGGGATGTAAGGGAGCGACGATAGAGGAAGAGGAGGCGGCAGGGGTGCCACTCTTCTTGCCGCGCCCCTTGGCCTTCCGCGCCTGGGCTGCGGTCTCGGCCGGTATCCGGCTCACCGAAGCGGACGGGGGTGGAGCGGGGCGGCGGACAGCAGGTCGTGGTGCCGCTCGGCCCGGTCCTAGGTGCCGCTAGGACCGGGAGCGGGAGCACCGCCAACAGCCGCCGCGTATGAAAACGCGGGGCACGTTAGCGGAGGGCGGTACGCTCAGTCCTCCAGGACCGCGAGGCGCCTCTCGATCGCCGTCAGGACCTGCACCGTAGTGTAATGTTGTAATTTTTGTAGTGGCAGTATTCCATTTTAGTTGGTTGAAATTTGCATAATAAAGTGGCAACACTGGCTTTCTCCTGATTGGACGCTGGACCACGTGACTTGTGTGACAGCCATTTTATACAAGCGAGCTACGCTCGCATCACATATTTATATTACAATTTAATTTATTGTAATTTATTTCGAAGTTTTAGATAAAATGTTGTTGTGCTAGCGTGAGTTAGCGTATGTACTGTATATCTTGACAGTGGGTTCTCGTTCCTTACAGGTTTGAGTTTGAACGCACACGTGTCTAGAGTTGTCTCACTAAATTTAAACAGGAATCTTTGCCTGATCTGGCCAGGATTGGCTAGAGACCGACTTACACGATACGCATGCATGCTTTGCATGTGTTAGCCGGATTTAATCGGGTGAAGCTTGGATATTCGCCTCCGAAAGGTATGTACACATAATATGTACGACGTGGTAGGCGCTTAGATAATAACAGTGGCCATAATGCATGGAATAAGTCTTTAACTCCTGTTACAGGAGGCTTACGGTACTACCATACTACCTGGGTGAGAACCCAGCTTCCTTCTGCCTGGAGTGGGCAGAGACCGGAACAGAGACGGTGTCTGCCGGCTTGCAGGAGTGGCGTATTTCACCGGGAAAGTATCTTATAAAATCCCTTAACCTATTACCCTTAATTACCACGGTATCTTCATAAAGATACACTATCGTTACTGACCAAGCGCACCAACCATATACCCTGTATTACTGAATAACATAGCACCTAGAATAGACCTAAATTGTATCCTAGGCTAAAAGTACATTAAATCCTTGCAGAGGGGAACCCTCAGTTCCCCTATATTATCTTAGAAGGTTCTTACAATAAAAATATAGTGGCTTAAATGAATACTTTATTTCTATCCTTTGACATCCTAACATCAAAAATAATAAACATTACATTCGGCACAGGCTGTGGCGACGAGCCGGGCGCCGTGGTGGGCGCGTTCCTAGGTGCCGTCTTCGGCGCTGGTCCAGCCGTCAGAGGAGGAGGAGGCGGCATGGGACCTGGAGGCGCCTTGACCACCTTGGTCAACTCAGCAACCTCCCGACGCAGGTCTTCTATCTGATTTCGGGAGGCAGTGAGCTCCACCTCCAGGCTCGCTACCTGCTTGCGGAGCTTCGCCTCCTCCTTAGTTACGCTCCGCGCGAGGAGCTTGTCAAGGGAGGATTGGGCTTCATCCACCAGTGAAGCCACAATCTTCTTCCTCCCCGACATATTCTTACTCCCCCGCATGGCCGCGTTCATGCGGGAGAGAATGCTCATGATCTCCCGCGCGGGCGGCACACCAATATCCCTGCGACTACGCAGGGACGGTACAGAGGACGGCGGTGGAGTAGGCGGGCGCACTCTGTAGGCGCCGAGACGCGTGCGCACCGTCTTCACCGGCACCTCCTCCTCCGAATCGCTGGAGAGGAGGGACCCCCACCCAGAGCAACTAGTGCTCAGGTCGCGCGGCGGCCCCTCCTTCTCGAGGGTCCTCTTCTGCGAAGAGGAACGGCCCTTACTCTTCACCCTACTGGGAGCTGACCCATCGTCAGTCCCAGCAGCAACATTTCCTTGGGGCTTCGACGTCGCGCTGCAACTAGGCGGCGCGACGCGAGCCCCCAAATCAAAAGGCATCGAAGTCCGTTGTTCACACAATATGTCGTTGGCTGAGACTGCCCGGGGAAGGGCAGTGTCAGGACCGGGGGTCTCTTCAGGCTTATTCATAATAAGCACAATTTCTTCTGTGTTGGCCACTCAAGTCTCGATTTCGACGTTCGGTCACCCAACTTGCCACTGCGTTACCGTGGTCAAGTTGGGGTCCAGGGCGGACGGCGAGGACGTAGTCTAATCTGTTGGGGCCCCGCCCCCTTGGGGCCCCGCCCCAGAATTCAGAACTGGAATATTTCAAATATAAAACTTTACAAAATTACTATGATAAGATTAAAATTTAAAAAAACATAATACCTATTGGAAAGCTTCTATATTTTACCCAAATCATACCGAGTATTGGCACAAAATTAAATTTGAAACTTTCAACAGCAACTTTGCTTATTTTTGTTCTAAATATTGTATTCTACACGTAAGCTGGGTCACGTCAGATGTTTTTGGCAGGTCCAAATGAGTAATAGTAAACAGGATAACCATTTGCTCCTTTTGTTTTGTATTGAAAATTTGTTATTGAAAATGTGGCACTGTAAAAGAAATGATTTTGGTGTAAAAGAAATGATTTTGGTGTATTAAGAAAGGCTTAGGGTATTTTGTAGGGATTTTAAGGGTAAACTGTAGCATAAATTTACAAACACCATCTTGAAACACCACTCAGTTGTCTAGATCCCGTAGCTTAATTTTGGCTAGATGACGTTGTGTGAGAATGTCCAAAAATATTAATTTATTTTGAACTTCTCTTTCTCATCATTATGGGCTGGCGTAGTTCCGGTCACTTCTAACTTACGCTTACTACTTTTGAGTCCTATACTTTAAGAGACAGACGGACAAGAGATTTTTCAAAATTGTATGAAATATGATTATGTTACTTAAAAACTTGGGTGCTAAAGGGCCCTACATACATCTCCAGGGGCCAAGTTATCTTCACCTGCATTCGATACACGTGCTAATAAACAAACGAGGTTCAAAAAAACATGAAAACAGCAATAAACACGCCACCTATTACGTGGGGGTTAACGTAGTGGCTGGCGAAATATGGGTGTAATAAGTGCCTTTGTCTATCATTTTTGTGTCTGTCTGTCTGAACTTATAAAACTGTTTTGTTACAGGTAAGTGCATTTGAAGTGAGAATCGGCGACTTCATGATAATGAAACAAGAGTGAGTTACACCAAATAATTATAACTATTTACACCAAAAAAGGTTACCTACTTCATTTATATTTTTTTTGGTGTAAATAGACCGAATCTATATCATTCGACCGAATAAATATAATTTCTTCATACTAGGTAATAAAAGAAAAAAAATTAGGTAGGTAAATTCCCGTCTTTTTAAATTCAAAATATTAAATTTTATTTTAATCATACCAGATGTAATGTAAATTATCACTTTGTTCGCAATCAACTTTGCACAAATCTCATTCATTTCATTGAAATATGAATGATTGCTCTGTATTCAAATAACAAAATATATTAATTCCTCTTTTGACATGAAAATTATCAAAGGGACATTTGGTTGGTCCAATTTAACAGGATACGACTTATCGCATTACAAACTGTCTCAGTGTCTGTGTTTGCTCGTCTAGAAATATGTAACAAAATTTCCAAAAATCTTTGTGATTCTATTGGTAATTAACTCGTGATTATAAGTTTGATGTCAACTCAGGTGCAAAACGAATTAACAGTGGTAATCAGATGGGAAATTGCGTTTCTATCTATTCCAAGTTCGTTCATGCGATTCATTCCACATTCACCGGGGATTACTAGGAGTTTTGTATAAATAAAAGTTATAATGAGTAATATTTTTATTACAAGAAAAGTTTTATGATATTACAAATCATAATACTGCCGTCATGTTTATCGAACAAGTAAGTTTGATTTGTTTTATAATGATGTAATCTTATCCTACATCGGTGGGTGACAATCACATGGGTTATATTAATAACACTAGCCTGTAGCTGTTTTGAATTACTGAGTGGATACACATATATAATGGATTTTCTTTAGTGCCCATTAACAGCAATAGCTTAGCTTAATAGCTTATACGGTGCTGCTACGCTGGCGTCACCCTGCGCTGCTGCATATTGAGCGGAGTGTTTTCGGTAACAGTAAATTTTGGTTCCTCAAATAAATATTTTTGGCGCCTTTTTTTAAATTTCTGACTCCGTCACATTTTTAGCACTTAAATCTAGTTTAATTTACTTTAAAAATTTCTAGAATCCGCCAAGTAGTTACTGAGATACAGCGTTACATTTAATCGCATTGGAGTCGCTGTATGGGAGCTCCGTTCGCCTACGGCTCACTCCGCTCAATAACTTTAAAAATATGTAAATTCAAATTCTAATATTATATTTAAAAAAAATTCAATTTAAGAAGTTATATAGCCAGATTCACAAGGCAATAGGTCGAACAGTGAGAAAAGAACCTGGCAATAACAACTCACGACCACTATTTTCCAAAAGTACCTCTGCCTACTCCCTCGGAGTATTATATTATATTTGTAATAAATATTATTATGTGTCGATATACAGAGAAGATAATATGCTATTATTATTAGTAAAGCAATTTCTCTTGGTAAATCTTGTTCGGCCTTTACTTAGAACGAGACATGTCCATAAATCTTCCCGCAATTCGATAGTGACAAGTACAGGTGTCAACCTTGTACGGAACCAGTCTTGTGGAAAAGGACATACGATTTGTATACTCCCGGTCTCCCGGTCCAATGTAGTGAGGAATAGTAAGGATATTCCCTTACATTTTCATTATCGTGTAAGTTTTATTGAAGCTGTTTGATGTTCTAGATATTTGATTTTATTTTCGGCAGATATCCATACTTCTATACTAATATTTTAAAGAGGAAAGATTTATATGTTTGTAATGAATAAACCCAAAAACTACTGTGCTGATTTCAAAAATTCTTTCACCATTGGAAAGCTACATTCACCCTGAGTAACGTAGGCTACTTTTTATCCCGGTAATGTGCTCCCACGGGAACCGGGAACGAGTAAACTAAATCACGTGGGCGGAGATGCGGCGATCAGCTAGTTTGTTATATATCACGCTTGTATTTTATCGACAGGATAGGTAGACATGTACTTGCTTTGGCAGTACATACACTAAAATTGGAACGATACAGAGAAGATTAGCATGGCTTCTGCGCAAGGATAACACGCAAAATCGTCCACATTTTTATGTAATTGATGTGAATTAAATGAGATGACTGAGTAAGTTAATAAATCGTGTGAAACATAATATTATTGTTTGCCAACGTTTTACCGATTTCAAAAAGGAGGAGGTTCTCAATTCGACTGAATTTTTTTTGATGTCCGTATCCTCGTAACCTCATATCTTTCAACTGGGTATTCCGATTTTAATTTTATTTTTTCATTGTAAGCTACTGCTTTTCGTGTGATCCTATTCCGGTAGTTGGAATGTTGTGTCAATATTTGACATGTTTTTACAAGTAACTTTACAGGTTTTCAGGTTACAGGTTCTTTACAGACCGCGGCCGCTCTTACGTCTGTTGCCAGGCGTCTCTGGTACAGACGCAGACAGTATTTCAGTGGCTACAGGTACTGCAGTGGCGCCCTTGTGGCTCATTGCATCATTTTCAGGTTAGCTTGGCTGAACAGAATTTTCGACACAAAATATTAGGGTTGCTTAATTGCTCTGTTATTTTGAAACACATATTCATAATTAGATTTAACGACGGATATTTCAGCAGCGGATGATAATATTCTAAGCTGCCCGCTGCTAATACGATAACAGCAGCTAACCTGTATTAACTTAGTATACGCTGCAAGCCAGTATTTAATAAAACAGTGATATAAAAATGTTGAAATAAACCTTCGAGCGTATATAGTTACACAACTGTTATTTTACAACAACAAAATAAAAATACTATTTTTTGGCATGTAAATTCGACACTCTGCCGGCCAAGCCGGAACAAACAAGCCTGGACGGCCGGAGGCGACAACGTGACAAACAAAATGTACTAGACTCGGAGCCCATGACTGACAGACTTACCTCTCGTTACGAGACACTCCAGAAGGAACCACTACCAACACTCCATACTCACTGATCGTGCTTACCTGTGTATGTATGGCACATGCTCTGAGAAATTTTCAACTTTTAAATCACGGCTCATATCTGGCAGTCCCAGGGTTATTGGGGTCTGACAAGGGGTTGCAACCGTGCCAGGGGTCTGGGATTTGGCGACATGACATCTATTGTTATTCCGAAGAAAATATCAAAAACTGAAGCTTTATAAAATGAGGTAAGTAAGGTACCATTATCGGTATTAAGGTACGTTTATCCATATTTGCTAACTGATATCTCCGGAAGTAACCACAACCGAGACATCATAATTACTGAACGTTCTCACCTGTGTTGAGAATTTCCAGCCTTTATAACGTGAGATATGTCTGTCAGTCAAAGGCTCTCGGTATATACTGACACCACGCTGTAAACAAAAATATATGATGCACAAAACGGTACTGCGTTAACATCGTTATTAAAGGAAATTTTAATTAACCTATCTAAATTATGTCACAATGTAAACGTAATTTCCTATGCTATAAATTTTAATCAAATTGTTAGTACACGAACATCGTATTTTGAACGTTTATATACGACGTTTATATGTATATCCACGTTTATATATCAATCAGCTTCAAGTTGCATACAAATAACATAGTAATGACATGACGTAGTATTCATAGAGGGTATCATATTCAATATACATAAAGTGATATCAAGAATGTAAGTTCTTGTTAGTAGAGGTATGTAAGTACTATTCCCTATTCTGTGGTAGAGGGCAACTTCAACTGACAACTATATAGCTATTAATTTAACTAGTTATCCCGACGAACTTTGTATCACGTCAAAAAAAAAAAGAAAAAAATTAATATTTCATGCAAATGTATGTAAGGACAGACAGACAAATTGTCGTATTAAATATATAGATAACTAGCTGAAAACCAATACCAAATTTTTTATGGGCATACTGGTAGGTCATAGCATTCAACTTGTGGTCGAGTTGACACTGGTTCAAATCCAACTTTACACGTTAGTTTTACGATTTCAACTATTAAAAAGTTATTTATTTTTAAATATACCTACTGTACACAACTGAAAATCTCATCTTTGTCCCTAAAAGTGTAGTTAAAGACATTCGTTACTTCAGTACGCCCATTTTGCCAGTCACAATTAATTGCACGTAATGGGAGAGAGCATAATAATATTGCCGTTTCCAATAAAAAGGTACACACACACTACTTTCAACATAAGTAGGTACTTTTAGGTCACGAAAAAGTAAAAAAGAAATAGAAACAGTACTTTTGTGTCCAACAAATTCTGCAGATAACACATCCCATACGGCTTTTTGCGTCGGATTCCGATTGTCGCGCTCAGTGAAGGGCGTTCAGCTACAGCCTATTTCCAATTTGCGCCTATCAATCAGTACCAATCTCGCTGAGTGGATTACGGGTAAATGAAATTTGCATAGAAACCTGCTGCGCATTGCGCTTGTATCCTGATATTTACGGGATGTTACTGTTCGATTGTGCTCGTTTGTATATTAAAATTAACCGTTTGGTTGGTCAGGGTTCATTAGGACTGAAAATCTAAGGTGAAAATAGTTACAAAAATAACTACTCCTATAATTCAATAACCAATATCTACGTTTTTTCGTCGACAGTTATTACATTTCAGTTTAGTTTCACAGTAATGCTATTTGTATTTTAAGTATGCTTCCTCAAAATCTAAAACACGTCAAGTTGTAACACCTATTGAAGAAACTGCCATAACTTTGGATACGTGCCCACGTGGGCGCCAATTTATGTCAGCGAGAGGACATAAGTAAAATGAGAAACACTCTGTTAATGTACTGAAAATACTTATTTAGTAAATTACAATACATTCGTATTTGCGCGGCGGGGCGGTCTTCGGCCGTGGTGGTCTTGTTTGTTTTGACTTGAAGGTGGAATCTTGCGTCTTGTCTGTAGTGGTGGACGGCGGCTAGCCTGGGCCCTGATTGGCCGAGCGGTTCTACGTTGGAATGCTTACGTGAACATACCCTTCGCCGGGCGCCACTGGAAATACCTTCTGCGTGTGAACCAGAGACGCCCGGCCGGCCGGCCTTGGGCCGCGGAATTAAAAAAGAAAAAACGTAAACATATCCTAAAGCATAATTAAAAAATAAGCTGGTATGTTCAACTTCCTAAAATTATCTACTCATACAATAAAATTAAAACTACAGGCAACAAACTTAAAATTCAATTGGCAATGAAATAGGATTACGTTCGGTAACACAAAACTTCGGGATAATATTTAGTCAAGATTTGATACAATTAACACAATTTAACTTTGGATAGAATAAGCAACAGCTCTGTTTGTGAAATCAAAAATTTGTTTGTACAGGTGTAGTAATGATTATCATTTCTCCGAGGGTTCGGTATAAATTTGTTTTTGGGACGTATTTGTCCCAGGGACGGCTGAGTTAACAAACAAAAAAGATTCCAGCAAGTTCGTCCTAAAGTTATTGGCAAAAATTAGTATCTTCCTACTATTTTGGGTAGCGTTATGCTACTTTCAAAATTTTTATTAAGAGAAATATAAAGAGAGTAACTCTGTCAAAACCACTCAATAGATCTAATATTTGGTGCAAAGTCAGACTAGAGTTATTACCTATAACTACACTAACTAAAATACTAACCCCCTTATTCATAATGAGTTTGCCAGAGTCAAAAAATTCTCTTGAGGTCTTCTGGATCTAAACAGATTCAATAGAGCATAGCCAATAATAGCGTTTTTTTGTGAATAAGGGGATAACTACAACTAACTAACAGTTTAGG